>JAFEMH010004586.1:0-201889 GCA_022495995.1 Adenophora triphylla var. japonica
ACATTTTTAATGAAAAGATGACATTTTGGGTTGCAAATGATGCATTTTGATTTAAAGAAATGTTCTTTAATTTGCAAAGGATGCATTTTGATTTAAAGAAATGATCTTTATTGCAAAAGGATGCATAAAGACACAATTTTTATGCAAATGATGCATTTTTATGAAGAAATTGGAATTCAATATGCAAAGGATGCATAAAGATTGCATTTTGAAAAGCATAGGATGCTTAGTTTATGGTAAAGATAGGATCTTTAAAGCAAATGATGCTTGGAAAAGGGATTTTGAATGCAAAGGATGCATTTTTATTGAAAAGATTTGATTTTATATATGCGAAAGGATGCATAAAGATGACATTTTTATTGGAAAATAGGGGTTTTAGGTGCAAAGGATGCACCTTTATGGATAAAGACTACATTTTTAATGGCAAATGGTGCCTAATGCATGCAAAGGGAAGGGAATATAAAGATATGATCTTTAATCTACCAAGTCCCAAGCAAGATAAAAGCAATGCAATGAGCAATTATAGAGCAATGAAGATGCAAGGTTAGGGCGTGCGAGGTTACAATGGCTTCCTTTTCTTCTTTGGATGAAGCTAGGAGGAGAGGATTGATCTTGGGCCTTCAAGGAGGAGGAGATGACTTCTTGAGCTTCTTCTTCACCTTCTTGAACTTCCAGTGTTCTTGGGAGGTTTCTTCACGTATTATGAGTATTTGTGGGTTGATTTTGTTGTATAAAATGGGTAGAGGAGGGCTCTATTTATAGGCGATGCAGGAAATCGCCAATGAAGCCGTGCGGCTAGGGACCTCGAGCTAATGCGGCCGTGCGGCATTATCCCTTGTGACTCAGCATTTCTAGAACCATGCAAGGTGGCAAATTCTAGAAGCCTCCTCCCAATTAAGAAAAACGTGTTTCTTAATTGGGAAGGCTCCCTTTCAGCCTATAATCAATTTGGAACAGTTTCGGAATATTTCCGGAACACTAGGAAAGGTCAGAGGGAATTACCGGAAACTTACCCAGAAATTGCCGGGAAATTTGCTTAGGAAGGCATGAGCCGGTTGGGTACTTACGAAGCCCCTCGGCAACGTCACTTGCAAGGCGAGTGGGGTTGTCGATAGAAAAGGATCCGATGCGGCGAATGCGGGAGACGGATTGAGAACCGAGGTGGTCGAGTGGGCGAACCTCTGGAAGGCTACCTACGTATCCGGAGGAATCAAGCCGGGCCGTAGTTCGGAATAGATCCGGGGGAATGGAGAAGAAGCGGTCTCTTCTTTGGGAAGTAAAAGAAAATGACCTAAGAGGTCAAGCAATTGATCCCTGCTTGAGGATATGCTAGGAGTGACCAATGTGGTCGAGATATCTGAACCTCTATGAGGGGTTACTTCATCAGCGATGAGTGACGAAGAAACGGGGTGACCAAAGTGGTCGGATGGCTGGACCTTTTATAAAAGGCTACCTACGTATCCGGAGGAATCAAGCCTTGATCGTAGTTCAAGCATCACTAGATAGTTAGGAACGATGTCTAGGATCCTTGAAGGTTTTGACAATTAATGGAGGATGTCACGATTGACAATTAATGGAGAATTTGTCACACGATTGACAATTAATGGAGGTTGTCACTGAGGAAACTAGAGCTTACGTCACTATCGAGGAGATAGAGGTAGCTAAAGTTGAGAGAAACTTGAGCGTACGTCACTATACGGGATAGAGGTAGCTTAAGTTTAGAGAACTTAGCATACGTCACTATCAGGGATAGAGGTAGCTTAAGTTTAGAAGAACTTGAGCGTACGTCACTATTCGGGATAGAGGTAGCTTAAGTTTAAGAGAACTCGAGCATACGTCACTATCAGGGATAGAGGTAGCTTAAGTTTAGATGAACTTTAGCATACTTCACTACTCGGGATAGAGGTATCTAAAGTTAAGAAGAACTCGAGCATACTTCGCTATCGGGATAGAGGTAAGCTAAGTTCGGATTTGACAATTCGGAGGTTGTCACCTAGCGTTATCCCGTTATAACGGAATTAACGGAGCGGCCCAGGAAAAAAGCTTAATTGCTTAGGAGATGAGGGACATCTTACGAAAAGGGTGTTATCTTAGTTAAAGGATAACGGGAATTGTAGGCCCAAGTGGAAAGTCCGGGGGCGGGATTGTAATTTTACTGCTCCCGGAGCGAATGAGGCCGCCGGCATGAGATGGAGAAAAAGAAGCCGTACGGCTAGAAGCTTGATTTTCCAGATTATTTAAAACAGATTTGAACGGGCATTGGGCATTATTGCCGCCCAAGAACTGCCGAGGAAGAGAGAGAGAAGGAAGAGAATTTCTTCAAAATTCTTCAATTTCCTTTGCTTCTATCGATTGGAATGGATCCGGAGGGCAATCCTATACCGAGGCAAGCAAGAAGAAACATCTCCGCGGCCGCTCGGAGGAGGAGGAAAGAGCTCGTTCGAACGGAAAGAAAGTATGACTTTCTTACGCCTCCGTCGGAGCTTTACCCGGGGAGAAGAGAGCACAAATCGACGAACCCGCGTCCGGTTGGGGTAAGCGTTCTTATTTGGCTCGATTAGTCGATTTTGATTGAATTTTCATTGATTTAGGGCTTGACCCGAGTTTTAGGAATTTTCTAGGATTTTCCTAGGATTTTTGAATGATTTTGAGACATTGACGATGAAGCTATGAGGCTAAGAACATGCATGTGCAATTTATTTTGACAAAAATAATGGGAATGACCCACTTTTTTCTCGAAAATAAAGTAAGAATGATAATTGTCTAAAGTGAGACGGAGTTCTTGCATGTGCTAGAACTAAGTCAAAATTTTGATTATCAATGAGAAACAAGATTTTGGAAGATGAAAAGGATTCATGCATGCCATTTTTGAAAGAATAATGCTTATGTGCAAAGAATTGTGAAAATTGTGATTTTGTGCTTTAGGAAAGCAATGGGACTTGACATGACGTGTTTCAAGTGATGAAAGACGCTTTTTTGATGCAAATGATGCTAGAAAAACTTTTGTGAATGCTTTTCTTTTGAAAACATGTGCACTTTTTGAATATATGCATGCTTTTGAAAATGATGAATGATTGACACACTTCTTTGTTGTGCTTGTCTACAGGAGAACAAGTCTAGAGGACCATCTGAGATAGCGGTCGAGACTTTGGCGAGAGGATGCCGGATTTCGAGAAGAATGGGGTGAATCCCAAGCGGGCAGGGTGCGGGCTACCGGCCTAGATTTATTCATCGAGGCTATCGGCGGGGGATCCACATCACCTCGAAGAAGCGAGGGCTTGGTCCGGGCCCTATCGAGTTTTGGTGGGATAGCACTCATAGCTTCCATCGAGTGGGAGAGGCGCGGTGACTCCCGGATTTCACGGCTATCAGTGGTCTACGGTTCACGGGGAGGCCCGTGACTTGGAGAGACCATATCACGGCGGAGGAGTTGAGATTTGGTTGGGTTTGAGGCTGATTCCCGAGGGGCCAGGTATGGAGACACGGAATGTCGAGGTGGCGATCCCGAGCTGCATACGGGACTTTGCCGTTAGCGATGTGGCCCTTGCCCAGTGGCTAGAGCCTTTGTATGGTTGATGCTATCGGTCACCATTTTTGCTAATTGCAGGACACGGCCATGACTTGCCTCCTCGACTCTCTGGAGAATGTGGATGGGATAGGGACGGTCTCTTGGGGAGAGGCCGGATTAGGCGGAGTTGTATTTCTCCTTGGATATGTACGGCGGAACAAAGGTTTGCCTCCATGGGATTGCTTTTCATTTGCCCTTGAGGTAGTCTCCTCTTTCTTTTCTCTTTCTTTTCTTGTCTTTGAGACTTTTATGAAGAGAAATGACCCTTTTGATGTTTTGAACATGCGGGTGCAGTTACGTGAGGTGATCGGAGTTCTTTCCGTGGAACCAACGGAGCGATATCACCATCTTCCACTGCTATGGTTATTTGGAGGGAGATGCGAGGGATAAGTTCACGGGAAAGACCCGGATCACTTTTGATTACAAGATGGTGAGGCCGGTCATCAACGGGGATGGGCACGACGGAGTGGACTTCTACCCTTGGGGCGGTATCCAGGAGATCTTCTTTGGGAGAGGCCATTGAGGCGACGAGGCGAGAGGAGATGGCTTGCGGGGCGACATGTGATGTCATATATTTGGGGACCGTTTCTCGAGCGGCATGGCCGTGTCCCTCCATTGGACGCCATTACTCCTCGGGATCCTCCGGCCACGGATCTTTGCGGCCCGAGGATTGGCCGGAGGATAGAGATTGCTAGGTACCGGGCGGCGTGGCCGGCGAGGAGTACTTTGACATGGATACCCCCTACTGTTTGTGTTTGTGGAGCGGCGCGAGGGCGCCACGAAGCTAGTGAAGGCGGCGGTCACTCGGGGATATGGGGAGGATGAGCCTCTTGACCCGCCGATCCCTCCTGCTTTGTCCTATGTGGTCCATGGAGTTCCGAGGAGGATGAGGATTCTGTCCCCGACACTAGGGAGCCCAGTATACCACTGCCGCTGGCAACCTTTGTAAGTATACTTTTAGGGTCTTTCCCTTTTTCGGCTTTCTTTGCTTTTTGCAATTCGAGATTTTACGAGATTTTTTCGAGATTTTTCTCTTCTTTTTCTCGGAGTTCCGGCTCGCACTTATGATAGGGTGGTCGGGCGGAATAGGGGCTGGAAGGACATGTGCCGGTCTCTTACGAGGAAGGCGCTGCGCTTGAGCGGCGGCGGATGCACGGGAGCCGGGCGCAAGAGACGGCATGTCGGGGCACGGCGTCTACCTCATCGGCCTCGGAGTACTCTTCCGGTGCCATGCCTCGGGGCGGGGACCCAATGCGACATTACTGGAGCGGTGGCTGAGTACGGGCACGATAATGTCCATTTGTCGATGTGAGCGACCGGGAGGACTTGATGAGGGAGGCTAGCGTCTATGGTCGAGCGGTGATGAAGAAGAGGAAGGATCGGAGGCCTAGGAGGTCTCTAGAGTGGAATTAGGAACAAAACAAACAATGAACACATTTGATGCACACTTTGTTTATTTTTGCTTTATTTGGGCGCCGATGGGCGAAGACATTGTATTAATGCTTTATTTACTTTTCTAATTTATGCTTTTTAAATTTGCATATTATCGAGCCTCGGGGCAGTTTTTGCTTGGAATTGGGGGGTGGCTGGGCCAAAATGATTTATAATGGTATATAAATGCTTGAATGACTTACGGACATGTTTTTGTACGGGTTTTGGTTGAAAAAGTGGGGTGAAAACTCCCTTTGGGGCAGCAACTTGGTTGCTTTGCAAATTTTCTGAGATGGCTAATGTAGCCGTGCGGTTTTGTCCGAGGGCAAATGAAGCCGTGCGGCTCACGGTTCTGCTGGCTGGTCATTTTACGAATAAAAGCAAGGCTTGGCCATTTCATTTCATTTTCACTCTAGACTTGTCCCAATTGTTCCCGAGCACATTTTGGACTTAAAGACACCATCTTTGGTCATTTTGCGATGGAGAAGCCCGTCGGATTGCAAAGGGGAAGCGAGACCGTTTTACGTCCGATCTTCAATCTTGGGTGAAGCACAACTTCCAATCTCACAAGGGGCTGCTTGATTCTTCCTTCAAGATCAAGTCTTTATGGCATTTGAGGGATCTCCCGCCCGATTGGGATCTTTTGAGGAAGCGGCGGCAAGGTTTTGGGACGTCAGGAGACATGTTTCTTGCTTTTCTTACAACGAGATTGTCCCAACGCATGAAGACTTAGAGCCTTGATTGGGGGTCCGAGATTGAGGCTATATCTATTCCGCTGATCGGAGACGTGCCGGTGGCGGTAAAGCTTGCATCTTTTACGAGATTTCTTTGGAAGAGGCGAGGGATGATGATAGCCCGGATAGGATTGACCTTTCGATATCCGGGCGAGAGTTTGGGTCTCCGGCTATGGCTGCGACCACGGTGGCTATGGATGCCTTCATTCTCTGCATATTTTACGCTTTGTTCCTTTGCGAGTCCGTGGGGATCTGTCATGGTGGTCTCTTGGACATGGTGAGAGGCTGCGGGGTGGGAAGGACATTGTCCCATTGGTTTTGGGTGAGACCCTTCATGGCATTGATAGGATGGCTAGGGAGACCATTTCATGAGGTGCAGGAGTCAGTGTGCGACTTTGTGGGCTGCGGGAGAGGCTCGGGGCTTTGCCGGGGGCTTTGCCGACTCGGTGCCCTTGGGTGATTTCTCGGAGAGGTGCAGAGGCAACGGGACCGGGGTAGGCTGGGAGGCGACGATGGCTAGGCTATCCACTTCGGACATCCGTTGGTGGATACCTCATTGGAGGTTGCGAGACCGGGAGGATATTTCGGGAGTCTTATCTTTGTGAGGGTTCCGGGGTTACTGCTGGTCATCCTTCTACATTCCCTGCTTGGTATCCGGGCGGTTTGGGGCATTACGGGAGCCATTGAGTGATTGGGAGGACATCCGGACCATGGAGGTGGTGCCATTGGACATGAGAGATCCGGCCCGGCTTCTCATTCTTCTCGAGGGCTTGGACATATCTTTGCTTTCCCACCCGGGGCTATCTTCGGGAGCGGGAAGAGCACCATCTTGACCACTGTCTACTTGGGTAGTACGAGAGGGAAATGGGAGCGACTCGAGGTCATTACGGGGAGAGACGTCGGGCTTTATTGGGGGGCCGGCGCTGACTCGAGTAGGACTACGAGGGAGGCGAGGCTAAGGCGAGTCGCCATAACCGGTCGGGTGACGATCGGGGATATGGAGGCTCGATACAAGAGATTGTCAGAGGTCGCTCCTTTGGCGAGGCTCGAGAGGGAGGAAGTGCGGACTCGTGCTCGTGTAGAGAGGGCACTTATTGACACGGGTTTGATAGAGGCTCCGGTGAGGATACCGGAGATCGGGATAAGGGATACCGACCTTATAGAAAAGAAAGAAAGAAAACTCGACGGGGTCGAGGTAAAGGGAAGAAGACCAAAGAAGACTCGGCGAATGACGGCGACGGATCTTTTCTTAGGATTCCCTTATTGCCATTTTGCAAACACATTAGTTTATTTAGGCATTTTTGTATTTTAGATCTTTGTAGCGAGGTTAGCGAGTCAAGAGTAGACCGTGCTTGAACTCATCAAGAAGTTTTTAACTTGTAATGAACAAGAAATATTATCTTAGAAATTAATCAAGACACATTTCATGGAAATTCAAATGTCTTATTGCTTGGGACCCGTTTTATGAAAACTGAAATACCCTTTATTGTTTAGGACGCACTTCATGGAAGCTTGATTGTCCCTTTTTTATTGTTTAGACCGAACCATATATGGCTGCCTACGTTCCCCTTTTACAAGAAAGACTAAGGGGCTCAGGTCTTCGTAGTTCATTCTGGTGAACTATATTTTTTTTTCTTTTTTTTCTATTTTTTATGTGCGGCCCTGTTTTTGCCTAGACCGCCCTTTTTGGGTTTCGGCCCTAGCTGGGCATTACTCTTTTTTGCACTAAGATTTTTTTTTTTTTTATGTGCAACCCTGTCTTTTGCCTAGACCGCCCTTTTTGGGGTTTTCAGCCTAGCTGGGTATTACTCTTTTTGCACTTTTTTTTTTTATATTTTTTTTATTTTTCTTTTAGACATAGTATCTTCTGAGCTTATCACCGTTGACTGGGTGGACAAAGGGATTGCCGTCCAGGTCTGCAAGCTTCATGGCTCCTCCCGATAGTATCTTCTGCACCACATGGGGCCGATCCAAACGGGTTCCCATTTTCCCGGGGTTGTCTACTGGTAGGGGGCTTCACTTTCAACACTAAGTCACCCTCTTTGATGTCTCTGGCCTTAACCTTTTTGTCAAACGCTCTAGCCATTCGCCTCTGGTAGGCTCGGGTGTGTTCCATGGCTTTTAGCCTTCTCTCATCAAGCAGGGCCAACTCATCATGCCGGCTGCGCAACCATTCTACTTCATTGACACTGTTTTCCAGGAGGACCCTTAATGACGGGATTTCCAACTCAGTGGTAACCTTTGCTTCCATCCGTAGGTTAGGGCAAAAGGAGTTTCTCCTGTAGGCATTACGACGGACGTTACGTAGCCCCGAGTGCCAAGTGCGGCTTTTCGGGCCAATCGCGACCACGGGTGGCCATTTTCCGGATGATCCGTTCGAGCGTCTTATTAGCGGCTTCCACGGCTCCATTAGTCGAGTGCATGTACGGAGACGACTTGTGGCGAAGTGATTCTGAATTCGACGGCAACCTATCGCGGTCCCCTTCAAAGTGCGACCCATTATCGGAAATGATCTCGTTGGGCACCCCATATACGCACATTATGTTTTCTTTGATGAATTGGGCCACTTTTGGAAGTGAGGACCTTGTAGGACTTGGCCTCTACCCACTTGGTGAAGTAGTCGATGGCTACTAGCACAAATTCATGCCCATTGCTTCTGTAGGGGCTATTTTCCCTATCACGTCAATACCCCAAGTTGCAAACGGCCAAGGAGTCGTCATGCGGTACGGAGTCATGAGGCGGGAGATGGTTGAGGTTGGCAAACCGCGGCACTTGTCGCATGCTCGGACGTCTTTGGACACGATCTGTTTCCATGGAAATCCGGTAGTAACCCATTACGAGGATCACTTGCATCGGGGCTCACGGCATTCATATGAGGACCGCGGGGACCATTGTGGACTTCGAGTCATCAACTCTTTGGCCCTTTTCTTGAGTGACGCACAAGAGGAGTGGTCCTTGGTACCGCTTCTTGTACAGGTTGCCTCCTAGAATGACATAATGGGAGGCCAACCTTTTCGGGGCTTGTAAGCTTTTGGCTCGACACCTTCTTTCGGTCTACCTTCTTTGTCTCACGAAAGTGACTCTCCATCTTTGAGGAGCTGGTAAATTTGATTGTACCGGGGTTCCTTTATAGGCTCGGGTCCCAGTCTACTTCCTGACGAAGGTGGGGCTTCTCTTCTACCCACTCGGAAGGGTTTTATGGCTTTTCCCTCGGGGATCTCTACCAATGAGGCTAGAGTAGCTAAGGCATCTGCGAATCTGTTCTTTTCCCTTGGCAAGTAGTGGAAGGTCACTTCTACGAGCTGTCCGGTCAACTCCTCCATATGGGCATGATACCGCTGCGAGATTAGGGTCCCTGATCTTCCATTTGTTGGAAACCTGGTTGATGATCGAAGTGAGTCTCGTAAACTTCTAGCTCCTTGACGTTCCTTTCTAAGGCGGCTTCCAAACCGGCAATGCGAGGCTTCGTACTCGGCAACATTGTTCGTGGCGGGGAAGTTCAACTTGAGGGCTATGGGTGTATGCTCATCTTTCGGATCGACCGGTAGCATCCGATACCATTTCCTCTTTTGTTAGCGGCTCAGTCAAAGAATAATTGCCATCGGTTTTCGGGCTCGGCTGCAAAGATCCCTTCATGCAGGAATTGGGGTTCGGGCCCTCTGTCTTCATTCTTGGGGAAGTTTGCCGGGTGGTCGACAACGCTTGACCCTTGATGGCCTTTACGGTCACATAGTTGATGTCGTACTCTGCTAAGAAGAAGGACCACTTTGCTAGACGCATCGAGAGGAAGGTTTATCAAAGATGTACTTGATGGGGTCCATTTTTGAGACCAAATTCACGGGGTGGGCTTGCATATAATGCTTCAACTTGCCGACTACCCGGACCGATCCTGCACGGAGTCTTTTCACATCTTTGAGTAATTGAGCTCACTTCCCTGCGGCTTCCGGTGACAAAGTAAATGGCATTCTCTACCCGAGAGTCTTTCTTCTCTGAGCAAGCATAGCCCCATTGCCGTATCGGTGACGGTGAGATAGAGCGAGAAGAGGTTTACTGTCTATGTGGGGGCATAGCCAGGAGGATGTACCAAGTATGCCTTGATGCGGTCAAAAGCATCCTGGCATTCTTCGGTCCATTACGTGTCTACGTTCTTCTTCATGAGCTTGAAGATGGGCTCGCACATAGTGGTCAGCGGTGTGAAACGGGCGATGTCTTTGCGGTTTTCCCATAAAGCTCTTGACTTAATGCAGGTCGAGGTGGCCTCATATCCATAATGGCTTTGATCTTTTGGGGGTCAACTTCAATACCTCGCTCAGTGACCATATACCCAAGCACTTTTCCCCTTGTCACTCCGAAGGTGCATTTGGCGGGGTTTAGTCTCATGGAATGTTGTCTCGGCCTCTCAAAGAACTTCCGCGGGTCAACAAAGTCTTGCCCGTCCTCGCCTTTGGAGTGGATTATCATGTCGTCTACGTAGACCTCAATCTCCTTGTGGATCATGTCATGAAAAAGCGCGGTCGCTGCCCTTTGGTAAGTAGCCCGGCGTTCTTAAGCCCAAATGGCATCATTTGTATAACGATAAGTTCCCCACGGTGTGGTGAAGGCTATCTTTTCTTGGTCTTCCTCGGCCATCTTGATGCAGTTGTATCTGCAAAGCCATCAACGAAGGATTTGACTTCGTAGTTGGCGATTGAGTCCACCGGGATGTCTATGTTTGGCAAAGGGTAATCGTCCTTGGGGCTGGCCTTGTTCGGATCTCGGAAATCCACACGGCGGCGCACCTTCCCATTGGCCTTGGTGACGGTCACAATATTGGATAACCATGTCGGATATTCGATGACTACGATGAATCCTACCCGCGGTAGCTTCTCAATTTCTTCTTTGACTGTAGAGACCATTACGGCTTGATCTTCCTCGGTTTACGCTGCGGCTTAGCATGCGGTGCTAGAGGGATTACGTGCTCTACTATCGAGGCTGTCTAGCCCGGCATATCCACTGTATGACCATGCAAACACGTCGACGTATTCTACGAGCGGATCGATCGGTCTGTCCCGTTCAACCCCCTGGAAGAAGTTTCCGATCTGTGTCTCTTTAGGTTCCTCGACGGTACCCAAGTTCACACTTGTCAAAACCTCCTCGGCGGCTTGGGCCCGGTTTTCCTCTTTCTACGAAACACCTTAAAGATTTCTTTAATGTATTGTTCATTTAGTGTGTTTGCATCTTGTTCAAATGATTCATTATTAAGCTGTTGTTAAGTTTTGAGTTAATTTATCATTTGTTAAGTTGGCAATAAGAGGATACTCGAAAGATCTGTCATTTCATTCAAAATAAGGGGAAAGATGACATCGATTACATTTTGATAGTCCTCGGGCGTGAGGCCTTCGGATGACTCGGAAGGGCTGGAATTCAAAGATTCTGACTCGGCTGAATGGACAACGGGGTGTTTGACACGGCCCAGGTTGAGAAGGACGGAGTACCAATCCAAGCTCCGCGATCATTTCTTTGTCGGTGGCTATCGGTCTGAGAACGTCTCCCAATTCTTCAACGGCATCTCTGTCTTAGTTACCAAAGTGCGGGGATCGAAAGGATTTTCACCACCATCTCCAATTACGGCAACTATCTCATCATCGAGCTGAAGTCGATCAAATGCAGGATCGTGCTTCTTCATCAAACAAGCTGTAGCAAGCCCCGCTCACTGTCTTCACTATTGGCGGCTTCTATCTGGGCGATCTTCGGAAGAGCTAACTCGAAAGCGAGAGAAGTCCATTACCACTGGATCTTGACTCTTTGGCCATGTCTGAGTTCCCTTTGAAGACATACTCGTTACGAACGGTAGTGGTAGCCCCAGGAATGTACGGCAAGTCAAGGAACATTCTTCGAATAGGATTGGTGGCTTTCCCCTCATTTTCTCAAGATTTTCCGAGAAGGGTTTTACGCGAGGAGATCGATGATCACTTTTATCGTATTGTGTCCCGCCTTTTGTAAAGTAATGGGTCGGGGATAAGCGTAGGGATGAAGAGTTTGGACCCCTTTAGCTTTTACGCCATTCGGTTTGTACCCCAAGCCGTATCTGGTAGTCTGTTCCTTTACATCGATGATGGTATTGCGACCACTGAAGTCTTCTACCCAATCCAAGTCCCGGAAGATAACCCATTTTTCTCATCATTCTCATGGCGGGAGGGATTTTATCGGAAGTAGTGGTGAGGTCGGTGCAACACACTTGTGCTTTGGAAGGAGCTACGAGAGAATCTGTCAATGCCAACCCTTCGTCATCATGTTTGATTTCCAATATCGGGATGTCTCCGGTCTTTGGTTCCTTCTACCGTGACAACTGTCTCCAGTAAATGGTGGTGATAGTACCATCATTCGGCGAAATTTGGCCTTGGTGCAAAGTAGAGCTACCCCATTTATCGATGGATCCGGGGCCGTCCCAGTAGAGCGATAAATGAAATCGGAATATCAATCACTTGAAAATCAACGTCCATGACCTTTTTCCGAACCACGGCTTGAGAGTAGCAATCCCCAAAGCGGCCGTGCGGTGGAGTCATAGGCTTTAATAGTCGACTAGAAGGCTTCAAATCGGTTGGCTTCAAGTCCAATAAGTCCATCATCTTGGGCGGCAAGACATTCATTGCGAGACCCTCCATCGACTAATACCCGTGGCAATCGACGCTCTTCTAAGCGGGTGTGATGTAAAGAGGTTCGTTATGACTAGCCCCATACTTTGGCGAGGTCCAAGTCGGTGAAGGTAATGATGTTTCCGTAATGGATACTTCCAATCATTTGGACGACCTCGTGCAGGGTGACATCTATGGGCACCGTGGTCTTGGCCAAACTTTCTTCTAGCTTCAACTTATGAGGGTATGAAGAGGTTAACGGGGACCACAAGGAGATATTGGCTTGGGTACACTTCAGCGAGTCAACACTGGATCCTCTTTGTCGAGTCTGGTTTTTCTACTTACGGCTTATAAGGCCTCTTATCTGTCTTTGGCTCAGAGACGGCATTCCTTTTGTCACCCTTAAGTGCTTTCAATACTCATCTGTCCGGACCGAGTCATCACATAGACATTAGATTTTCCCGAGTCATTATTCCCTCTTTGGAGGATTACATTAGCTCTTTCAAAGTCGAGGCGGGCTCTTCTTTGGCGTATGGCCAATTGGCGATTAATCGATTAACGGCGCTCTCTTTTGGAGGCATAAGGCGCTTCTCGAATCGATCCCAAGTTAACGGCTTTCGACCTTCTCAAGGTTCGACTCTACGATTGGCTTAGCGGTTGGCTGGTTTCGGCTTTACCTTCTCCGTTTAGAGCCTTCACGGTCTCATTCAAACTTTTCAAAGTCAACATGCAACGGGAGTTATCACCTTCGGGGTTTGGAGCACAGCGAATGGCTTTCTCATCCGGGTCCAACAATTTTTTCAACGAGTGGGATCACATTCCTCATCAGCATGTCAAGCATGTCCCTTCTTTCTCTAGGGGTCGGCCTTCGACGGCATCTTTGACGTTGGCCAAACATTTTACGAAGTGGGAAATTCCATCATCAATAAGGATTTACGGGGTCAAACCTCATGGCGGGTTTTACATTCTTCCTTTGTCGGGAAGGTTTTACGGGCTTTTTGGCTTACGGGCTAACCACTCTTCTCTTGTTCCTTCCGGCACTTGTGTCTTCATCGGTATCACTGCGGTAACTCTCGCGGGAACTTTCGTCTTGACTCGATGACGATGAGGGCAAAAGCGAGTCGGGATACTTGACGCCATATAAGAGGTATCTTGGACTCCTCCTCGACTTGGGAATTACCAAGAAAACATCGTTGTCGTCACGGGACATAAAGGGGGCTGGGGTCGCCTCGAGACTTAAGACTCTTTCCGGGGCATCCATACACTCTTCTTCGGACAAGGTCTCGGGAGTGACTACTAACACCGTAACGAGTCTACTCTCACGATGAGAGTTTGGCTTCGGCGACGCTTATGTTTTCCGGATCGGTGGGTGGAGCCCACTTTCCTCTTTCGGCTAGGGCTTCAATTAAATCCCTCCATTCACCGACCAAGTCTTTGTAAGGAGTATTGAACTCTAAGATGTAGGACTCATATATTGCCTCATCTAAGCTAGCATCCTTTTCCTTTTCAGAGCCTTCACACAGTGCAAATACACTTTGAAGTGATTTCATCCCCTATTCAGTGCGTGGTTTTCTACCTCATCTTGCCCTTTAGGTTTCACTTCCGTGACTCCAAGTCCATTCCTTCTCTTGACTGTCATCATCACTGTAAATCCATCCATTCCTATTCTCATTTCCGGATGATTCTTCACTACCCAATGCGAGAGATAGGCAAATTCACGAGCGTTGACGAAATTAGAGAGGTCGGGGTGGTGCTTGGGATTCCGGGGTAAGGAGATTTGGATTAGGGTGAAAGGAGGGAAAGAGTCCCACGGGGATGCAAAGGCTGAGGGTGTCGGGACCACGACGGCTCGGGATGTTGGGGAAAGGCGAAAAGGGACGTCTTTGGCAATGGATCATATGTGGATGGAGGGGATTGGCTATAGGCTAGCTTTTCTTCCCTAGTCATGCGGTTACCCAAACCGGTCTTTGTTCTCTGTCGAATCGGACATTCGACTCTGGGTGACCAAGGCGAGGATTACAGCGAGCGTACGAGAATTGCGCTAACAAGTCGGCGGCCGGTGTTCTCACCCACTTCTTTCTCGGCTGCGGGAAAGGGATAGGAAAGGTTTAGACTCGGGGTAGGTGTTTAGGTGAAGGCTCGGGCAATATGCAAATTAGAATCTTCCGAGTTTACTTAAAACAGTGTCTTTTATTAATATCTATTTGGTTGGAAAAGGGGTTTGCCCTTCTTTTTCGTAACTACTCTAGATCTGGATCGGTGGGTTCCGTCACTACGTCTATAAGCCCCTCGTATTCCACTGTATTTCGACCTCCCGGGGTGGACGGCCCGGGCGAGGGTCACATAGGGCACGCGGATCCCACCGGCCGGAGTAAAGAACGCTCCTAACGGGTCTAGCGGGTCATAGGAACTTTCAACGCACGAGCGATGCGGATTATAGTCAAGGCAATACGAAAGTCTCGTCTTTACGCCTTGATAGGATTTTGGCGAGAATTTCGCTTGAGCGAATGACGTTTTGACTTTCGGGAATGTCCGAGAAGATAATAGGCATGGGTCGGGCGGCAAAAGCCGGATGACACAGTGTCACATTGAACTTCGTTGCATACGCCGGGCGTGAGTTAGAATCGAAGTCAATGTCGGGTCAAGATCTTGTCAATTTTTCCTTGTCGGAATTTTGGCAGAACTTCGCTTTGAGCGAAAGATCTTTTGATTTGTTGGCAAAGACTTGGTCTTGACTCTGACGCATTCCGTGCGGAGTCAAGGTCAATAGTCAATGTCGGAGTCGAGATCTCGCCAATTTTTCCTTGTCGGAATTTTGGCGAGTTCCTCCTCCGTTATGAACTAAGGCTTGACCTTTACGAGGGTATGCAAGCTGGGCTATATGACACGGACTAGACCAAAAACCAACCAAAAAGTCACGGTTTTGAAACGTGTGACACGGACGTGCATTGGTCGACACTTGGCTGCCATGGGGAGGTTGGGATGATTCCGTGCGCGCCGGGAGCATCGTAAAGGCTGTCCGTGACTGCAGTGGAACCACCCTCGGGTTTGAAGGACGTGCGTGCAAAGTGTACGGGATATATCGGGTGCGCGTAGTGTGCGGTCTCCTAAAAATGTTCCTTTTTGAGTTAAAACAGAGATTTTCAAAATGTGTTTTAAAGGAATGATTTTCGGGACGGGGAAAATGCAACACGTAAGCACGTAAATTTTAAGGAGCCCGATCGATCATGGAGCCGAGTAGCCCCAAGGCTGCTAGGGCGCAGATTAACCATGATTTTCTGGTGGAATTGCCACGAGGTCGCCCGGTCGAGAATCCAAGGAGGATTGAGCCGTACGGCGCATGGATCAATTTTCCGGGTTCCACTCCTTTTGCTATTTTTCGGGTTGTTTCCCGTTCAAAGTATGCACGAGATTCCAAGATGCAAATGATGCAATGCAAGGTAAAGAAAGCAAGCACGATTAATGAAATCGGCGACGGGAGTCTAACCCGCTCAAGGGAAAAGCTTTCTTTTATTTTTTCAAAATTTTTTTTTTCGAAAAGGGATGCGAGTACGTGGGATTGTTAAACCACCGGTTATCCCAACTCCCACATCAGGGAGTATACAGGAAGGGCAAGTGGTTTCCACCTATATACTGAGTATCGATTTTTTGTTTTGAAAATAAAGATTTTCTCCTTTGGGATTTCCCAGTAGTCGCCAAACTGTGAATGTGTGCCCAAATTTTTTGTTTGTTGGATTCACGCGAGTTTGAAGACATCCGGTTTAATTTGAAAAACGGAGTCGCCACGCCATTTTGATTTCCTCAAAACTTTGAAAAAAAGGATTTTTATGGGTTCGGAGGTTAAGTTACCCCTTGGGAAGAACGGATCGTCGTTCACCCAAGGTGCCTTCTTAGGAGCAAGTCTCCCAAGATCCCATTAATCGTGCTTGCTTGCGTGCTTTCTTGTGTGCATGTGTTTGAAAATAAAGGGGAGGGAATGTCCCAAGTCGTCTTCCGGACGTACAAACCATTTGTTGGTTGTCGCTCGGGATTTCTTGGATTTTATGTATTCGGGATTATGATCCCGTCCTCATCTTAGACTTGTGATCATCGCTTTTTTTAGACCTCGGGACTTGCGTGATCAAGAGAATGACTCTCTTTATAGTCAAAGATGAGGTTCTTTAGAAAAGGAGGGTCCTTAGCCCATCAATCCTACACTTTAAGACGGTCGAGCTCGTATGGATGCTTCGTACTCATCTTAAGTGATAATCGGAGATATAGGGTTCAAAGGTTGTCCCTTTCTAAAGAGATTATGAAACCTTTGTGGAAGGAACGATGTAAAGATAGGATCTTTTACACCGGTCCGTTCCGAGGTTACTAATGGGGGAATGGGGGAATGCATGTAAAAATGACATTTTTAATGAAAAGATGACATTTTTGGGTTGCAAATGATGCATTTTGATTTAAAGAAATGTTCTTTAATTTGCAAAGGATGCATTTTGATTTAAAGAAATGATCTTTATTGCAAAGGATGCATAAAGACACAATTTTTATGCAAATGATGCATTTTTATGAAGAAATTGGAATTTGAATATGCAAAGGATGCATGAAGATTGTCTTTTGAAAAGCATAGGATGCTAGTTTATGGTAAAGATAGGATCTTTAAAGCAAATGATGCTTGGAAAAGGGATTTTGAATGCAAAGGATGCATTTTTATTGAAAAGATTTGATTTTTATATGCAAAGGATGCATAAAGATAACATTTTTATTGGAAAATAGGGGTTTTAGGTGCAAAGGATGCACCTTTATGGATAAAGACTATATTTTTAATGGCAAATGGTGCCTAATGCATGCAAAGGGGAAGGGGGAATATAAAGATATGATCTTTAATCTACCAAGTCCCAAGCAAGATAAAAGCAATGCAATGAGCAATTATAGAGCAATTAAGATGCAAGGTTAGGGCGTGCGAGGTTACCAATGGCTTCCTTTTCTTCTTTGGATGAAGCTAGGAGGAGAGGATTGTTCTTGGGCCTTCAAGGAGGAGGGAGGTGACTTCTTGAGCTTCTTCTTCACCTTCTTGAACTTCCAGCTGTTCTTGGGAGGTTTCTTCACGTATTATGAGTATTTGTGGGTTGATTTTGTTGTATAAAATGGGTAGAGGAGGGCTCTATTTATAGGCAGTCTGGAAATCGCCAATGAAGCCGTGCGGCTAGGGACCTCGAGCTAATGCAGCCGTGCGGCATTATCCCTTGTAACTCAGCATTTCTAGAACCATGCAAGGTGGCAAATTCTAGAAGCTTCCTCCCAATTAAGAAAAACGTGTTTCCTAATTGGGAAGGCTCCCTTTCAGCCCTTTATTAATTTGGAACTGTTTCGGAATATTTTCGGAACACTAGGAAGGTCCGGGGAATTACCGAGAAACTTACCGAAATTGCCGGGAAATTTAACCGGAAGGCATGAGCCAGATTTGGGTACTTACAGCTACTTAAATCAGATTTTACTCTTACCGATTTGAGATTTCACCATTTTGAGAATTTAAATAATACTTTGATCATCTTTATCTAAATCCTTAATTAAATAAATTCTAAAAATTTAATTTTAAATTTCAACTAAGACCATCAACAATGGTGTTGAAAAAATATTTTGGGTGTTGAAACCATTGGAAGGATAGTTGAAGGGGTGTTGAAAAAATTCAGCATGTTGAATAAAATGAGATGGGGCCAGCTGAATTTACACGTGGTGTCCTGTGAATGGGCGGACATGGCGCGTGCCATACACGCGCCGACAGAGGCGCGTGTATGAGGCGGAAATCCTTTTTTTTATCGGGACACTTGGCGTCCTCCGATTGGCTGGTTGAATTTCAGATTTTTTTATCCGATTTTTTTACCTCAATTATTTTATAATAAATTAACTTTTAAAAAAAAAATTACACCAAAATTCATAATTTTTTTCCTCTATAAATAGAGACTTGTTTCATTTGATTTGGACAAAAAAAAAAACCCTCTTTTTTAAATATAAATTTCTTAATTATCCTTTGTTAATTTCCCTTGTTAATTTTTCAATATATTTTTAGTGAAATGGATCCCAATAATAACCATTTCAACACTCAAAATTCAGGTAATTTTCCTTTTAACTACAACAATCCTAATAGTTTTCAATTTGAAAATCAATCTTCCAACCAACCACGTTCTCAAAAATATACCAAATCTTTGTTTTCCACCAAATTTCATGCCTTCATATGTGCCAAATTTTCATCCATATTATGGGATGCCATTTCAACCACCCCCTTATAACCGTAATTCTTATATGCCAATGGGAAATGAAAATGTTTCTTATTCTTGAGTATCAGAATTTTCAGAATTTTCAACACAAATGGCTCTTGGTAGCATGAGCGGTGGTAACAAAGGCACTCCAAATGCAGAGGGTTCAACCATTTCAACCGAAGAGGGTACAACCACTACTCGCAAGAAACAATCCAAATGGACCACTAAAGAAAATTTAGTACTACTTAGTGGGTGAATTAAATAGGAAACCGATAGTGTTGTCTGGAGAAATCAGAAATGGGATGTGTATTGGGGTAAAATTGCGGATTACTGTAACGACCATTGCTCATTTGACCCTCCCCGTGATTTAATTGCCTACAGAAATCATTATAATTATATCAAAAAAATATTGGGGAAATTGATAGGTGCTTATGAAAGCGCTAAGCGTATGCAACAAAGTGGGTGGTCGGAGAATGATGTATTGACAAAAGCTCATGAACTATATAAAAGTAGTACCAATGACAATTTTACTTTGATTCAAGAGTGGCATGCTCTTCAAGACCAACCACGTTACGCAAGTTAGGTAGGAGGAAATACGGGATCTGATAGCAGTGAAAAGAGAGAACGTGAAAGTGATGTAAGTAATTCAAACTTGATTGGATCCATTCCTCGTCCTATAGGAAGGGAGGCAGCTAAGAAAAACTGAAAAAGGGTAGAAAAAAAGATAAGGGAGTAGGCTTGAAAGTGATTTAATAATTTTATTGTATTGTGAGTCGAGTCTATTGTGTCGTATGCTTATTGTAACTTTTCTTTGTTTTAATAATAATTATCGTCATTTTTCGTATTTATTTAATTGCAATTAAAATATTAATTAAGTATAAAGTATTTTTTTAATTATAAATGATAATAATAGTTATTATTATTTTACTAATCATAAAAATAAATAATATAAAATAAAAGTGGTGGGGTATAGGATGATGAGTTGGAAGGGTGTTGAATTTTATTAAACAAAATCATTATATGATTAAAAATTAAATGAGGTGTTGAATTATTATGTGGAAGAGAGAAATTGATGTGGAGTGTTAAAGATAGTGTTAAATGTTGTTTGGGTATTGAAACCATTGTAGATGATCTAAGCTAGATTGTGACACGTGAAATTATACGTCATAATTTCAAATGGCAAACTGTATGAATGAAATTAGATTCTCCTATATAATATATATAGATATAGATTACTCCTTATTTTTGCGGGAAAATATTTAATATGATTCACTTAATTGATTAAATTAAATCTATTGCTCTACAAATTTGTCCTTTGATTTGGCTATTTATATACTCCCTCTGTCCCACTATACTTGACACTTCTTTCCATTTTGAGCCGTCCCACTATACTTGACACCTTCCAAAAATAACCAAGTTTTTATATTTTTATATTCACTCTACCCCACCACTCATTCTCTCTCTTCATTTTCTATCACATATTTATTCAACCAACAGTACTATTTACCCCACTAATTCTCTCTCTTCATTTTCCACCACACATTTTTTTTATTTTATTTTTTTTCCTTGGTTTTTGAATCCACCCCTTGGGTGTCAACTATAGTGGGACGGAGGGAGTATATAGGAAGAAGGGGTGGACATAACTGCTAATTCGCTTCATCCTGGGGTAATCCATACACAAATTTTCCGTTTCGAGGGTTTTCTCAACTGTAATTCGCCTCCTTATTCTTTTATTCCCTTTTTATTTTCTTCTTATTTTTATGTCCTTAATTATTATTAAACACTGAATATGATTTTTTGGTAAATTTTTATTTGGTTGGGCATTTTTATTTTGTGCAGATGCTTACAATATCATTGCAGTGATGTATAAATATCCGTCTTATCCATTCTCTAAACATATAGTCTTGCAAGTGATTGTGAAAAAAACATTAGGATAAAAAACCTTTAGGAATAATTTTTTTATGAAAAGACATTCATCACGGCACATTTTTTTAAAACGACGATCATTTAGGGACGGAGTGTAATTAATCAACTTATTATGGCCATGGATTACAAATTCAAATCTCTTGTACCACTTGGTTGGGTCACCTCAGTATATAATTAATGACTAAAACTTGAATTACCTCAATATTGGCTCAGTCGCAAGAGTTTAAGTCATCAGATTACTAGTGGTGTACGTTATACTCTCATCGACCAAAAGCAAAAAAACAAACATTCAATTTTGAAAGGGGTGTGAACAGAATAAAAGTGATGAGTTAGGCCAGCGAGCGAGTAAAGCCCACTCATTTATTTATTATTGTCATCACGTTTTTAGTGGGTTAGGCCCAAATTATTACTAGGCCCAAGGCCCATCAACATGACCAATCGACCTAAGCTCATTGTTCGACCTACGAGGTCCCAACCTAGCTTGGTCCGACTCTACGATCCATATGCTATTCGGGTACAGTCCAGCCCTACCCATCATTCAGGTCGACCTAGACCCAACAGGCGACCTCGACTTACATCGTTACGTCGACCTACAGAGTCCTGACGTACCTACAATTCTTTGCGTGACGAGACTCCCTAAAAATCAGGAGTTATTTATGGATAAGATCTCTAAATACGTATCTGTTCCACAAATCATGGAATTTCATGCAATCCTACCACAAATACAACTCTCATCAACAACTATAAATACAAGACAACATCAACCGTTCCAAGGTAATTGCTCTTTGTTATTTTGAATACATCTGTTCATTATAATATTTGAGCTCTCATACACCATACTTACTCTCACGCCCGAGGGTCTTCGCCGGAGACCATTCCGGCTAGTCGTGGGTTCTGTGTTTCAGGTCAAGGAGCCAAGTGATTAGTCTTGCCACGTGGACGGAGATTGATAAACACGATTCTTGCAGCATCAGTTTGGTTCCATTGCCGGGAATCGTGCGTGCTTGACCTCGAAAATCTTTACGACCCACAATGATGGTGACTGCGGACGGACATGTTTCTGATGCCTCAGACGAACCCAACGAGGGAAATACTAATGCTAATGCTAATGCTGGAGACCGCAACATCAATTTGCCTCCTCCTCCTCCGCCTTGTCATCACGCTAGGGCGACGCGTTCTAATAGTATTACTGATGGCAGGGGTTTGCCGGATGGTAGGAGGGAGAAGCGACCTATGGCCGACCAAGGAGTACAACCTCCTCCAAAGCGTCCCCAAGCAGGGCGAATGGCTGCAGGCGACAGACCGGATCCCTCAACCGATCCCCTTAGCAAAAAGGAGATGCTTTTGAAGCGAGCTAGAATACTGGCGGAGCTAATAGCAATGGAGGAGGAGACAGAGCAGGCCGACAGAAGGTCAGAGAGGGTAGCCCCTCCCAGGTTTCTAATAGGCAGCCCGAGAGAAGCATTAGGCAAGGAGGAAGTGCCCAACAGAATGGCGAGCGACAGATCATACCTCATATTCACACCCACATACCAGTTCCATCTGACGATTTGAGAAGTCATCTCAATACAAACAGAGAGAAGGAAGCGGAGTCGAAACTGAGGAGGCAAAGGGAAGCCGAGAGAAACAGGCCTAGGTCGCCTGCCAGAACGGAGAGGTCGCAGTCTCACAGAGAAAGGAATGGGCGCAGGTCGCCAGTCAGAGAAAATGGGCGCAGGTCGCCAATCAGAGTGGATAGGCGCAGGTCGCCGGTCAGAGAGGAAAGGCGCAGGTCGCCAGTTAATTCAGTGAGGTCGCCCTCTCACAGGGATAGAAGGAGCAGAGAGATTACTCCCCCTAGGAGTGACAGGCACAGAGCCAACTCGAGGAGGGAACCTCACCGTGAGGAAAGGCAAAGATCCAACGACGTCTCCCATGCTAGGGACGACAGGCCAGATGCCAGGGAATGGCTGCAGTGGAAGAAAAAGTTTGAGCAATGGGAGGCTGATAAGAAAGAGGATGCTGGAAAGGGCGAACGAAATGATTTTGCTCTTCGTCCCTTGTCCAAGGAGTTGCTCGACCGTCGACCTCCTCAAGGTTTCAGATTGCCCGTCCTGGAAAAATATTCGGGTGCAACCAATGCCAAGAGTCATATACAGCATTTGGAGGCTACTATGTGCTTTGTCTCCAACGAGGACGACATGATGTGTAAGGCACTCACTAGCACTCTCACCGGGGCAGCTCTTACTTGGTTTAATGGCTTGGCACCAGGTTGCATCTCGACGTGGTATTATATGAGGAAGAAATTTTTGGATCGCTTCTCGACAGCTGGAGCTCGGAAGATGACAGTCACCGACTTGAATAACTTGGTACAGGGAAAGAACGAAAGCTCGATGAGCTATTATACCAAATTCAAGGAGATGGTCGACAAGATTGAGGAGGACCTTACGGACAGGGAGGTAATCAATTGTTTCAGAAATGGGATAGCATCTGCAGATTTAGACTACGAGCTGACAGTCCGGACTGTGACTACCCGACAAGAACTGTTCGAGAAGGCCTACAATGTAGCACTGGCTGAAGAGAGAAAGGAGAAGAAAAGTGGGAAAGGCCCCAAGGCTGAGGCCGCTGATACTGACAAGAAGGACTCAGCCAAAAATGGGGGTAATAACAAGAATGGTAAGAACAGAACTAGGGCGACTGAGAAGGTGCCCGAAGCTTTCACTCCTTTGACAGTGAGTCGAACTGAGATCCTCAACACTGTCGAGCTAGGCCCACCTGCCCCTATGAACCCAACAAATAAGTTCAGAATGGATAACAGCATGTACTATGACTATCATAAAGATACGGGCCACACTACTGAAGATTGTATGAGCTTGAAACGCATCATTCAAAAGTGGGTCGATAATGGAAGGCTCGACATGTATGTGAAAAGACCTCAGCCAGGCGGTGGTGAGCGAGCTGCTGGTGGATCACAAGAGCCGAGGCAGCCTAGGTTGAACTTGGACGTTATTACTGAGCAAGCTAGCAATACTTCCCTGAAACACAAGATATTCCAGCTCAACAAGGCCCCTCACGTGCCCCCTAGAAGCTACATCAGAGACGAGGTGATCAACTTTTATCCAGATGAGCTGGCGACTAATGCAGCTCCCAGAGAGCAAGTTCTCGTTATCCCAGGATTAATTGATGGGTGTACGACGAGCAGACTCTTAATAGACATGGGGTCCTGCAAGGATATTCTGTTTTACAAGACGTTAAAGGAGATGGGACTCTCAAAGGAGCAGCTCGAACGTTATGATGGTAGATTGGAAGGCTTCACCAACCACAAGGTCGATGCCATGTGACAGATTGAGTTGGACGTCGACATAGGCCAACATCCTTACAGGGTCGTCTCCAAGGTAAAATTTATTGTCATTGATGTGAATAGTGATTATGCTGCTATTTTGGGTATACCTGGCCAGGTCGCACTTGGAATGGTGGCCTCAATCCCCCATCAACGAGTTAAGTTCCCCATACTAGCTGGAGTCGGCTGTGTACGAAGTACAGCCCAAGAATATCTTGACCACGTCCTTCGAACAAGGAAGAAGAGGGAATTGCAAATTGAAACTGCTGAGGGGTATTTGAAGATGTCAAAATTAGTCACCACAACTTCTCAACTATCTGCGATCACTTGCGTTGAAGAGTCGACCTATCGCTCACATGATGAGGTCATGACTGAGTCGACACGTCACTCCGAAATCACCATGGTCGATTTAGACGCAGTTATGGTCGACCTTCATAGGCGAGCTATGCCTCCAGATCGACAATAACTCGGGGGCCACCACCAGTGAGATCGCAGCTGAGCTAGATGACATGATCGTTGAAGAAGCTCCACACTTGGGGGCGGAGGAAAGACAGAGGGTTCGAGAGATCATTATCTAGACCCTGTAATTTAGAGATGGTCCGGAGATGGAAGTTGTGGACGAGCTTGAAGCAGTAATGACAAATCCTTCTTATCCCGAGCAAAAAATTCAGATTGGAAAGCAGTTGTCAGCTGAGGAAAGAGCAGAGATCTTCGAGATACTTAAAGAGAGCAATGATGTCTTTGCTTGGCGAGTAGAGGATATGAAGGGGATCAAGGAAAAGGTCGCTGTCCATAGGTTGGAGGTTAACCCGACCATGAAGTACAAAGCACAGAAATTGAGAAGCTTCGCTCGCGATAAAAAGGAGGCAATAAAACTTGAGGTACAAAAGCTTTTGAGTGCAGGTATTATCAAGGAAGCTACACATACCACCTGGCTAGCTAATGTGGTCATGGAAAAGAAATCTAATAGCAAGTGGAGGATGTGTGTCGACTTCACCAACTTAAATATGGCCTGCCCCAAAGATAGCTACCCCCTGCCTCGTATTGACAAGCTCGTCGACTCTATAGATGGGCACACCACTCTAAGTTTCCTCGATGCCTATTCAGGTTATCATCAGATCAAGATGCACGAGGATGATGTTGTGAAATGGCTTTTCAAGCTACTGGGGGTATTTACTGCTACAACATGATGCCGTTCGGGTTGAAGAATGCAGGAGAGACCTACCAAAGGATGGTGAACAAGGTCTTTGCTTCACAAATTGGCCGAAACATGGAGGCCTACATCGACGATATGGTCATCAAAACAAAGGACGGACGTCACGTGGTCGACCTAAAGGAAATGTTCACCAATTTACAAGCAAACGACATGAAGCTTAACCCGAGCAAATATATATTTGGAGTAGCAGCTTGCAAATTCCTTGGTTTTATGGTATCACAAGGAGGAATTGAGGCAAATCCTGAGAAGATTAAGGATTTGGTCGACATGCAAGAGCCCACAAGTATCAAGGAGATACGGCGACTTAATGGTAGGGTGGCAGCCCTAGGTCGCTTTATAGTCAAGTCGGCAGAAAAATCTCTCCCCTTCTTCAAATCATTGAGGGGGACGAAGAATTTTGAGTGGACGGCCGAATGTCGTTCGTCGTTCCAACAGCTTAAGGAGTACCTCGCTACTCCACCTTTATTGAGCAGCCCGACTGTTGGAGAAACTTTGTTCGTATATTTATCTGTGGGTGACCAATCTGTGGCTGCTGTTCTAGTTCGAGAGGAAGAGGGGCTTCAGAAGCCCGTGTATTATGTTAGCAAGGCGTTATCTGATGTTGAAGGCAGATACTACAATGCAGAGAAAGTTGCATATGCCTTGGTTGTAGCCTCCAGGAAGCTACGAGCTTATTTTCTAGCTCACCCTATTGTTGTGCTCACTAATGCACCCCTGAGAAAGATCCTACATAATCCGGAAATTTTAGGTCGCTTACTCAACTGGTCAAGTGCTCTCAAAGAATTTGACATCGAGTATCGACCTCGAAAGGCATTAAAGGCTCAAGCCTTGGCAGATTTCTTGGTCGAGCTGACGTTCACCAAGGAAGATAGCAAGGTGCGAGCTCAGAAGGAGAAAATTAAGGGAAAGGAGCCAGAGGCTCAATCCGTTACTAACTTACCTGACGATTGCTGTAAAGTGTACTCAGATGGGTCGGCAACGAAGAGTGTTAGTGGAGCTGGGATTGTGTTGATCGAGCCAGAGTTAGGGACAATCTACGAGGAAGCATTGAGGTTCAAGTTCAAAGCCTCTAACAACCAGGCAGAGTACGAAGCTTTGGTCGCATCCATAGAGTACGCCAAATGTTTTGGGGCGACCAAGATTATAGCATATTGTGATTCCCAGCTGATAGTCAACCAGGTCAGAGGAGAGTACGAGGTGCTGAACTCTAATTTAATCAAATACTGCGACCTAGTAAAAGAGCTGATAAAGGACTTGGAGTTCTGGGAAATTCAGAGGATTGGTCGAGAGGACAACAAATTGGCTAACCTACTCTCGAAGCTGGCTACTTCAGATGAACCACATGAGGAACCTATCTCCTACCTCGAACGTCCAGCATACGAAAGGGTTCAAATTCAGTGCATGGAAGATACGTTGAGAAATTGGTTTTACGACAAGTGTTGAATCGAGGAAATGAGGGCATACTTGGAGACAGGCGAGCTCCCTGAGGACGAGAAAGCAGCTCGAGCCATCAAGAAGAAGGCTCTGAGATACGTTATTCAAGGAGACATGCTATTCAGGAGGTCATATACTAAGCCATTGTTGAGATGCATTCACCCCCAAGAAATCACTCAATTAATGCACGAGGTGCATAGTGGGGTTTGTGGCAGACACCCGAGGCCCAGAACTTTGGCTGACAAGTTGATCACATTGGGTTATTACTGACCACACATGAGAGCTGATGCTCACGACTTCATTCAGCAATGCGACCAGTGTCAAAGATTTGCTAACCTACCTCATTTGCCTACGACTGAGCAAACTCCGGTGATCGCTACTTGACCATTTGATATGTGGGGTATCGATTTGATTGGACCTTTCCCACCCGCCCGTGGAAACTGCAAGTATGTGATCGTTGCTATAGATTATTTTACGAAGTGGGGTCGAACCAAAGCCACTAGCTCGAATTACAGAGGAAAATGCCATCAACTTCATTCATGACTTCATTTGGTACCGTTTTGGGATACCTCGAGCTATTGTGTCGGACAACGGGCTGAAATTCTCCCGGGATTTTGAAGAATAAATGAATCGAGTAGGTGTAAAGAATTGGCAATCATCTGTCGCCTATCCCCAAGGCAATGGGCAAGCTGAAGCTGCGAATAAGCTCGTCCTATCTGCAATGAAGACGGGTTTGGTTGGTCGACGTAGCATCTGGTTGGAAGAATTCCCCCTTGCTGTTTGGGCAGCTCGCACAACAATTCGGGGGCCTATGGGGGAAACCCCATTCACTCTTACATATGGATCAGAGGCCATGTCACCAGCCGAGCTGCGATTTCCTACAGCCAGAATAGTTTTCTTCGACCAAGAGCAGAACGACACCAACAGATTGATCGACTTGGATTTGATTGACGAGAAGGGAGATACAGCTTACTTACGAATGGTCAACTACAAACAGAGGACCAAGAATTATCATGATAAGAAGGTGAAGACGAGATCATTCCAGGTAGGCGATCACATGCTAAAGAAAATCGAGGCAACGGGAAGGAGAACTCAGCAGAAAAAGTTATCTCCCAACTGGGAAGGTCCCTACATTGTTACTCGAATTATCAAGGAAGGAACTTACATGATCGCCCATTCAGGTGGTGAAGAATTAAAGCACCCGTAGCATGCTACTCACCTTATCAAATACTACTTCTAGTTCAGTTTTTCAGCTTTAAAGTTAGTTCAGTTTTCAAGTTTGAGTTTGTTATAGTTCTAGCTCTCCATTTTCGATGTAAGCATGTTTCTACGTCAATAAAAGTTGCAGTTCTATTCAACATTGTGTTACGTTTTTACATCGTTCTAACAAGCTCGACTCTTAGTCAGCTTTGTTCCTTTAAACAGGTCCGACATCTAAGTCGACCTCGTTCTAACAAGCTTGACTCTTAGTCAGCTTTGTTCCTTTAAACAGGTCCGACATCTAAGTCGACCTCGTTCTAACAAGCTCGACTATTAGTCAGCTTCGTTCCTTTAAACAGGTCCGACCCCTAAGTCGACCTCGTTTTAACAAGCTCGATTCTTAGTCAGCTTCGTTCCTTTAAACAAGTCCGACCCCTAAGTCGACCTCGTTCTAACAAGCTCGACTCTTAGTCAGCTTCGTTCCTTTAAACAGGTCCGACATCTAAGTCGACCTCGTTCTAACAAGCTCGACTATTAGTCAGCTTCATTCCTTTAAACAGGTCTGACCCCTAAGTCGACCTCATTTTAACAAGCTCGACTCTTAGTCAGATTCGTTCCTTTAAACAGGTCCTGTGAGCACCCCAACCCGGATCCTAACACGGATCCCGAGCTTAAGGACCCAAACTAAGAAAACTTTCCTTGAATTTTTAAAACTTTTATTTCAACTTAAAAGAAAACCGATTCTCAACTTCCAAATTATAATCAACTGATAATGTCTCTACTTTGGAGGAAATTCCAACAACAACTTCAATACTATAATCTGATCAATTACATCGAAAACCCCCAAATGACATTGTTTTACAAAGAGTTTTCTATACAACTTTATAAAAGAGTATTACTTAATAAAGACTCCATACAACCTACTTATTTTCATAACCTGACAAGTCCCATAAGCCAAAGTCCACACTCTTATCCCCGGCCTCACCAGTTCAGGTCACCTGTCTCAACATAATCTAAAATAGTAAAAGGGGAAGGGGTGAGAATAAATCTCAATAAGCTATTATGAATGCAGCAAGATGCCAAATAAGATGCAACACATCAAAAGACATATCCACATAATATGAGAGGCTCCCTGCCGCCAACCGTCCCATACCGGTTGGAAACAACGACCAGCTCATCATGAATATATCACAACACATAAGTACGATAAAGTAACACTTAGAAGGATACTGAGCCAAGGTTTCATCTCCAAAAGGATATACACATCCGAGCAAAGAAGAACAGCTGATGAAGCGATTCCTAACCATAAACAATAACAGCACCATGTGACTCGACACACAAGCCATATCCCTAGTGAAACTAGACCATCTACCTCAAAAGGAGACGCTAGCCCACTAATCCCACACAAGGGGGACAAATCCGGGTTACCAATGTATGAATTATAATGAACTTGGCTCGGTGCCATTATAATTCCATAACATTGCCCAACAAACAAATACCAGCTGGATTTTCATAACTAAGCACAGTAATAACATACTTGCTTAACCAAACATTGTATGATCTAAAGTAGGGATACATACCACAATAGCATATCATGAAGATAGCAATACTATAACAAGTATTCAACATATTAGCACAATGGCTATAATTCTTTTTTTCAACATGTACAGTTTAGGAATTCCAAAGTAGGGAATCCTACAACGATAGAATATCATAAAGATAGAAATACTATAACAAGTATTCAACATATTAGCACAACGGCTATAAATCCTCGAACCAATCCCAAAACAATTTAGGAATTCCAAAGTAGGGAATCCTAGCATTTATATCGAAATATATCAATGAGTCCAAAATGTGCAACACATAAGGTTTACAGATTTACTATAACAAGCTATGTTACAATATCATCCATAATAAGAAGTATCACCACTTAGAGTTCAAGGATATCAAGTATTTCCACATACTACAATAAGCACACCACAATAGTAAAATAGAATATCTGGAAATGATCATTACAGATTTAGTTTATAAAACCAATTCCATTTGAAATATCACCTAAAAATACTCAATTTGGACTCTTGAACCATCCAATTTCGAGTTCGTATGAATTACTTATTCATTTTATAAGTTTAACCGATTTTGAAAATGGTTTACTAAACCCTGTTGCAAAAATAGACATTCTAGGAACAGTACTTATACTTTTAGCTTATGAAAATATGTCCATTGAAAATATCTTGAAAAATTATCCAAAATGGACTCAAGAAGCACTCAATTCCGAGTCCGGGTGAATTAAATATGAATTTCACAAGTAAGCGCAATTTTAAGAGTCATGGACATCAAGTGTTCCAAGCTACTTTATCCCCATTTTTAACCATCTTCTCCATATCCAAACTTACTCAAATTTTGAGAACATAAGAAGGTTTTACTAACTTCACCAATCCCATACTAATAATCCCTAAGCACATAAGATAGATTAAATACATTTAATCCTTAATGGTTTTACTCATTACACTACCCATTTCATTTATAACCTTTTTATTTCTACTTAACCCACAACCCTTTTCTCTTTATCAATTTCCATGGATAATAACACCACATTTAGGGCATCACCCAAATTCTCAACCCCAAGAAAGTGCTCTAATCATCAATAACAATGATAATAACACAATAACAAAACCAAGCATTTCATGAACTAATTATGAAAGGAAGACATAATACTTACATCATTAAAGATATACTAATCCTCTTCTACTTCTTTCCACCCAATTGAATTATGCTCATAACATTTCCCAAATCCAAGTAAGATGGACATCACTACATACAATAACTCCATAACACAATACTAACCATTTTCTTCACTTACTTTATTCTTGAAAATTGGGCAAACCCAAATTCAATACTTACTCTTAAATCATTAACATTCACAATTACTCTATACCATTCCTCCTTCAATCTTAGATCACCATTTTACAACTAAAAATCAATTCAACCTTGACTAACCCATTTCAACCCAATTAATCATTATTTAAATATCAAAATCCTTTTCTTTCAACAAGAGATTCAATACACATAAAGTGAGCAATTATTAGAAGGAAGTCATAATAACTTACTTTAGCAATATGAGATGGAACAAGGATTTTCTTAGCTTGATGTGCTCCCCTCGTTGCCCCGAACTCGAAAGTACACCCGGATTGAAAAATGGAGAAGGATTGAACTTGATAAGAGCTTGAAAGAGAAGGTCTTCATGAAGGAGTTTCCATGGAGAAATTTTGATTGAAGAGGATGAAGAAAATGAGATGATGATGAGGGAAAATGGGGAGGTCAAGGAAGGGTGAGGGAAATAAGGGGTAGGAGTATGGCCTCCCCATACATCCAATTAATACCATCTTTCACCCAATTACAATTAAGTCCTCCCAAGTTTTAAGGTAGTAAAACTAAACCCCCTACTCCAATTCTTTACCCCACACACCTTAACCTCATTTCATATTTTATTTATTTTCACCTATTATGCTTCACCCAAAATACTTTATCCTATTTCCAATTAGATCATAAAGCTTTAAAATTATTTCACAACCAATTAAAGACATAAATAAGCACATAAAGTCAACCAATAACATAAAATGCATATAATAGGATGCTAAAATAGTGCCTAGGTTTAGGGTCGTTACAGGTCCGACCCCCCCTAAGTCGACCTCGTTCTAACAAACTCGATTCCTAATCAGCTTCATTCCTTTAAACTGGTCCGACATCTAAGTCGACCTCGTTCAAACAAGCTCGACCTTTGGTCAGCTTCGTTCCTTTAAACAGATTCGACTCATAGTCAATCTCGTTTTCAAAAACCATACAAGTATAAGGTCGACTGTGTTATCGAAAAACCAGCCCGATCAAAAGCTTATAGCGACTTATGTGTCCTATTAAATCTAGCTTGACATACATTCATGCTGAAATCAAAAGCACAGAACTCAAAGCGTTAAAGGTCAGCTACGATTGAATAAAGGCTCAGTCCCCCAAAACGGGCCAGGACTAGAGCAAACATAAAATTACGAGTTAGAATGCCTCCCAAAAACTGGGCCAAGGCATCAACACACAAAGCAAAAAATAAAATTGTTTTGGAACTTGTTCTCATTACATCAAACAAAAATTAAACTGCTGGCCTATCATTGGCTTGGTTGGGCTGATCCTGGGCAATCCCCTCTTCAGCATCCTCCTCCATATCTTCTGCATCTTCGATTTCCTGGAGAAGCACATTAAAATTTCTTGGAGCTAAAGGAGGAGAAACCCACGGTTCACAACCGTCCTCCTGATCCTGCTGGGCAATGAAGGCCAGGTCGTTGTCAGTGTAAGGGACAATCGAATGACCACCTCGAGCATCCATATCATATTGTGCTTCTGACGCCCATCGGGCTAACTGCTCAAGAGAGACTTCGGCGGTCGGGTCCACTAGAGCTCGAGGGCCATGTGGCGCCGACCTACATCAAGGAAATCCTTTGCTTTGTCGACAATGGCATTGTAGTAATCATCCCCTTCCTTGAATGCATCCACAACGGCCTGCGAGGCAGATCGAAGCTCCCCCTTCCACTTGGCCCTGGCTGCATTATGCTCCTCATTGACCTTAGTCAGAAATTCATCCCTATCATGGAGAACCTTTGAGATCGTCGTAAGCTCTTTCTTCGTTGATTCATGCCTTTGGCATTCAGCATCCCTCTCGGTCTTCATCTCTTCAAGTTTGGCCTCAGCAGCTTTAAGGTCGGACAGCGCCTTGTCCTTGGCCGCCAAAGTGTCGTTCTTCAGGGCCTTCAGAGCATCATAGGATGAATCTAAGTCGTTGTACTTCTCCCTCAGCTCAGTCAACTCATGAGATTTGCGGGTATACTGGGACATAGCCAGCTTTTCCCTCTCGATGGATGCCCTCTAAGAACTCTTTGCGCTCGATCATAGTAAGAGAGTGCACATTGAGAAATGGAAAAGGATTAGCTCGGCAAGCATACTAGAAACAAAGTGGGGACCAAAAAACAAACGATCAAACGAAGAAAGGAAGCAAAGGTTTTCCTCGCTATGAGCCAAGCCAGATCGATCAGAGAATTCTTCAGGGGTCAACCCCTTGTCCGCGAAGTGAGTAAGCAGATCGGCATCTGTCGCCCTCCTAACTACGACTTGCCCAAATCCCAAATCAGGGTATCGATGGCTCAAACTATTAAAACCACTGAGAGGGGGGACGTCACTTAACTTCCTTATCTGAGCCTCAATAGACTCCTGGCTCGTAGGAGAGGAAACTGGGGGAGGAAGATTGCTTGGGGAGACAGCTTTGCCCTTCTTGACCCTCGATCTTTTCTTCAAATTCAAAGGGCGATCATCCTCTTCGTCAAGGGCATCATCATTAACATTCACAACATTCAAAGGACTAGCCCCAGCAGTCCCATGCCCGGAGGTCGCTGCAGTGGTCTCAACAGCTGGATCAGAGCTCGAGCTTGGCCTAATCGACATGTTGGCCTCATCACCTTCCTCAGCTATCCCTCGAGCTTGGCCGCGCTTCCAAGGGGTCCTCCGATCCAAACTCCTCTACCTGTACCATTCCAAAGATTGTCCTTGGACAAAGAAGTCATTCCTTTACTCACCTCTCTCTCTCTCTCTGCTAGCTCGGGCATTGGCAGCACCATGAGCCTTCTTGTCCTTCTTCTTGTCAGACACTCCAACTATGCGAACCATATTTGCTTCTTGTTCAGGAGTCAGAACTGCACAAGACCAAGATAACAAAGGGTTAGATCGACAATTAAAAGTTCTACATACAAGCTACAAGTTCTATGTACGAGCAAGCTATGTAAGAGATGCAAATATCTACATACGGGTAAATTATCTGCGAGCTAACAGACATACAATTCAAACTAGTTCTATGTACGAGCTAGCAGTTCTACATACGAGCAAATAATTGACGAGCTAAAAGTTCTACATACGAGCTATCAATAAGACGAGTTAAGAGGTAAAGACGAGTAAACTCTTACCACCAACATGCTCCCCCTGGTCATTACTGTAATTGGGCGTCCTCTGGCAGAATTGGCATTTCTCCTCAAATCTACCCAAAGCATGGGTGACCCAATCAAGATACCTTAGGCACCTAACAATGGGGACCAGAGGCACCACTTCCCCATTACCAACCATCATCCCAGCTTGGATGTAGTTGTTCTTGGTAGTCCCCAAAATGTTCCAACTGATGGGGCCCTTATCAGCCACCTCGACCAATTTCTTATACAACTCGATGTGCCAATACGTCTCCCAGTGATCCTCCTCTCTTACAACCTTGGATTCAGTATTGGGCAAGGGAAACTCCCATCCCACCCTACTCTCCACCACTATCACATGGGAGTTCCAACCACTCACCTTGCTGGGAAGGTTGACAAACAGTTTAGGGGCATTGGGCTTGGAAGGGGTGCTAATTCCCGGGTCGGTCTTATCAAACTTAATACTGAAGAACTCCCTAAAGACTCTCATACAAGGCTCATAGCCCAAAAATCTACACACCATGATAAAACACACTAGGACTCTACAAGTATTAGCTCCCATTTGAAGAGGCAAGGCATCCATGCACTCCAAAAATTTATTGATGAAGGGATCTAAGGGAAACCTCAGGCCAGCCTCGAATTGGCCGTAGAAGAAGGCCACCCTAGTGGAATCTTTAGTGAACGTACTACGGAACCGAGACATGAAATCTTTTTTGCTGTAGATAGTCACGTCGAACTCCTTCCTATCTACCTCACAGAAATCATAAACCATAGCTACCCGAGATTCCAAGTTCCTCTTCCCTCGAATTGGTCTTGGAGGTACATAGCCTCTTTCATTCCTCCCCGGTACAGCCAAGGAGTCGAATGCATCCACAATCCATGGACTTGAAGAAGTAGATGTTGTAGCTCCCTCCTGAGCTGTTATATGTGTACAAGAAGAAGAGGAAGCAGGGGAATCAGACCTATGCTCATATTCAGACGACCTACTTAAGGGCGACCTAGATTCCCCTGGGAAACCCTTTCTATTCCTAAGGAAGGAGGTTTTACTAGGATCCTTCACATAAAACAATGATATATGGTTGAGTAATTCATGGAAGAGATGAAAAGATACAACGTTTGGGTCATCAATTCCTAAATCTCCCAAGTCCTCTCCTATGGGCAGTCCTATTTCGCCAAAATTCAGCCCCCACCTTGTCAAGATGGAAGCACACTCGTTCAAGGGCATCTCTCTCCATACTCCGCTTATATGTTTGTATACTCGCTGATTAACGGTGCAATACCCATACCAGACCCCAAGTTCACAGCTAAAGGTTCTAGCCATGGCAGAAATAAAAAGAAAAATTCAAAGACAGACGGAAAATCAAGGAAATCAAGGAATACCTCAAATTGCGTCGGTGACGAAGGTTGCACAAACGAAATAAAGAGCACCGGAAATCAAAAGCTCCGCCTTTTCCGGAGAAATTATACGCCTGAATTCGGAAGCTTCGTCAAATCCTAGGAGGAAAAGGGTTTTTCTTTTTCAAAATCCTTTCTTGAAACGGAAAGTGAAGGGTTTTCGAATGGTTAACTCACAATTAAATCCTGGGCAGTTTTCGAGGCAGTAATGATTACAAAAATATGGTGCTTTCAATGATCCAACCGTTCAATAGCTGATGACCAGGATTGAGCCACGTCACTATTAGTCGAGTAAACATCAACTCAAGTGTCGACTTGCGAGACACTTCAAGCTTCATCAAAATTTCTTTAACTTCCCGGTCGACAAAGTCAACTCGTAAAGTCAGCCACCTGAACAGAATAAAAGTGACGAGTTAGGCCCAGCGAGTAAAGCCCACTCATTTATCTATTATTGCTACCACGTTCTCAGTGGGTTAGGCCCAAATTATTACTAGGCCCAAGGCCCATCAACATGATCAGTCGACCTAAGCTCATTGTCCGACCTACGAGGTCCCGACCTAGCTTGGTCCGACTCTACGATCTATATGCTATTCTGTACCTGGGCCCAAATTTCTACCCATCACCCAAAGTTGACTCTAGCACCCAACAAGCGACCTCGACTTACATCGTTACGTCGACCTACAGAGTCCTAGCGTACCTACAATTCTTTACGTGACGAGACTCCCTACAAATCAGGAGTTATTTATGAATAAGATCTCTAAATAAGTAACTGTTCCACAAATCATGGGATTTCATGCAATCCTACCACAAATACAACTCTCATCAACAACTATAAATACAAAGCAACATCAACCGTTCCAAGATAATTGCTCTTTGTTATTTTGAATACATCTGTTCATTATAATATTTGAGCTCTCATACACCATACTTACTCTCACGCCCGAGGGTCTTCGCCGGAGACCATTCCGGCTAGTCGTGGGTTCTGTGTTTCAGGTCAAGGAGCCAAGTGATTAGTCTTGCCACGTGGACGGAGATTGATAAGCACGATTTTAGCAGTATCAGGGTGCATTTACAAAAATGGTACACAAAATTTTGAATTTCATAGTATTGGAAATTGGTATAAGAAAATAGGTTTGACCTAAATTTGACCAAAATTTTGAATTTTATGACCCGCGAAGGGCGGAATGGGCGGTTTAGGGCACACTTTGAACTTCTCACGTAAGTTGTGGAGCTTTAAACTTTTGACAAAATTAGGCTCGACAGTGGTTCAGCCCATGGCTCGATTGGGCTAGGTCCGAAAGGTCATCCAAGCATTAGATAAATCCATTAGTTAAAGCATATTGAAGCATTCTTTCTCTTTCAAAGTTTAGAAAAAGCAAACACCGTTAGTTCGCAGGTATATTGGTTTGAAGTGCTTCCATTAATAGTCGAAAAGTCATTTTATCTTACGAGAGAATTGCCGCTAATTCGTTAGCACCAGTGCGGGACAAATTCTTCTTACGGAGATTGTGTTTCAATAGACTCGACTTTCGTCCCGATTAATTATTTTATTTATCTTTATTTTCCGTCTCTTCATATTCATCTCCTTCTATTTTTCATTTTTCATGAAATAATTTATTTTGAATTATTTCTAAATTTTTAGAACTATTTTTACTAACAATAAGTCACGGTGTTTGTTAGATGTTTATTTTATATAGAGTCGTATTGACAAGTCAAACTCGATATTTTCATGATTTTGTTGCAGGGAGCCGCAACTACATGCTATGTGGCCTTCAGGGCCGATCCTGTGATAAATGGGGTCCTAGGCTAAGTAGTCGATTGTGGCCTCATTTTTTTTTATCCCCAATGGTGGATGAGCGATAACGTTCTAAAATCTTTATTCTAAGCCCCTTATTTTTGCCACGTTTTTCTTTTTGTCCGAGACCTTTCTTTATGTTTTCTCTTAAATTTTAGCATTCTTTTCTTCAAGGTCTCTCTTTTCATAATTCCTAGATTTTAGATTTTGTTAATAAAATGATTGAGATTCTTGACTAGTGAAGAATGATAATTAGGTTGGGTTAACATTTTTGATTTGATATAATTCTGAGTAATTTAAAAAAATATTGTAATAAAATTATAATGATAATCACAAAGTATTCAAATAACTACCAGAATAATATTAAGATGATAATATTAAGATGATAACTGAAGATAGAGAAAATTGTAAATAATTTAAGAGTACTAAAAAAAGAATGCAAGCTATTAACAAATGTAAGAGAAGTTGATATTAGGAATCGAAAATGGCCGATTTCACTTCTTGGCTACCAGCTAAACCACTTGACCAATATAGTACATATGCAAAATTTCAGAGCCCTAATATAAGTAGTAAATTTGGTGGCCCTAGGCAATGGTCTCACTCACCTTGCACTAGGGCCGGGCCTGGTGGCCTTCCATCCGCAAGTAAAAGGCGTGAGCGGGGAGTATTTTGAAGATTGTAATAAGAGCAAAGCGAATGCTTTGGCTGGAGATACAATATTAGCAAAAGAGCTTTGGGATTTCAGTATGAGCTTGATTCAACATCCCAAACCTTAAAACTACATTATTAATTCCTCAATAATGTCATAATTCTTTAAATAATTACTCCTTCCGCCCCAAAATGATATTTAAACTTTATTGCCGTTATTATAAATGAATTTTAGAGAATAATTTTAGTTTGATTTAATTATATAAATGAAAATTTAATACTTGTTATATACACCATCAACAATATTATAAATAACAAGTTTTAGATTTTTATTAGATTAATTAAATCAATCTAAAATTATTACACAAAAATTATCGTAATAACGGCAAAAAAAATAGTAAGATCATTTTGGGGCTGACTATCTATTTGTGTACTTTATGTATTGAAATGTTATAATTTGGTAAAAAATGAAAACTTTGGTCTGAGAGTATGAAACTACTGGTCTTGGAAATAATTGAATTAAATACTCATTTGGTTACTGGCCTATTCAAATTTTTACGGTCACTAATAATTGTTTTGTTTTAGTTTATAATATATTATCATAGTTGATAGTCCTTTTCTATTTTGATTACATTAAGAAATGTATTACTTTATCATATGTAGTTGAGATATCAATTTCTGCTGGCCATTTTCTCAAAGAAAATCTCACTGTCAAATGGCCATCCTCCGTTCTCCTCTACAACAAGTTATCGTAACAGCATGCAAGCTGTCTCGGCCTGCTATAGGAGAAGTTTCTGGAGCAAACTCCAAGTTCCTTCTTGTCAGATGATCCCAACCCTTAGACCAGCCACTACGGTGACCCTCATTTGAGGGTCATCAGATAGGACAAAGAAGAAATGAAAAAAAAAAAATGTAAAGTCACGGAAATTGGTGACTTCGGGCAATTTCTTGCCCTGCGGTTGGCCCCGGTTTGCATCTTTTCTTTTTTTCTTTTTTCTTTTTTTGATCAAATTATTTTGATTTTGTATTTATATAAATATATTTTTAAAATTAATATATTTTATATATTAATTTTATTTTTAAAAGGTTGGGTTGGGTTGGGTCGAGGTCACTGATGGGAGTATAAATTATATAAGGTTGGGTTGGGTTGGGTTGAATGAGAGAAATTAATATTTTATTTAAGGTTGGGTTGGGTCAGGGTCACTGATGGGGATGGTCTTAAGGAGCACAAGCAACAGTGCTATTGCTTGTGCACTTTAAGAACAGTGGTGAATACAGGAAATTAAGACAAGGGGGTCAAGAATCTTTGAAGCAAAAGATCGAAGATGGGGATTCGGGGACAGCGGCCCCGATTTATTTATTTTTTTGGCTATTTTTTTCACATGCAATATAATTTTAGTGCGACTAAAATAATTTAAGCAGTAAGCTAATTACATACCTTTTTTTTGTACATAATGCCATAAAATTACCTCAATTGCTGAATTAATCATCTGAATGAGGCGATCAAACACACTAGTCCTTTTGGCTTCAAAAGATTTCTAATGGAGATGGCATTTATATATTGTAAATGCTGCAACCGTTCAGCCTCTACTACCGGTGGTGACATTTTCGTCGTTCGTCGTTCCGTCTTGAGTCGCAGATACAATCCTTTAATTTTCTCTTTTTGCTATTCTAATTTTATTAGCCGAAGGTTTTATTTATACTACGTACGATACGACGTCGTTTAATACTGTAAAAAAAAATGTCAAGCAGGGCCAACTGCACCTGCTTGCACCTACTTAGGTTCGCCAGTGGTTAAGAAGCATCTCATGGCACACTTATGACTCACAAGCGTGCTTATAAGTGTGCCATGAGATGCTCCTGAAGGACGAGTTACCGAAGGACCAGTTAGATGATCTAAAAGCCAAATGGAGAAAGAGATGATAGTCCCCTTCTTCTGTAATATACTAATATCTATTCACACTCACATTTGACTTCCACCATATAAAACAAGTAAAAATCAAAACTTGTGAACATTTTATTCACTTTCTTGCACTCCATCACTTAATCAAACAACACTACACCACTAAAATAAATTTCTTGCACTAGTGAAATTTGAACAAATTCACCTATAAAAACCTGCACCCGCCACACCAAACCTCATCGATCTACTCCCAAATCAGCCTTCCTCCTCCTCCTCCTTCTCTCTCTTTCTCATCTTCATCATGAAGCCTACAGCTCGTCCCCTGCCCTTCATCTTTGTTGCCATTCTCGTGACGGCACTTCTATTGGTTGCACCGCCGTCTTCTGATGCAGCCATTACGTGCAGCGTTGTGCTGTCTGACCTGAGGCCATGTGTTACCTACTTGAAGAGCGGGAGTGGGATGCCGCCAGTACCTTGCTGTAATGGTGCAAAAAGTCTTGCGGCGGCTGCAACTAATACAGCTGACAAGCAAACTGCTTGTGGTTGCCTTAAGAAGGCTGCCAGTAGCATGAATGTACAAGCTGCATTAGCAAAAGCTCTTCCTTCGAACTGTGGAATCACCTTGCCTTACACCATCTCCCCTACTGTTGACTGCACCAAGTACTTGCTCTAGCTCAACTCACATCACATACACATGCATAAACATGTCTGCACACTCACACCCACCCACACACACACAAATATACTCCCTCCGTCCCACCTTAGTGTAGACTTCTTTCCTTTTTCGTCCGTCCCATCTTAGTGTAGACTGTCAAAATTAGAAAGTTTTTTATTATTTTTTATTTTCCCTACTCCACCCACTCATTCTCTCTCTTCATTTTCCACCATACAATTTATTCAACCAACCTACTATTCACTCCACTCATTCTCTCTCTTCATTTTCTACCACACATTTTCATTATCTTAATAATATTCCTTAGTTATTGTGCCCACCACCTTAGTCTACACTAAGGTGGGACGGAGGGAGTATATTGTTACTCCATATATGAATAGACTACTAAAAAACATAGTTATTATAGTTATTGAGATGGAAAGTGGTCTCATTAAATAACACCTATTATCGTCCATGTTTGAATTTAGTACAGTATAGAGACGGACTAGGGGTCTCATTAGTTGAGTGACCTAAATATTTTATACGGTCCATGTTCGAATTTAGGATAGTATAGAGACGGACTAGGGGTCTCATTAGGTGAATTAGGTGAGTGAGATAAAAAATTTATAGACAGTAATTACAGTCCCCTAACATAAATATAACATACTCCCTCCGTCCCCAATAAGTTTCCTAGTTTGATTTTATATGGAGATTAAAAAAAAAAAGTAAATATTGTGAGTATGAAAAATAAAGTAGATGGAAAGTCGATAGAGAGTGTTTATTGTGAGAATGACAAATTGGTCTCATTGTCTAATTTAAGTAATAAAACAACTAAAAACCTTACTCTGGGACATACCAAAAATAAAAGTAAAAACATTATTCTGTGACGGAGGGAATATTAAAAAATAGACCATTAGAAATAATGTCCCAAAATAGATACCATTAGAAAAGTAGTGTCAGAAAATAGAGAACATTATAGAAATTATGTCCTAGAAATGTTTAAGTATGGACTATTAAAACTTGTTATCCCAAACACAATATATATATATATATATATATATATATATATATATATATATATATATATATATATATATATATATTCCCTCCGTCCCGTCCGACTTAGGACGTTTTGCCATTTTGGGCGTCCCACCCGACTTAGGACGGCCCAAAATGGAAAGTTTATATTATTTTTATATTAAATGGGACCCACTTGTCATACTCACAACAATAATCCCATCACTATTTATCCCACTCATTCTCTCTCTTATTTAATTTTTCAACCTCACAACACATCCTCCACTCATTCTCTCTCCTAATATTATAATAGTATTCCTTAATCCCCACACCAAATGAAAAATTCCTAAGTCGGACGGGACGGAGGGAGTATATATATATATCAGCCAAAACACTGAAATCATATATATATATACTGAAATCTTTGCTCTGGCCTGATATGCAAAACTCAAACCTTATAGCGAAGCTACATAAATGAGATGAGCAGGTCAATTTACCCCCTTAACTTTTAGAAAATGTTATATTAGTACCCCTAATGTTTTAAAAATACACTAAAATATTATATTTGTCTATTTCGTTCCCTTTACTATTTGTAAAATGTGTAATATAAATATCATTTTGACATCCTTTTATTCCAAATTTCTATGTGATGAGAATATTTTTTTCCAAAGCAATCTCGACCCGTTCACAAAAATTTCTGGCATGTTTGTTGCAGGATTACTTGAAGTTGAATCAGGTTGAGGTTGTGAATAGGCTTGCTACTCTAGACATATGAAGGGCTTGAGCTTTATTTACTACTACAGGCTTAAATATATCCAGCTGTCATTTCCTTGTTTAGTTCCATAAGTATATGTTATGAACTCATGTAGAGCTTGTTCTCTATAGGAGCTGCTATTTTCTGTTTTGTATCAAATAAATGTATTTTTCGGCCAATCGACCTACATAGCCAATATGGTTTGAATTTTCCTCATATAAGGCAACGTACTCCTTAGTGACAAAGATGGCCAACATACTTTTATATTCATTATCAAATAAGGCAATATACCATTTTTTAGCTAACGATGTTAAAAATGTTAACTGAAATATAATTTAGCTAACATAGACAGAAAAATTGGGGGTAAAACTTTTATTGAAAAAATTTAAGAAAAGTTTTATTCATCATCCCTCTCAAACCCAACCACCACCCCTTCCTTCTTCCCTCTTCCACAACAGTCACACCCTTTCCTCTACCCAAATCCACCACAACAACCACCAGTCACCACCCATCTTCCCAACTCACCACCATAGCCACCACCACCCCATCACTGTCACCACAACGAATCCCCACCCTACTCATCAAGCTCCACCGTTTAAAACTCACCAGATTTTAAAATTTCGAAGATAAATAGACCATTAATAACAATAAAGAAAATATTCATAATCTGCAGTTTCTCAGCAAAATTGAATTCAAAATCTGCCAACTAATTTGAATGTGATTTAATTTTGATATCCCTGATTTTTGAAACCCAAAATTTTGAAAACTTGGATTTTTTAAGGTGGAAGATGGAGGTGACTGTGGGGTGGGGAGAAGGAGGGATGCTGGTTGGGAAGAGAGGGGAGTGGGAGTTGATGGAAATGAAGTCACCGGCAAGTTGGATTCATGTGAGGAAGGGGAAGAATATGGGGCGGTAATGGAGGGTGGGGAAAGTGCCAGAAGTGGAGGTGGGCGGCCAACTTGGAGGAGATGAGAGTGGAAGGTGGAGGTGGGTTGATTTTGGGAAGATGATACTGAAGTTAGAGGGTAAGGGGTAGAAAAGATATAGACTCGTTAAATTTTTAATGAGCTGTTAAATTTTTATAACGCCATCCGTTTGAAACTTTTGATATTGCATTATTTGAATCTTTATTTGAAAGTATGAAACATAAGTGTGTCATAAGATAGTACGTTTCTTTCTTTGAAAATAAGAGGTGAGTACGTTACACATGTTAGTAATTATTCCTGTATTATTTTCCCAATTTGAACTGGTGAAAATACCATGACATGAGAATATACATTGTCCACCATTGCTTCATCTATACGATTTTCTTGGCGGTTCTTGTTATTTTCTTGAATGTAAACCATAATCGCTTAATAGTTTTAGACATTACTCTTGATGAAAATTAATGTGAATTATTGAGATTTCAGATCTGACCAATTTCAAGTATTGTAGCTGGCCATAACTTTTGATGTCTTCTTATAAACCTTAACGACGATACACCCGTAATAGAAAAAGAGAAGAAGCAGAGATGGAGAAAGAGAGGAGAGAAACGAGATTAAGATGAAAACATATCTATTTAGAAAACAGAAATCAAACAACAATCACACAGACACAACGATATACGTGGTTCACCAACTTGACTACGTATATGGGGAGAGGGAGAGAATATTATTATCAACTGAAAATCAACGATTACAACCAGCGTCACATAATTCGGCACGCGGTCCGATTCGCGACACGAATTCGCATACGGAATTCGCTACCCCCGAGTGAATGCGATTCGCCTAGGTATTTTCGTTAAGAATTCGATTCATAATTCGCTTCATGTATTAGTAAGATTAACTTTGATTAGAGTTCAGTGAATTCTTTAGTCCAAGTCTTAATAATGCATTTGGTGTTGGGAATTTGGGATCAGAAAATTCTAAGCATAAAATTTAATTGTTATTACATATTTATATTATTATAATTATTATATAATTGTTTATTTTTATTATATTATAATATTTATAATTATTAATAAGTTAATAACATCTTATTATATGATAATAATATTTTTTTATTATATTATATTATAATATTTATAATTATTAATTAAATAATTTATTAATATTTCTTTAATAGTATATTTAATACTAGTAATTGATAAGTTATCAATTTATACTCACCATATTTTCTTCTTTTTCCTTACTTCTTTTGCAATTAATATAATTGTTTATTTTTACATTATTTAGATGAAAAATAATATTTATTTATAATTAATATTTTAATTGTTATTACATATTTATGTTATTATAATTATTATATATTGCATCGATTTTTTTTTTAACAAAGATATTTAATAGCAACGTCTAATAATAAAAGAAATTTTGCAAGCCTTTTAAGGCTTCAGTCAACCGAAAAATGCAAAGAGTCATACAAACCTTTTCATTTTGTTACTAGGAAGGGCTTTGGACCACATCAGCCAAGCCTCTTTGAAAAAGGCACCGCTTCAGTTTCACTTCCCATTTTCCCGTCTTTTCTTTTTCCCAGTCCCAACCCACAGCAAACCCTAACCCTAATTTCTCGTCGCCTCCTCCTTCTCCTCCTTCTCGCGCCGCGCCTCCAGTATCTTCTTTAAGGTATGTTTTTAATCTTCTCCCATTTTTCTCATTCAAGCGAATCTGGGTTTTTTTTTTTTTAATTTGGAAGAACATTGAAAATCGAATTTCATAACTTTTGGGAGCGAACTAAGTCGCGAATTTGGGCGTTTTGATTCGGGATCGAATTGCGATTCGATTGGATCGAAGGAATTCGAAATTCGACCCCGTTATGGGCGAATTCTGTGACCCTGATTACAACCTCTAATATAGAGCACGAATTCTTGGTCACAATAAGGATTACTGACTGTGCAAACTCTAGATCTAGAGAAACAGATAAGCAATTGAACTTCTAAATCCTAGAATTATTGATATTTCTACCACCCTAGAATTACATCCGATTGTTTGGGAAGACGGGGGTATTTATAGGCCCCTATTCCTAACCCTGCAGGACTTTTCAAATCCTGCTCTGAATCAAATCGGCCTGCATCCCAAATCACGCCGGCACAGTCGTTCGCCTAACCCCGCACGATCGTGCAAATTTTTTTCGTGCAAATTTTTTTCGCAGGGTCGTGCCCTTCGGCCCACACGGTCGTGCGCCATCGGATCTGGCCAATCGCCATCTGGCACGATCGTCCGTTGAAGCCTGCACGGTCGTGCACCTTTCACACGGTCGTGCCTAAAACTGAGCGGTCGTGCCAACCCCAAAATCCCAGAATCACGATCTTTGCTTTGTCTTAATCCACGATTAGGCGTCCCCAATCCTCAAAGGCATCAAACCCAACAAATCTCCACCTTAACTTTGAGCTACCAAATCAACAACCGGAACTCCCCCTCTGTCTCAAATGCTGTCTAACAGCTGCGAACATTTAGCAAGTCCAAACAATGTTGAAACTTGATATTTGAAACGGACTTCGTGAACATGTCAGCAGGATTGTCCGCAATACTCACTTTCTTCACCTTGAACTGCTTCTCACTTCTCAGAAAATAGAAAATGATACCTCACATCTATGTAATTGGTCATTTCATGATAAACTTGATCCGTTGCCAAACACATTGCACTCAAACTGTCACAAAATATTGTAGCCTGATCCTGATGTAACCCAAAGTCGATGATCAAACCCTTTAGCCATATTCCCTCCTTAGTAGCTTCTGCCAATATCATGTTCTCCGCTTCCGTAGTCGACAAAGTCACTGTAGATTGCAAAGTAGCCTTCCAATTGACAACTAACCCACCAAGAGTAAATACGTATCTGGTCATAAATCTCCTTGTATCAACATACCCAAAATTTTCTGAAATGTTTTATTTGGCTTCTATCCCTGTAGATCTCTATACCCAAAATTTCCTTTGCTACACCCAAATCCTTCATCTCAAACTCAGCATATAGTAGAACCTTCAACTTCTGGATATCAAACTTCTTGACATCATCTATCAATGTATCGTCAATGTAAAGAACCAAATAGATAGTCAAACCATTCACCAACCTATTGTGATACACTCAATAGTCATACATGCTCCTCATGTAACCATTCTCTTTAATATATATGTCAAACCGTTTATACCTCTGCCTAGGCGACTACTTCAATACATACAAGGACTTCTTCAACTTACACAAGTAGTCTTATTTACTAGGAACCTGAAACCCATCTGGTTGTTTCATATAAATCTCCTCCTCCAACTCTCCATGCAAAAAAGTTTTTTTCACATCTAGCTTCTCGAGTTCCAAATCATGATGTGCCACCATTGCTAATAGTACCCTGATCGAAGTGTGTCTAACCACATGTGAGAAAATCTCATTGTATTGAATACCCTCTCTCTGCGTGAAACCTCTAGCAACCACATAAGCTTTATAATTGACCCCCTCTGATGGTGACATGTCTTCCTTTTTCTTGAAAACCCACTTGCAAGTAACAATCTTTCTGCCTTCTGGTCTCTTGGTTACCTCACATGTCTGATTCTTATGAAATGACTCCATCTCGTCTCCCATATCTGTATGCCACTGGGCAGACTCTAAACACGTAATTGATTCCTTGAAAGTGGTTGTCTCCGTAAAGTCGGCCTCCACCTTCTCAACAACTTGAAGTGCATAAGACATCATATCTTCAAAATCATACCTTACAGGAGGCTTTCCGAAATTATCTCGTCCAGACCTCTCTTGAGCTAACCCATTATCTTCAGGAATTGGTGATAATTGTCTTGTCCTTCTGTCTTTGAAGGTAGATCCTGATTAACATATGACTGTGTACTGTTCAACTCTTTAGTTTCTTTTAGCTTCACTTGTTTATCAATACTACCAGTACCTGATACAACCACAGATCTTCTAAAAGGATTAAGCACAAAATTTTCATCAAAGACGACATTCCTTCTTATAATAACCCTACCATCTGATGGAGACCAAATCCGATATCCGTTGACACCATCTCCATAACCCATTAAAACTCCTTTTCTAGCCCTTGATTCTAACTTCCCATCATCCACATGATAATAAGCAGTACAACCAAAACCTCTTAAATTAGAATAATCAACAGGTTTACCTGATCATACCTCATTGCGAACTTTGAGATCGATACCTATGTGAGGCAGTCTGTGATTTATCAAGTAACATGTGTACTAACCGCTTATGCCCAAAACCACTTATACAACCCTTCATTGGAGAGCATGCACCTTGCTATAGCCAACAACACCTGATTCATGCGTTCTGCAACACCATTCTGCTGTGGTGTACCCCTGATGGTGAGATGTCTAGAAATCCTCACTTCCTTACAGAACTTATCGAACTCACCACTTCAAAACTCCAACCCATTATCTGTCAAGAGTCTCTTAATCTTCTTCCCTATCTGATTCTCCACTCATGTCTTCCACTATCTGAAATTTGTGAAAGCCTCACTCTTGTGCTTCATAATAATGACCCAAGCCTAATATGCCACAACTTTGTCATATCTTCCTTCACATCAGATGATGCACAACAAATACTAACCCAGAAAGCGTTCTACCTTTTAGGGAATACAAGGAGCCCCGTTTAAGGCCTTTCAGAATCACTTCAGAACCTTTGCAGATATAAATTGCTCCAACTTTATCTTTGAAACTGTACCCTTTGTTGTCTAGCTGACTAAGAGAAATCAGATTCTTCGTCATGTGTGGATCATGCCTCACATCGTTCAATGTGCATAACTTACCATCATGAGTCTACAGCTTGATAGAGCCAATACCAACCACCCTGCATGTAACAATATTGGCTATATAAATATTAACCCCATCTACCTGGCCATAGGTTGTAAACCACTCTCTAATCGAACTAATATGATAACAACCTCCAGAATCAAGAAACAACGCATCTGACTTTCATGCAGATTCTTCTATTGCTAGAGCATAAATCACATCAGAGTTGCTAGTATCAACTGCAGCAGCGTTAGCTTCAGAAAATGAATAGGAGGCTCGCCTCGCTTCTTCCAAGTACAATATGTCTTCCAATGTCCATTTCCCTTGCAATAGTTACAAATATCCTCAAGTTTTGTACCCTTCTTGCAAGAAGACTTCTTCTTCTTCTTCCTGCTAGAACCCTTACTGCCATCCGCAACTAAACCTGCTGACTGGTTATATGTACTACTATTACCACTTGCCTTTCGATGCAACTCTCAAGTCTTGAGCGAGGATTTCACCTCCTCTAGAGTGATCATCTCCTTACCATTAATACTAGAGTCAACATAATGCTCATATGATAAAGGCAATGAAACAATAAGCATTAATGCATCATCCTCATCAACAACTTTAGAATCTATATTACAAAGTTCAAGTAATAAAGATATAAATCTATCTAGGTGATTCATAATAGGAGTACATTCCTTCATTCAGAGAGAATATAGCTTCTGCTACAGATATAGCTTGTTAGTCAATGATCGTGTCAAAAACATATCTTCCAAAGTAAGCCACAAAGCACCTCCGAAATCAGTATCTGCAATATCCGCTAGAACATTATCACTTAGACACCTTATAATTTTAGAGTGGGCCCTCTCATCTTGCACGATCAGATTTGCTGCTTGCTTCTAAGCTGCCTTTCTGTCATTCTCCGAACTCTTTGTTGTTGCAGCCGCAACAACACCTGTGAGAACGGCTTCTGCTTTGCCCCTTAGATCATGACGACCCTGATTGCAGCAGCCACTAGAGCCCACAAGCTCTTGTCTCTCAACAGGGCTTTCATCTTGATTTACCAAAAGGCTGAAACTATTCTTGCCAGTGAACTTGTCGATCGATGAATCTATTCCTGATCCTATCTTTTTCTACAGCGGAATACCCCGAGACCTTTCTCAACTAAACCCTGGCTCTGATACCAGTTTGTTAGAACAGATTCTATGTAGAAAACAGAAATCCAACAACAATCAAACAAATACAATGATATACGTGGTTCACCAACTTGGCTACGTCCACGTGTAGAAGGAGAAAATATTATTATCAACTGTGCAAACTCTAGAGAAACAGATGAGCAATTGAACTTCTGAATCCTATAATTAATGATATGCCTACTACACTAGAATTACATTTGATTGTTAGGGAAGATGGGAGTATTTATAGGCCCCTATTCCTAACCTTACAGGGCTTTCCAAATCATGCTCTGAATCCAATCGGTCCACAGGGTAGTGCACCTAACCCTGCACGATCGTGCAACTTTGTTTTGCACGGTCGTGCCCTTTGGCCCGCATGGTCGTACACCATCGGATTTGGCTAATCACCATCTGACACGATCGTATGTATGCTGAAGCATGCCCGGTGGTGCCTAAAACAGCACGGTCGTGCCAACCCCAAAATCTCGAAATCACGATCTTTGCTTTGTCTTGATCCACGATTAGGCGTCGCCAATCCTCAAAGGCATCAAACCTAAGATAATATATGATTGATGCAAGAGAAGGTAAGAGTCTCCTACTTGGAAAGGGAACATGTACAAAATAATTGATTACTAATCTAAAGGCCTAAACTATAGGAAACTATATACATGATATATATTGTCACAAAGTCAAACCTAGTTACCGAGTATTTCTAAGTCAAGTGCATGAGGAGATAAGGTTGACGTGCTTTCACCCCTCCTCAAGCCAAGCGGAGGAGAACGGAATTCATCTTGTCCGAAAGATATTGCAATTTGGGTGCAACCAAGCTTTTAGTGAAGATATCTGCGAGTTGGTCGGAGGAGGAGATATTGTGAAGTCTGATGTAAATCACAAACAAAGTGAAGATCGATTTCAATATGCCAAGTTCGTGCATGGAAAACGGGTTCTTAGACATTTGCAAGGCTAAAAAGTTGTCACACAGAAGAGTCGGAGGAGATAGTGGAACACCCATTTCACGAAACAAGTATGAGAACCACCGTATTTCTGCCGAAGTAGAAGCAAGTGCACGGTACTCTGCCTCACTACTGGACCGAGCTATTCTGTGTTGTTCCATGACCGTGTCCAGGCGGTTAGGACCAACAAATACGCATGCCCCAGTGGTTGAATGACGATCGTCGGGAGAACCCGCCCAATCGGCGTCGCAGAAGACAAGAATAAAGAAATAGAAGAAGCTTGAAAGGAAAGACTCTGAGTACCTGTGCCTTTAGGAAAAGGGAATATGTGATTGACAGTAAACGAAATATCCGGACGTGTCAAAGTAACATATTGCAACCCGCCTACCATGCTACGATATAACTTAGGATCAAAAAGTGAGTCACCATCATGATACGAGTGATGAGACCCAGGAGCGAGGGGCGTAAGGGCGGATTTACTCGGTCCATATGGAGCTTGTGCAATAAATTAGCCACATACCTTGACTGATTAAGAAAAAGGTGAGTAGTGGTGCGTTTTGCTTCAATCCCCAAGAAGAAATTCAGAGAACCCAATGCTCGACTTTCAGACTTGGCACATATGGAATCAATTACTTGGTTAACCACTATAATATTGGATCCGGTAGCGAGGATATCATCGACGTATACAAGGATAGCGGTTGTGGTACCCGAATGATGATGAACAAATAGAGATGTATCACCTCGGCTATTAAAGAATCCCATAGTATGAACAAACTCATGAAGACGATGAAACTATGCACGAGGGGACTAATTTAGATCGTAGAGTGCCCGGTGGAGACGCAGATATGATGAGGGCGGTGAGGATCAATAAATACTTGTGACTGAGCCATGTACACCTCTTCGGAGAGAAAGTCATTAAGAAAGGCGTTGCTAACGTCAAGCTGCTCAATAGGCCAAGCACGAGAATATGCTAAAGAAAGAATTGTTCGGATGGTAGCAGGTTTAATAACAGGAATAAACGTCTCCTCATAATTAATACCTTCATGGTGCGTATACCCCTGAGCCACTAGACAAGCTTTGAACCGTTCAACCGAACCATCTGCTTTGCGTTTAATTTTGTAAACCCACTTGCTACCGACAACATTCTGTGTAGGGGAAGAAGGGACAAGGGACCAAGTTCGATTTTTATAAAGAGCTTCGAGTTTATCAATCATATCTTGATGCCAATGAGCTATGGGGGCAGCCTGCCTAAATGTCTGAGGTTCAATAAGAGATGAATCCGAAGTAGCTGCAGAAAGGGCATACTTGCGTTTTGGGCAGAGTACTCTTGCCTTAGCTCTAGTAACCATGAGGTGAGTACTAGTAGCAGGTGACATGCTAGCAGGTGAAGGAGGTGTGGGATATGAGTTGGGCTGCATTGTTGATGGGTCCAAGGAGGTACGACTGAGTTGTGTGGCCTAGAGATCAAGACCGACAGAAAAGGGAGGCTGGACAGGCCTGTCCCACCCAGCCTGGATAAAAGCGGAAGAAGGCCCGGATGGGGCAGGATCATCACGGGTTGTTTCAGGAGAGGTGGAACCATGAGCCAGGGGAGAAGATTGCGAGCTTGGGCTGGAACGAAAAACTGGGCCAGCTAGTGAATGCTCGAGTGGGCCGGTGTCAACTAGGGCCTGGTGATCCGAAAAAAGGGCCACTGGAAAGTGGGCCGCATGAGAAGATGATCCAGATGTTGTTGCATTGGAATCCATTGAGTATTAGATTGTTGACATAGGCCAGGAAAGCACTTAAGACACATAAAAGAAATGTTGTTCATCAAATACAACATGTCTGGAAATAAAAACATGGCCCGTTGTGGGATTATAACACCGATATCCCTTCTGCATTATGTCGTAGCTCAAGAATACACACGGAACAGACTTAAGCATAAGTTTGTGTTTATTATACAAATTTAGACTAGGAAAAAAGGTACAACCAAAAGTTTTAATAAACCTGTAATAGGGACTTCGTTTCCATAATCTTTCTTACGGAGAGGTATACTATAACTGACTCGTCGGTAACATGTTGATGAGAAAAACAGAAGTAGAGAAAGCCTCAAGCCAAAATAAATGTGGGACTTGAGATTGGGCCAAATATGAAGAAGGGTGACCTAAAGGAGTGATTTTGGTGAGGAAATTTAGTGGTACCGATATTAGCAATAGGAATAGTAGACCCATCTGTTGGGATTTTTCTTAATAATCCAATTCAATTCAATGAGTATACAATACAAAAAGCGGAAGCGTACCTTAATTCGTTAATTACGAAAAAACGTGACAGAGTTAATCCATTGTAAGGATGAAGAGCGGAAGCCTTGTATAATCCCGAGATCGATCTTCCAATTGATTCGTATACTCCATGTTGCTAGTCTCTCATTGAAGGAATGTAAGAGTCTTGGAGAATGATACGCTCAATTGGGGACCCGACCCCTTATTTATAAAGTTGATGCATCCGTCAGGAAAGGTCACATCCATTAGGATGAAAGGATGCATCCATTAAATATTTATAAATAGGCCCCTCATCTATTAATAAATATAATCTGATCTCTACACATTAATAATAAACCCCATAACTTATAAAAGATGACTAAAGGCCCTTAGACTTTATTAGATCACTTAATTAGGCCCAAATAACTTTATAATAATATGACTTATGAGATTAACCCTTAGTGCATGCCCAAATACTATGTTTATTATATATGTACAATGTATAGTCCACCAATATTTTCAACAATCTCCCACTTAGACTAATACTTGTATGTAAATATAATACCTTAAGTAATGGCATATCATATCATAAACCTTAGTCACATATGCTTATCCGTAGTGTGTCATCTTAAACCAATCCCGTCCACTAGTAAAAAATTAACATAAGGATCAAAGGGGCAGTCGTCACATTAATCGTAACTAAACCCATCAGTGGTCACATGTATTAATCAACTAAATGACATGCATCAAGTATAGATGTGTAGCATGAAAATTACATGTAATGTGATCTTCACATGTCTATTTCCAACAAGTCCAACCTTAATTATGATATCAACCAAATATTTAGAGTGCTGAATACTGAATACTTTATTAACCAAAATTGAATTCAAATACTTAATGTCATGACAATGAACTATAACTGTATGATCAAACTCCCACTGAATCAAGGCATACTTAATTGTAAACACCCATACAATAAGTATCCTTGAAACCTTTGGTGTCATCTTAATTTTGCATCCGCAAGCATGGAGTTTGTCTCAATATATACTCGATACAATCACTCTGAATCTTTTCTTTAACTATTGTCACAAAATAACTCTAGTGGTAATTACATGCCATAAACTTTACGCAGCCTAGTGACAATATTTTGCAACCATATTTCCTGATATACTTAATGATCTCATATCTATCAAACTTTTATATGTGAGCATATATTATTTGTTCTCTATATATAAAAATAAAACATAATACCTTTTGGCTGATAAACAGAATAGAGAACAAATTATAAACTAAATATGCTCACGTAACCATAAGCAAAATATGTTCGAATTCCAAAATCTTATTATAAGAAAATCGGTGCAACATTAACTATAGTCTTTGGACATCGAATTAATTTGCAAATGACTTTCTTATTTAAGTGGTCAAACATTGACAATAAAATCCGGTCAAGTATAGAGTCTTTATTTGGACCGACTCTATACCCACATGGCCCTTTAACAATTGTCACATATTTACCACAACGTGTTTAGTGATCAAATATTGACAATAAAATCATGTCAAATATTGAGTCTTTCTTTGGAATGACTCAATACTCACACAATCTCCCACCATTTGTCACATATTTATCACTATGAATGTGTTAAAATTTCTGCCAAATAATAATCTTCCTTTGGGCCGATAATTAATTGCATGAAAAATTAACACACATTTTATTACTATAATGTATTTGAATTCTGCCAATTAACAACCTTCCTTTGGGCCGATTATTAACCGCATGATAGTCAAACACATATTATCATAAAGTACAATGTTAATATTTTGCCAAATATAGTACGAACCATTCTTTGAATTGGTTGGTATTTGCATGAAATAAACTAATACAAACATCTAAACATCATGTATCTACACAAGATATTACTTTGATAACATCTAATGTAAATATTATACTTAATATGATATTTAGACAAGTTACATAATGCTTTTTATTAGTTGAAATAACTTCAATTATACCTTATCATATATAGTATGTGCACAGAAGTATACATCCAATCATAATATAACCAAATAATGCATTGGATAAACTTCATCAAAGCATGATTATGAAGGCACAAAAATGAAGATCATGAACTACTGTAAATCGAAGCAACACAACGCTTTATGTGTACTTCCGGTCAAACGAGTCTTTTATAACCCAAAATCAAAAGAAAACCCACATAAATTAAGTAATAGAACCCCATAATCCCACCAATGTCACTGACCAAATATGGGCATTCTTAAAACAAGACAAAGAACAACTTGACTGACACCGAATTAATACCAAGCAAGCAAACACAAACTTCATCAAATAAAAGAACAAACATGACTGGACATTAATTTTCCCAAACGGTGCCAACAAAAGGAGGATTAACAGAATAGGCACAAAACCGGCAAACATATTTACGCCAAAAATTAAAGCTTAAACGCATTGAGCCACAAATTGATTCTTAGATATTGAATCAAACCCAATTGACAATATTAAAGAACTCATGTAAATGTGGCGTTTCAATTGTATGTGCCGACACCAGATCAAAACACAAATAGAAAACATATTAATGCGATTGGGCCACTTAATCCATATTTTGCAACATACTGTATGCAATAACCAGTCTGTAAATATTAATTAAAAATACTCAATGAACTGAAATTGAATCAGACTCTGATACCACTTGTTGGGATTTTTCTTATTTAATCCAATTCAATTCAATGAGTATACAATACAAAAAGCGGAAGCGTACCTTAATCCGTTAATTACGAAAAAACGTGACAGAGTTAATCCATTGTAAGGATGAAGAGCGGAAGCCTTGTATAATCCTGAGATCGATCTTCCAATTGATTCGTATACTCCATGTTGCTAGTCTCTCATTGAAGGAATGTAAGAGTCTTGGAGAATGATACGCTCAATTGGGGACCCGACCCCTTATTTATAAAGTTGATGCATCCGTCAGGAAAAGTCACATCCATTAGGATGAAAGGATGCATCCATTAAATATTTATAAATAGGTCCCTCATCTATTAATAAATATAATCTGGTCTCTACACATTAATAATAAACCCCATAACTTATAAAAGATGACTAAAGGCCCTTAGACTTTATTAGATCACTTAATTAGGCCCAAATAACTTTATAATAATATGACTTATGAGATTAACCCTTAGTGCATGTCCAAATACTATGTTTATTATATATGTACAATGTATAGTCCACCAATATTTCCAACACCATCAACTTTAATTAAATCGTTACCTGAGTATGGAGAGTAGTGTTGCAAAACACCCGGATCGAATGTCAAGTGAATCGTCGCTCCGGAATCAAGAACAAATGAAAAGAGAGCCATGGGTGATGTAGCATCATACAGAGTTCCGCTACAGCTTGCAACGGGTCTGGGGTAAAATTGGGCATTATTATAGGCAAAATTGCCTCTCTGATAACAAGTGGTTGCTTTATGCCCATTCTTTTTTCAAAGTTGGCAATTCATAATAGTGGGATCAGGACTGATGAAGGGGTTGGGGAAGTGTATGGGATCGAGTGGGGATTAGACACAAAGTGGCCAGAAGGCCGAAATTGGGGAGAGAGAGCTATCGGTTGGAAACCTGAGGGTAGGGGTAAAATACCATGACTTTGATTTTGACCTTTGTGACGACCATTTCCACCCTCCTTTCCTGAGATGAAAAAACGAAGAAGCCATTTGGGGTGAAATTTCCACCAGGCAGAGGCCCCCCCCCCCTGCTGAACAGAGCTGGAACCGGATGGAAATCTGGTACTTTCGAGGTGGCTAGGGCATGAACCGGGGTGGTTGAGAAAGGGATATATTTATATACAGGGATCTTAAATACAGGGATCTAATTTATTCCATCGCTGCCCCTGCCCGTCTCGTGTAAGTCTACCCGAGATGTCCTCTTACATCTCGGGTAGACTTACACGACATATCTCGGGTACATTTACACGAGATTTATGTCGTGTAAGTCTACCCGAGATACAAGAGGACATCTCGGGTAGACTGGCACGAGATATGCATCGAGGCTAATGTTTCACTTCAAAGAACAGGAAAAGCTCGGCCGAGTTTGAAATGTTTGTGATGTAGTTAATTCATCAACGATGTCCGGTAGGAACCCCGCAAAATACAAATACGGTAGTATCGGTCGGTTTCCGGGATCCAGCATGTATCTCGGGTATATCCGCTCGAGACACATCTCGAGTAATATTACACGAGACACATCTCGAGTAAACTCACTCGAGATGCATCTCGAGTGTATTTACCCGAGATGTCCCCTGTCTGATTTAAAAAAAAACAAGATGGGATAATGTTTCACTTCAAAGAACAGAAAAGCTAACAAGAGACTGAACTTGGAATAAAATTTGATTGTGAATGTGATAGGACATCTCCACAAAAACCATGGGAGGGATGAATATACCATTACACGTATAGTATCGCCAAATTGTTTACGAAATGAAAGTGTTTACGAAACGAAAGTAATTAATTCAAACATTCATACAAAGTGGATAAATAAAAAACCATAACACATATACTATCCCAAATGTAATCTTTGTCTTCTTGCATCGCTGTCCTCCTCATATAGTCGACTGTACTCTGATGTCCTATCTTGGTATGGGAGGTGCAGTTGCCTTGCGCTTGGATCACATTGGGACCTCCAAGGGAGCGGTGTTGGTGGAATGGGGTAATCATTGCCTAACATGTGAAGCTGCAAAAGCATTAACAGTTAAATACAATCCGTAGCAGTTGGTGTTGAAGGTGCAGTCACCCTCGATAACATACGGAAAACAGTTAAGAATCTTCAATGCTGTAGGGTGAGCGAAGAATATATCTCCGATCGTGCCACTCTCAGGGTCAATCCTCATGAAGTATGTATACCCATCATCGGCGAGCAATTTTAGGAAATGTTGAAGCGCGGTCCTCCCCTGTCTTTCTCCTTCTCTATACTTTGTGACTGCGTTGCGAACGTGCATCGGAGTGCTGACGTTCGTCTCATCTTGCATCTTTAACATTCCTACTATGTTATTCGGACGCAACGAACATTCGCTCGCGGTACAAACCGCCGCGTATTCACCGGGTGTCAATTTCCCGACAGAAACCCTTCCAGGATACTTAGGAAATTCATGATTATGCACCCCATTCTTCACAACATAACCCCGTAACCCATCACCACCCCTTTCTTTGGCATATAGTCTAAAAGTGCAATCCCTTTTCTTCGTACTTGTCTTCCTTTTGTTCATTGATCTTCCTACTGTGTTGTCCACCAAAATGACAAATTATGTTTGCGTACGCAAGAACATTTCCACGTCTATTCTTCGAGTCCTTTATAACAAGGTATATATTACGGCGCCTCGCGATGGCTTGTACGTACGGGCAAGAAGCTCGGCCCGAGTTTGAAATGTTTGTGATGTAGTGAATTCATCACCGATGTCCTGGTAGGAACCCTGCAAAATACAAATACGGTAGTATCGAGTCGGTTTCCGGGATCCAGCATGTATCTCGGGTATATCCGCTCGAGACACATCTCGAGTAATATTACACGAGACACATCTCGAGTAAACTTCACTCGAGATGCATCTCGAGTGTATTTACCCGAGATGTCCCTGTACAGCTTTAAAAAAAAACAAGATGGGATTTTTAAAACAAGATGGGATTTTTATTTTTATTTTGATCACAATACACAAAAAAAAATTAACAACTTACTTCATCGAAGCTAGGATCATTGACACTTGGAGAATGTTGATGTGGAGGAATATTTTGTAAGATTTCTTCTTCTTCATCAATGAGAAAATCTATCGTATCAAGGTCAACACAATCATAAGAATTTTGTGGAGAAGTTTGTGAGGCATAATCATTGAAACTTGGAGAACTTTGGGGAGAATTATGTGAGGAATCCATGTTATTATTTGAGGAATCCATGTTATGAACTTAAAAATTGAATTTTTGAATGAGAATGGCGTTGGTGTGTTTTCTCGGATTTATGTTCGGAATTTTAAACGTCAAATTCCTTTCAACGCAACGATTTATGGAAATTTAGACGCGTCTCGGCGGTCTACACGAGATGTTGACTATCATCTCGTGTAGTTATACACGAGATGTTCAAGTATAAATCTCGTGTTAATATACACGAGATGTCATATTTTCCATAAACCCTGGTTTTTTATTTTTTTAAATTTTTTCTAAGATCTAGATGACATTTTAAGACTTTTTCATGCTTATGACATTGGTCAAAATATTAAAGGAAGTGGAGTTACAAAAATGTCCCATTTTTAGGGTTTTAAGGAATATGTCCCGAGCATCCGAAAGTGGTACACGTATAGGTTTTTTATTTTTTAAATTTTTTTCTAAGATCTAGATGACATTTTAAGACTTTTTCATGCTTATGACATTGGTCAAAATATTAAAGGAAGTGGAGTTACAAAAATGTCCCATTTTTTAGGGTTTTAAGGAATATGTCCCGAGCATCCGAAAGTGGTACACGTATAGGTTTTTTATTTTTTTAAATTTTTTCTAAGATCTAGATGACATTTTAAGACTTTTTCATGCTTATGACATTGGTCAAAATATTAAAGGAAGTGGAGTTACAAAAATGTCCCATTTTTTAGGGTTTTAAGGAATATGTCCCGAGCATCCGAAAGTGGTACACGTATAGGTTTTTTATTTTTTTAAATTTTTTCTAAGATCTAGATGACATTTTAAGACTTTTTCATGCTTATGACATTGGTCAAAATATTAAAGGAAGTGGAGTTACAAAAATGTCCCATTTTTTAGGGTTTTAAGGAATATGTCCCGAGCATCTGAAAGTGGTACACGTATAGGTTTTTTATTTTTTTTTTTAAATTTTTCTAAGATCTAGATGACATTTTAAGACTTTTTCATGCTTATGACATTGGTCAAAATATTAAAGGAAGTGGAGTTACAAAAATGTCCCATTTTTTAGGGTTTTAAGGAATATGTCCCGAGCATCCGAAAGTGGTACACGTATAGGTTTTTTATTTTTTTAAATTTTTTCTAAGATCTAGATGACATTTTAAGACTTTTTCATGCTTATGACATTGGTCAAAATATTAAAGGAAGTGGAGTTACAAAAATGTCCCATTTTTAGGGTTTTAAGGAATATGTCCCGAGCATCCGAAAGTGGTACACGTATAGGTTTTTTATTTTTTTAAATTTTTCTAAGATCTAGATGACATTTTAAGACTTTTTCATGCTTATGACATTGGTCAAAATATTAAAGGAAGTGGAGTTACAAAAATGTCCCATTTTTTAGGGTTTTAAGGAATATGTCCCGAGCATCACGAAAGTGGTACACGTATAGGTTTTTTATTTTTTTTTTAAATTTTTTCTAAGATCTAGATGACATTTTAAGACTTTTTCATGCTTATGACATTGGTCAAAATATTAAAGGAAGTGGAGTTACAACACAACATCAACAACAAAACTAAAACAATCTAAAAGGTGTCCACTACAAGTTCAAATCAAGCAAACAAATAAATCCTAAGTGGGACCTCCTAACATCTCATAGATCTCTCTAAGAGTAGCTCTGCCGTCCTCTGGGAACCTCTCATCCGTCAGTCGGCAGATAGCGGTAGCCTAGCTCGTGCCTCTGCAACCATAGCCGCGGTGGAACATCGGCTTGGGGAGGTGGGGGAGGTGGAATGTCACCGGGGGATCGTGTATCGGATTAGCTATCCGAATATGACTCCTCGCACGAAACCAAGCCATATAATCCGAGTCACGTGAGGAACAAGGCGCGGGATGATCTCCTGTAAATAGTGGCCCCCAACGGGTATCGGCCCCGAACTCCGCCATGCCAAACTCAACCCAATCTGCCCAAGTCTCGATCTATGTCACCACCATAATGCTTCGATACCCCTTCGACCCTTTGCCAAAACGCATATCTCGCTCGCTATGGGGGCGGATGCAGGGATCCTCTGCGGTACCCGAACCGGCCTGGTCACACGATCGGCCATATACGCCTCGGTGATGTCACGAAGCGTATAACACCCCCGTAGTATGAAACAGCAAGATCGTGTCCGACCCGGTCCCATATGGAGTCCAAATAACTTTGTGAGTAGACATTGTTAGGCAAAGTCAACATAATATCGGAAGGAAGGACACAAAAACGTATAACGGTTTTAATATGAATAACTCACACTGTCGGCCCCATCCCCGTCAAGAATGCGGCGATACCGCACAAGATGATCGAACGACCTCCCGCCGAATCATCACGAGACCATCTACGGGCTCTCGGCTGCCCTCGCCGCCACCGCGGGTCGATAACTCGCCGAAAACCCGGAAAGTACTCGTATATCCAGCTGATATGTATGTAAAAAGTATTAAAAACTACTCAAATGCAACATTTAATAACGAGAGGTGGGGGGGGAGTAGACAAGAAAAAGAAAGTGAATGGAGTAAGATGTACCTCTAGAGAGCCGCACAACCGCCCATCGCTTGCATCCGGATCTGGACGCCTTCCCCAACTCTCGGTACATATATGCCAAAGTGGTGATCCCAGGAGAGAGTGGGGAGGCTGTCTAGATCCATGCAAAGGGGAAGGTAGGCTGAGGGCACCTTATCCCCGCTCTTGTCCACGAACATCGTGCAACCCAATAGGTGCAGGATATACGCGGACGCACGCTGGGCATCTGTCATGCCCCCTCTACGCTGAGTAAATAGGCGCTCGACCTCCCTCAATGAGTACCAGTCTTGCCGATCAACTGGAGAGGTGGCTACGGATGCCAGGATAGGTCAGGCACTGGGTCCGGATACCGAACAGGTCGGCCTACACAGCTGATACCTGTAAAATGAAAATGAACATAAACATTTCAGTACAAGAGATGAATTTATAAAAATAAACAGTAATGCTGACATGAATGTAGACAGTTCATATAGGCTTGATACAATAACAATTTTTAGAATTTTATTTGGATAATTATTTTTTTGTTTAAATTACTCGGTCAAAGTGAACTCAAGTTGACCAAAATCCTAAGTCGTGCGGGACGGAGTGTAGTATATAACAACAACATACCTAGGATATGAAAGACGTCATGCAGCGTGATCGTCATCTCCCCAAGGCATATGGAACGAGTTAGTCTCGGGAGACCACCTGTTCCAAAAATGCCGTAGCGCGCATGGTTCGGCCTCCGAATGACCGCACCGTGCACCACTGGAGGCCCGACGCATCCACGAGGGCCACCAGTGCCTCTATCGGCAATGGATGCGCATCACGGTCGAACCCGTTGATTCGAAACAAAAAATATAATCAATTCTCGAGAAAAGCAAAGACATGGGATAAGTAAAGGAATATTTACGGTGTGTGTGTGGTATAAATGACTTCAAGATTTTAAACATATCACATTAATTAGTAGCTTACCTATCCAGATGCGTCAGTCTCGTCTGGAAAGTCACTAATGACTCACTAATGGAGTCACTCCAAATCTGTCCGGCTCGGTGATCACCGAACCCGTATAGCAAGGAAACATCCTGCAGGCCACCACGGGGTCCCTCTCAAGCCGCCATGATGGTCGCCCCTCCACACCCCGCTCCTCCCCGTCCCCGCCCGATAGCCACAACCCGACCCCGCCTCCTCCCATGTCTCAGTGGTCTCCTAGGCTCTACTATATCCTCCTCCTCCTCCTCCACCTCCTCCTCACCTCCACCTCCACCATCATCATCATCATCATCTCCACCTCCACCTCCACCTCCACCTCCACCACCAACCCGTAACTATCACTCTCCTCCTCCCCATCGAACTATCCTCCTCCTCCTCCCCATCGTAACTATCCTCCTCCTCCTCCCCACTATCCCTATCGACCGCCGCCTCCTCCTCCCGCTCATCATCAGTACTGTGGCTCCCTCGTCATAGGGCCTTCCTCCGGTTTTCTTCTCTCTCAAACGCTTATCGGCCTTCCTCTTTCTAGGTAATAAACGGTCATAGGTTCACGTGCCTACAAAAAACACAAATAAGAGAGAGAGACAATACATTAGAGACATCTCGTGTGAAACCACTCGAGATGCATCTCGAGTGGGTTTATACGAGACATCTCGTATAAACCCACTTCGAGATGCATCTCGAGTGGTTTCACTCGAGATGTCCCATTAAAACCAGTTCATTGCTACCCAGTTTATGCCAAAACTTGGATTCAATTTTAAACAATCTAACACAAATCAACAACAACGGTGGGATGACATCTCGAGTGAAACCACTCGAGATGCATCTCGAAGTGGGTTTATACGAGACATCTCGTATAAACCCACTCGAGATGCATCTCGAGTGGTTTCACTCGAGATGTCCCATTAAAACCCGTTCATTGCTACCCAGCTTTATGCCAAAACTTGGATTCAATTTTAAACAATCTAACACAAATCAACAACAACAGTGGGATGACATCTCGAGTGAAACCACTCGAGATGCATCTCGAGTGGGTTTATACGAGACATCTCGTATAAACCCACTCGAGATGCATCTCGAGTGGTTTCACTCGAGATGTCCCATTAAATTAGGTTTAAGTTTACCTTCTTTACGGGCACGGTCGAAGAGGACGCTCCGGCGACGATTACTTTGGCGGTAGCGTCGGCTCCAGTGCGGCGGGGTTGGGACGCCGGGATTTTTACTCTCACCATTGTTGCGAGTCGATTGAAATCGCCTGAGAGAGAGAGTGTTTCTCGTTCGTTCACAGAGAAGAGGGAGAGTCTGAGAGAGAGAGTGTTTGAAATGAAGGATAAAAAAAAAAAAATGGGTATATAAAGGGGCAAATGAGTAATTTCCCTTAATCCCTGTATTTAACACTCCCTGTATTTAGAATTTGCCTTGAGAAAGGTGAGAATTTTTTTTTGGAAGGCTTTTATTTGGAGAAGTACTAGTAAAAATTCGTGTTCGAGAACACGTAGTATTTTTTTAATTAAAAGTGAGGATAAAATGGAAAAGGGACAATTTAGTGAGGGTAAAATAGAAACTTCTCTCATTGGCACTATTTATACAACTATTCATCCCACTTCCCTCATTTATACTATTCATACTATTCATCCCACTTTCCTCATTTTTTTAATTAAAAGTGAGGGCAAAATGGGAAAGAGACAATTTAGTGAGGGTAAAATGGGAACTTTCCTCATTGGCACTATTCATACAACTATTCATCCCACTTCCCTCATTTATACTATAGATACTGTCTATTTCTAACCTGCAAGGTTTAGAGTGTTGTACTCCGAACAACCAAAAATTGTATCTCCCTAGATACACAAATGTGTTACGCCGAAGAAGAACTCTCCAGGTATTGGACCCCTTTTAGAAGAACTCTTGTTTCTCCTAATTTCCAATGCCCCTTTTCCTTGCAGTAAGTACAGACGTCTCCAGGTATTGGACCCCTTTTAGAAGAACTCTTGTTTCTCCTACCTTGGCCCTTATTGCCTTTTTCAAGCAACCCTGCTGACTGAGATTATGTAGATAAACCGCTCGCCTTGCGGCACAGATATCTGGTCTTGAGATTTTTCTTAACCTCTTTCAAAGTAACCGTATCCTTACCATTAATGCAGAAATCCACAAATCCCTCATATGACAGTGGTAAGGAAACACACAAAATAAGAGCAACATCCTCATCTTCAACCTTAACATCAATATTATGCAACTCAAGTAATAAAGATGTAAACCGATCTATATGATCCCTAATGGGCGTACCTTCCATCATTCGGAGAGAATACAACTTCTGCTTCATATACAACTTGTTGGTCAATGATCGTGTTAGATACATATCTTCCAACGCATGACACAGAGCATCTCCGAAATCAGTATCTGCAATATCCGTCAAAACATCATCATCAAGGCACCTGATAATTTTAGAGTGGGCCCTCTCATCTATCGCAATCAGATCTTCTGCTTCCTTCTCAGCTGCTTTCCCTGAACCCTCTGTTGTTGCAGTCACTACAACACCTATGAATCTGCTACTGCTTTGCCCTTTGAATCCTGACGATTCCTGATTGTAGTAGCTACAAGAGCCCACAAACCCTTGTCTCTCAACAGTGCCTTCATCTTGATCTGCCAAAGAGAAAAACTATTCTTCCCATTGAACTTGTCAACTGGTGATTCGATTCCTGATCCCATCTTCTTCTGCAGTGGAACACCCTAGACCTTTATTAACCTAACCGGCTCTGATACCAGTTTGTTGTAACAGAGTCTATGTAGAATATAGAAAATAAATCAATCACACAACACAACGATATACATGGTTCACCAACTTGCCTACATCTATGGGCAGAGGGCAATAATATTATTATCAACTAGCAATCACCAACTACAATCTCCAATCTAATGCACGAATTCTTGATCACAAGAATTCACAATTGTGCAAACCGTATATCTAGAGAAACAGAGAGATAAGAAAACCCTTGGTACACCTAGAATTATTGATCTTTATCACACTAGGAATTACATCAATTAAACTGCTAGGGAATAGGAGTTATTTATGCCTATTCCTAACCCTGCAAGGTTTTAGAGTCCTTCACCAAATCTGCTACTGATCAGGTCCAAAACAGACTAGGGCGTGATCGCCCCTATCTAGGGTGTGATCGCCCCATCTCCGAAAAACCAGTATTGCGCGATCGCGCCTTTGTCTAGAAACTCAGCGCGGTCGCGCGCCCCTTTTCGCATGATCGCTCCCTTCGTGCTGTCATCGAAAATTACCTATTTGCCCCTTTGTTCAATCCTCTAAGTTTTTCGAAAATAGATGGCATTAAACCCAATATTTTGGCTCGAAGGATATAGTCTTGGATTGATGAAGCCGAGGTAAGAGAAAGGTCATGAAGTTTTTCATGATGTTTTTGGAAGTGGATGGTGGAGGGTACACCAAACTCTTTAGCTAGAAGATACCAAGCCTCGGGAGCGGTAGTATAAGGATTGACATGTGGTTGTACCTTTGGAGTAACGTAGATTTTATTCACCCAAGAAAAAAATTGGGCGTATAGATGTACTTGTCATTGGCAGAATTAATGGCAGATTAATTTGTGTCATGAGAGAGTCGTGATGCGGTGGAAATAAGACTTTTGAGTTTTTGTAAACTTTTGAGTGTGCCCGTGGAAACGTGTGTATCTTTTGATTCTGGATGGACCACTGAACGCACATCATATCAAATTGAATCACTTTCTGAGCCGGACAAAAGCTATGGGGCATAGCTCCATGATAAAAGTGTTTTAAGTCATAAAGCCCGCATATTGGCAATCATACGAGCTTATAATCTTTTATCAGCTTGTTAGGTATTTTCGTAATTTTTACTTAATTAGGGTTATTTTCATTTAAGGGTTTTGAGACAAATAAATACTATGTTTTAGGGTTTTGAAGGCAGTTTTTGCCATTTGATGTTATATTCTTTTTCCAATTTTCTGTACTCTTTAGGGTTAACAAAGATTAAAGATCAATTAATGGTAATTGTGAGCGATTCAACAGTAATCGATTTTATCATTAAGTCTTTCGCTACGTCGGGGAGGGGGAATTTTGTCGGGGGCAACATGCGTGAGAAAGTGAATCTCGAGCATAGAAAGGAATAGAGAACTCCAATTCGGATAATTCTCATTTGAGAGTCTACAATGGCCCATATAGGATTGTACATTAAACATAACGAGAAAACCATATTTGTTGAATGATGCAGTACCTTGCCCACGTTCGGTTTGTGCCATGGTCTTTGTTGGAGTTACCATTTCTTCACTCATGGCTTTTGACCGCTCTAATATCATAAACAATGATACACCTTCAATAGAAAGAGAGAAAAAGACCCGAAGAAGAAGAAGAAAGGAGAGACACAAGATTGAGATAAAACTCACTGTACGTAATTGTGTACTAGATGATATCATTTTTTAAATATATAATTGATACAAGATAAGGTAAGAGTCTCCTATACTTGGAAAGGGAATATGTACAAAATAACTAATTACTAATCTAGAGGCCTAAACTATAGGATGAAAGAAATTGAGTAGCTAGGACAGTTGGCACTACAAGAAAACTCATTTATTGCAACAACAAATATCGTTGCAAAAATGCCATGTCGTTGCAAAAATTATTTTTTTTCAACGACATTTATCGTTGCAGGGTTGTTGCGGGAATGGGCGTAGCGTTAGTTTTTTGCAACGACTTTTGTCGCAGATACTTATAAAGGAAGGGACTACATCAAAAGAACAACAAACACAGTCATGACTGAATGAAAATTTTAATTTCAATAGACAGACTATGGTCGCAGATACTTATAAATGTGCTTCATGCAGAAACATTACTCAAAAGCAACGCCATAAACCAAAGGAAGGGAAAAGAAAGGAAAGATAACATACTTCAAGAAAGAGCAAGCACAAACGTAATCATATGAACAAGTGAAACTAACTTCCAGAGCAGATTCTTGCAAACCTTATTGATTATTTTATTATCAATACAAACACGATAATCATCTTCACCAAATGCTGGAGCACAATGCACAATTCCAGTTCCACTATCAGCCGTTACATAATCATCTGCGACAACTTTGAATGCCACGTCTGAGAAGTCCAAGAAGTAATCAAACAATGGCACATATCTGCAGTTCAAAAACTCCATAAGTTTCTTAAAAGTATAAGCACATCACTTAAGGACATCAAGATACCGAGTTGATGAAAACGTTTTCAATTTATAAAGAAACACAATGATAACAAAAAATATCCACAGGCATCGAAATAGGGAGGCTTTTAAAAAATTAGAAAGTGGTGACAGGCGAAAGAATATAGAAGCATGAATAACATGATACGAGTATCTTGACATAATGAGAAGAATGATATTTGATTTAAAAGGACCTCCGGTTATACCTGCAAATCTTCGATATTGCTCATATCTCCTTTAGTACGGTAAAATTCTTCAATACCTGAAAGTGAAATTACTAGAATTTACTAAACCATCAACACTTACTTTCAAAACTTCAAGCAGAGGAGATGTATACAGTGTTTTGAATAACCATTAAAATTAGGGAAAATAAAATGTCTCGTGATTTGGTAAATCTGCCATAGCTAGGTTAAAATAGAGAGAGAGAGAGAGAGATATATTTGGGAATATTTATGTATATCATCTGAATTGCAAAGAGAAAGAACCGTACATTAAATACTTCTAATCTACCAATGATGAATCAACAAACTGATTGTTGAAGAAAGCAAATGCCCAACAGATCTAAGAATAAAATTCAAGGAAGGATTGAACATACCGTACTTAGGAGCCGAGGATTTGTAGAGCTCGTAGTTCAAAGTCGCAGTCCAAGGTCGAAGTAGATGAGTAGAGCACAGATTCAACACGAGGTCACCGGCGGGGGGTTTCGCCTGAGATAGTGAGAGAGAAGCGGCAGCGGGGGAGAGGGTTTCATTCAATACGAGAGAGAGAGAGAGAGAGAGAGAGAGAGAGAGAGAGAGTGGGAGAAACGATTTTGATCGTAATAGCTAAGGCCAGTGAGGTAAGTCTGCCATAGCTAGGTCAAAATAGAGAGAGAGAGAGAGATATTTGGAAGCCCGTCGATGGCCGAGATGGAGAGATTCGACGGGGAGTAGAGTTCTGGTGAAATGAATTGATAGAGAAGGGTTAGCCTCTTCAGATTTCAGTATATAATTGAAAGGTGTTTTTAATTTTCTTTTATTTTTTCCCTTTTTTTTGCAACAATTATGTTGTTGTCATATATTTAGAATAGTTTTCGCAATGACGACACTCGTTGCAATATGTATTATCTATTTTTCGCAACGAGTGGTTTTGTTTCTTAAAATTATCCCAAATATTTGTGGGAGGCGCGCGCAAATAAGGAATGGAGGGAAGTGAAATTTCCATTTATTGCAACAAACATTAGCAATGACTCTTTAAGGTAGTTGCTAAAGAACAGATTTGCAGTGGAATAATTAAGCAAACAGAATATAATAGGTTTTTACCACTTATCTACAACAATTTGTTATAGACAATAAAAACTTATCTTAATAAAAACTTTTAAGATTCAATTACAATAAAGAATAAGAGAAGAAATAAAATAACCAAACACTAAAAACACAAGTTCAAGAAGAACTTTGTGTAACGAAATAACTCTTACAAAAGCACTCAAGGATAGTTGATCTCTCTTTTGGAATCGCAGGAATGCATATATAACAAAGGAGGTGGGCTACTCCTTTTATAAGCCGTGTAGATCCTTTGCCTTGAAGGAAAAAAAAGTCTTAAACCATATAGAGATCTTCCTTCCAAATCCATATATATCTTGGAGTATTCTTCCAACAAATACTCTACACTCTTTCCTAGAATAATGACAATGTAAGTCTCTAGGAAGATCACAAATACTTTCTTCCAAAACATGTGCAAAGATTGACTTGCATTCTTTCTTGAGTTAATCTTTCTCCAAAAATAAAGCATTCTAATACATGTGAGAGTCCTACAAAATAATTAAAAGATACACTAAAACAAGAAAACTAATTAATTGGTTAGTCTATAAATAATAACAACTAAATAAACTAAAGAAGATATTTACAAATATATTCTAAAAATAAGAAAGATACAAATCCTAATAATTAGAAATCATTCTTGGTAAAAATGTGTGGAACAACTCACACTTACAATCTCGCCCTAATTTGTAGCTTTCTTGTCAAAACAAGATTTGATAAATATTTTAACCTCAAGCCAATAAAGTAACCAGATTTCCAAACAACCCAGCTCCCCCTAAATTTGTTACAGCTTATACTCAAACCTAATTTTTTCTCATTTTTGACTTACTCTCCCCCTTTTTGACCAGAATGGAGGATATCAATATGAAAATGCGTCAGGATGTGAGTCTAGATGTGAACACATCAAAAATTACACCATACACAACACTTTGTTTTCCCTCAAACGAAATAGAGAAAGATGGTGGTAGACAATGAGAGATGATTAAAGAAGTCTATAGAGGCAAAAAACAGGAGATAATACTTACCAAAACTACTTCTCCATCCTTTCAAATTTCATTGAGATTAAGGACTTTAAAAAAAAAATTGGAAGAGTTAACAATCCAAAGAGGGACAAGTCAATGGAGGAATTCAAGTGACCACACTAAGATATATAGTGAAAATTAACCTAATATGCATGTTTTTTTTTGTAAATAAATAATATACAATACAGGTGTAGACCATGATGTGACCACACAGGGGATAACACCACCAAATGATGCACAAACAAAGACACTTTCGTAGAGTATAAAGTCTCTCAAAATCAATGGCATTGGTGAAAATGTTAGCCAACTGATTTTCAGTTCTTACAGGGTCTAAGCTAAAAAAAAATTGCTCAATAAAGTCTAAATAAAATGATGTCTAATATCTTCGAGGTTAGTGCGAGAGTGTTAAACAGTATTTTTTGAAATGTATTTAGCAATTAGATTATCACACAAGACAAATAACACATCACTTTTATGCCCGTGGTCCTTAATCATCTTATTCATCCAAAAATAACCCCCAATTTTACTCTTCATATCATAAGTACCCCACTCATCTTTCATTATTTCAACAATTTTGGACTTAATGTGAGATAAATAATGACAAATACTTACCTTGGGTAACTGGGAAGATGACTAGTTTAGACCATTAGAGTCTTTGTAATTGACTCCAGTCTTCAGAGTCTGGTGCTAACCTTTGCATGCACGTCTCCAACCATTTATGGGACGGAATGTTATGTTCATATTTTGCTTTAAATGTCTCTGGACCTATCCATACCTTTTTCTTCACTATCCGAGCTGCTGGAGGATACCTATGAATCTGAACAGTCATTAGATTCTGCTGATGTGAGCTGCGATGTGATCACAAAACTTATAGCAATTGTCAGAAGTTTAAAATCCTTTAAATACACAATTGTCTGTTTTATCAAAAACCTCACAAACATGCTTCTCAAATTTCACATTCATATCATCGTCACACAAATGACTAATGCTTATGAGATTGACCTTAAGGTCTCCTACATGAAGAACATTATGGAGATTAGGTAGACCCTCAATAGTAAAGGTTCCTTTGCCAACAATCTTACATTGGCCTCCACCTCCATATTTCACTTTTCCTCCATTCACAGGAGAGTAATTAGACAACATGCAATTTAGTTGTACCTATCATGTGTCTTGAGCACCCACTATCAAAATACCAAGAGCTAGACACACTGCTCTTTAGAGAGGTGAAAACAACCTTATACTCCGCATCCTTTTTCTCAACCCACACGAATCACCCAGAATTTTGGCGATTTGAGTTGTGGTGTAAGTGTATCTGGTCTCTCATCTGGGGAGCAGATTCACCAAGGTCATGAATCCTTTTTCTCAACCCACACAAATCAACCAGTGTTTAACTTTTTAAAAGCCCCATTCACTTTTTCAAGTTCAGTTTTGATTTTCTCGAGTTCAATATCACGTTTGGTGAGCATGAACTCGAGTTTGGCTATAAAATCCTTTTGGTTGTCATTTTTAATAGAAACTCTCTTAAGATCAGACTTCAAAGAAGAAATTTCAGTTGAGAGTTTCCCATTGACCTTTTAAAAAATATCAAGTTTTTCAACACATTTTTGCCAATCGGCAAAAAGATCAGTGTATGCTTCATGAAGTTCCTCAAAATTACCATCACATTCCTCTTCATCCTCTGATTTTTCAGAAATAGAAGAATTAAAGCATTTGAACTCAAAGTCAGAGGGTGTGATCTCCAGTGTGACTACATCTGAAGTGGCTGAATTCCCCATAAACAACTTTTCAACATTTTCCATAGCTTCAAAAGTACTAAACATATCTTTGTTGGAGCACACATGTTTAGTAGCACCGGTGTCAATCTACCACTAATTTGGATTCGATCCCACCATATTCACCTCGGAAACTACCACCGCAAGGTGCATATCAGACACATCTCTAGCTATGTCTTCCACCATGTTCGCTTCACGAGCTTTCTTTAGCTTCCTACAAGTCGAATCCTTGTGGCCTTCACCATAACAATTGAAACAAGTTCCTGTGAACCTCTTCTTGGAAACCCCTCACCATGTTCGCTTTACGAGCTTTCTTTAGCTTCCTACAAGTCGAATCCTTGTGGCCTCACCACCACAATTGAAACAAGTTCATGTAAACCTCTTCTTAATTGGAAACCCCTCCTTAAGGCTTCAAGTTGAATGACCTTTTAGTTGTTTGAACTTTGGCTTTACCCTTGCCTTTGCCTTTGGAGCTTTGGAAATGCTCCACCACATTGGCTTTGGCCACACTTGGGGTAAACCTTTTCTCGACAACTCTATTTCCTTCCTCAATGCTAAGTCGAAGGATAAGCCCTTCAACATTCATCTCCTTTCGCTTATACTTTAGGTAATATTTGAAATCATTCCAAGCAGGAGGCAACTTTTCAATCATTGCAGCCAGTTGAAAACGTTCACTTAGCACCATACCCTTGGCCTGTATCTCGTGCAAAATCATTTGAAGCTCATCCACTTGTATTGGTCCCAAGGGAGGCATCAAGGGTGAAAAACAGCTAGAGGGGGGGGTGAATAGATGTTTTAAATTTTCGACCCTTTTTGAAAACTAAACCTCTTGCTTACAAAACTGCTCTTGCAGTGTATCAAAACCGCAAGTGAGGTTTGTAAAATGCACAGTGGAATTTCTTAAGTGAGTGAGTGTGGTTTAGTAGTGCGGTTTGCAAAATAGTAAAATGAGGTTTGACAATGATTAACTATAAACATAATTCACAAATCTGAAAAACCTATAATGATCAAACAGATAAGATAAATTAGTTTGAATGATGAACAGTAAAGAAAGTGCAAAAATTAAAGAACACAATATTAGAAGTGGTTCAATCGTAAATGATCTACATCCACTACCAAGATGGTTAGTCTTGGATTTTCTAAGTACTAGATCTTTATTAGATGATGAGAAAGATTACAAGAATCAAACTCAAATCTAAAATCTAAATAATGAAGCAAATTCTCTACTATAACCGGTGTATCTCAAATGATTTAATCTATGTGATTAATCAAGTGAGGTGTGTGTTTGATAAACAAGATTCAAAGCTCTTTAAATCTGTATGATATAGAGCACAATAAATCTTGGTGCTACAAGGCTTGAATTTCTGGGCTAGAGATTTGTTTTTGAAGGTTTGAAGGTTGAAGATGAAGATTCAAAGGATTATGAATTTCTGGAAATTTTCTTCAGATCTTCAATGGACTCTCTTAATATCAATATTCTCAAGTAATCTTCAAATGATGAAGATTAGGGGTATTTATATCCAAGCACCAAAAAGTAGCCATTTGATACAGCTGTAGCAAGTACAGTGCTGGTGCAGTCTAATTAGTCCACGTGTCCAATTTTGTCCTTTTGTTCAGAAATTGTTTATAAGGTTGTACGGACCTCAGATGACATTCTGGGATGAAAGACATCTATCACCCTTTCAAAATTCTTCTAGATTCGGAATGACCGTTAGTCACGCAATGTAACATGAAGTTGACTCAACATTGGTGACGTGGATCCATTAGTAAAAAGTGGTCCAGCTCTTCAAGTCTTCAATCATTGAATGAGCTTGGTGAGATACGATCTAAGAAACACGGTCTCACATATGAGTTTTGACATGTGGTTTTCATAGTGCGGTTTCATTCATGAGGTTGCACAAGCGGTTTGCTATATGTGGTTTCATTCATGAGGTTGCATTAGCACTGTGGTTTTGCATGACTTCAAAACCTCTTGACTTGAAACCTCATGTCCAATGTATTTGTGCCAGTCTTCAACCCTAAATAAACCTATTCTATAAATTGGACTTGCACTAAAAAATTGAAGTCTGAGCTTCATTACATATGGGCCTAAAGTCTAGAAAATATAAGTGAGGTTATGGTATCAATCAAATTAAATCTAAGGCTAGAAGGGTTAAAGTATGATACCCAACAATCTCCCCCTATTTGATTGATATCATTACCTACTATAGCAAAGGCAAACATTTTACTTGGTAAAAATATGTCCATAAGAATTAACATGGTAAGTCATTTCCCAAGTCTATGCACACACTAGCCTAAGTTATAGATTTCTATACTATTGAAAGATGTAAACTTACAAGTTGAAAGTATAGAAATGTATTCAGTGCATACATGAAAATATGAATTTAAGTTTAAGTATGCGGTTTAAACTGAATGTTTAAACATTAATTACAAAATATAAGTTTTAAGTTTACGCATGTGTATGAGGTTTAAACCAATGCATTCATTGTTCTACAAACAGGCGGTTTGAATGAACAAAGTTTTGGAATCAACAATGATACATTTTTCATTACTACCTTTAAAGGTTTGAAATTTACAGTTGAAGATAGGAATGAAAAACAAACAGTAAAACAAAGCTAAACAAAAAAAATACAAAGAAATGCAGTTTTAATGGGGAGGATGGTTTGGATCAACCTACTGAGCATCTAAGTTCATGAAGTTTTAAGCAGGCGGTCCATTCACAATTTCATTTCCACCCTGCGGTCCAGTATAGTTGAATGCCGAGTTTTCTGCTCTAAAGGTTCTTCTAAGTCTTCTGACTTCATCTGCAGTTCTTTCTTGAGCAGCTTGTACATCTCTCATAGCATTGACCGCGGTTATTATTCTAGCATTGTTGGCACCAACCGCTCTACAGTTGCCTTCAGTCTGCTTTTTGACTTCATCAATCTTTGAAGAATTTTCATCAAGGTTTCTATTGACCTCTTCAATAATTTCATTGAGTTGTAAGTGGATAGAGGCATTCAGAGTGTTGTAGAAGGTATGAATTGATTCCTGGATTGCGGTTGCATTTGCGGTCTGAGATGATTGCAAGTTGGGTTCTAACTCTGCAAAGCTCCCCCTCAAGCTATTATCCAGCTCTTGAAATTTGTAGCTGAGTTTGTCATTCAAGCTTTCCTTGAGGTCATTCATTCTATCTCTCACTCGTTGGTTAGACTAGCCAACCTTGCGGTTAGACTGTCACCCACCACATCTATCTTCATTTTGAGCTCTTCCCTTAGGACCTCTGCATCATTCTGTAAGTTGGCTTACATGGAGTCCAACACTGATCTTAAGTCATGATCTGGATGTGGTCTGGAGGTTCTAATTGCTTCAAATATTTCAGTCTTCAGATTTCCAAGTGTTGAATCCATAGTGTTGCAGAATCCATTGGTTAGCATGTGCAGCATGTCACTGAGCTGATTTTTAGAGACCACATCTCCCATACATTGAAGAACCCCATTGGCCAAGTCTTGTCTAAAAGCATTGAAGCAGGCTTCAGCTGCGGTCTTCACAATGTTTGCGGTCTCACTCTCCCCCTTAATGGCATTAACAAATGAGTCTTTAAGAGTTGCCAATTCAAGGGTTTGAGCATGGACTTGGTCCTGAAGAGAACAGTTTGCAGAGGCTAGTTTGATCATGTGACCCTAATTTGTATGCAGTTGGCCTTGGATCACATGAAGAGCTGAGATGATTTGAGAGTAATCAGTTGGAGGGGAGGGGTTGAAGTGGAGGGAATATCTGAGAAGATGGGAGGAGGTTGAGTAGAGGTAATTTGGGGTGTGGTTGAGGTAATTGGTGCGGTTTGGATTATAGGAGAGGTTTGGGTAGGCGGTGCGGTTTGATTTATGTGAAAGGAAAGGTTTTGGAATATATGGGTAAATGGGATGGATTGAGGTTGAGGTTGGGTAGGAAGTGTTGGGATGGGAAGTGTTTGGGTTGGAGCGATTTAGGGTGGAACATTTTGAGGTGCGATTTGGAAGGGTAGTGTATGGGGTACGGTTTGGGTAGGTAAAGTATAAGGTGCGGTTTGAGTTTGGGGAGGAATGGTTGGAGTTGGAGTAATTGTGATTTGAGGAGGGGGTGAGGATGGAATGGTGGTTTTAGATGGAAGGTATTGAGAGGATGAGTTTGAAGGAGTGGCAGTATGTGCAAAAGGGGATCATTGAGGTTGTGGTTGGGATTTAGGAGGTGGAGGTGTTTGGGGTGAGGGTTATCTAAATTTTGAAGCAGGGGATAGATGAATTTATGATTGAGGAGGAGGCTCAACAAAGAATACTGAGTCCTCTGTCCAATCCTCCATAGTTCTGATGGGATTTGGATGGTGAGGTCTATAAAGGGGGGTTAGGCTCATCATCATTCCTAGGCCCTTTCCTAGGTTATGTGGAAACTACTGATCCAGCAGAAGGTTAAGGGGACCAGTCTTTGAAGGCATGAGGGAGGGGAGTTTGGTAGTCTAGAGGATGGTCAGGTAGGTTTAGGTCAGAATCAGAAAAGGGGCATGAGGAGGACTCTTGGCTGAAATATGAGTGTGTCTCCCCAGCCATAGGATTGATCATATTGCCAAATTCATCAAACTTACCATAATTCTGGGCCAACCACTTAGCAATGTAATTGAATTTCCTAACTCCTCTCTTTACATCTTCAAGGTTTTTTCTAGGCTTACCTTTGGTGGAGGTTTTCCTAACAGCCATTTTGAACTGTCTTCTAAGGCGTCTCCCCCTGAACTGTTGCATCAACTTGAGGTTCAGACTCTTGCGGTTGGGAAGATGGTTGCGGTTGGGGGAGGTGACTGCGGTTTAGGAGATGGTTGGGATTAGGGAGGAGAATGCGGTTTAGGGGAGGCGGTTTGCTTTCCCTTAGCTGCTCTTCTTTCTGCAGCTTTCCTTTCCAGCCTATCCAGCTCTTCCTTGTGAAATTTTAGTAGATCTTCATCAGTTGTTATTTTTTCTAAGACAATTTTTGCTGCAGTTTCCAAAGGAGGGATTTCAACCTCTTCATCATTATCATCAACCGTATCAGCTTCATCAGACATATGATCAACTTCATCCTCAAGATCTTCCTTGGGCTCATCAACCAACACTTTCTTCTTCAATTTCTTTGTCTTGCTTGGCCCTCCAAAAGTAACTACCTGCGGTTTGGAAGGAGCGATTTTTGATCTCTTCAGAGGCGGTCCAGCCTTGCTTTTCCCTTTCCTAGCATATTTGACTGCTTTCCCAATGGATTTATCTACGGTCTCTGGGTTCAAAGGAATGTAGGATTCTTTTGTTGGAAGAGTGTCTGCATCCCAAATTTCCTTGTACGTTGCATCCCCATTCTTGTACCTAAATGCATGACATACACTCAGGCCAAGTGATTCTTCTCCATTTGACCAATCCAACATTACCTCAGGATTAAGCTGCCTAAGCTCCTCTAAGAGCTCGTAGTTAGCAAAAACTACGGTCATGAGCCTACAAAATGGTCTCCACCTCTAGTCAACACCTATCTCCTTGGATTTGTAAGTGTCAATATGTTCTGAAAGTTCCCTCAATAAGATCTTTGGCCAGTGGAGGGGAATTTCATTATAGATGGCTAAGCACTACATCTTCTATAATCTCCCAGCCTGGCAGAAAAAAAATGGGGATCCTACAAAAATAAATTTATTAAGTTAGATGCATTTCATGAAGTCATAGCTCACATGCGGTTTAAGTACAAATGCGGTTTAGCAATAGTGCGGTTGAGAAAGTGAAATTTCTCAACTCCAAAGTGAACTATGAATTTTACACGGGCAATAAAAAAATAGAAAAGAGCATGTGGTTTAGGTGAAATGCGGTCTATCTAATCATGATAATAAACACCATAACATCCAAACAGTTAGAATAAATGAAAAAGCAACATGCGGTTTCAAATAATGGTAACATGCAATTTCATCATGCGATTTAAGCTATGTGGTTTTATTCTAAGGAAGCATGCGGTTTTAGAAACTAAGGTTTTTGAGAGATGACGTTCTAAGGTATATTCAATGTAATTTTTCAAAAAATTTATAAGTATGGAAAACATAATTTTGAAATCATTCAATCCAACATATAGTATATTTTTAGAAAATCATATGAACAGTTCAAGAACATACGAAGAACATGAAGAACACCAAGAAGAGAGATATGAAAAAAGTTCACCAAAATCAACAAATAGCATATCAAAATGATCCTAAAAGGTTGTAGAACAATAATCATAAGAACAAAATACAAGTTTTGTCCAGAATCATCAAGAAAACATGAAGAATACGAAATGGGTTTTGAAAACCCCAAAACTGTAAATTCAGAAATTAACACCATAAATGTATATAGATCATCAAATAGATTGCACAACTAGAATCTATGCATCAATACTAACAAAACCCAACATATAACAATTAAAATGAACAAGAAACAAATTTATAATCAGCCAATATTCATCTGAGCATACGGAGGGTTTATCAGTTCATCAATGGTGATTTCTCATAAATGTAAAGATTTAAGGGTTTAGAAAACATACCATGTCGTCAAAAGATTTCTTAGGAGCTCTAGAAACTCTAGGGAATGTTGTTTCTAAAGATCATTTTGGTGCCATAGATTTCAGTTTTAAGTGAGAGAGTTTTAGAGAGAGAAAGTGGTTGAAAGTGAATAGGACAAGAAGTACGTTTGACAGAGTGAGGGTGCAGAAAAGGAGAGTGGTTGCACTAAACTGGTATATATAGGTGCTGCTAGGGTGGAGTGAAAATAGGAAGTAATGATGGTATCACTATCCCACTATGTAAACCACCTTAACAATTCCACCCCTTCACCTTCTTCACACAGCCCAATGACGGCTGATGTGAAGGGTTTATGAAAATATTTCTTTTGTATTACATGCATTTAAATTTTGAAATCGTGGGAAAATAATTGCAAAAGTATCCTTATGCAATTAATTTGTCTCAAAAGAGAGAATGACCAAATAATAAATGTAGAAAATTTACATGGGTCCACGTGGCATACAGTTTGATATTAACAAAAATAATAATAATTAATTAATTTTTTTTAAGTAAATAAAGAAAATATTAAACCGCCTTGCTGAAGCTTCTTCAAAGCTAAGAAATGAAAAACGTTGAAATTTTTCGAAGTGTTGAAATGCAGTTTGAATCATGCGGTCTTGATGCATTCGATTGCGAGCATGCAGTTGACTGCATGCGATTTGTTCTCGCGGTTTCAACAAGGGTGAGGTTTTGAAACCTCAACAGGATTTGACCTAAACAACATATTTAACACACAAGTTAGTAATAAAAAGTATATGGACTTATTTAATTTCAAGCATACCCATTTCTCCTCTAAGGAACGTAAACCTTTTGGAGTCAAGAGCCATTGTGAGGATGTCAGCAATTTGATTTTCTGTCCCCACATGATCTAAAATGATGTTCCCCTTTTCCACATGGTCTTTGAGGAAATGATACTTGATATCTATGTGTTTGTTTTTTTAGTGCAAGACAAGGTTATTGGAGTCTGAAATTGTTAAGGTATTATCACACATGATTGGGCAATTTCCTTCATTGATTCCATAATCTTTGAAATACCAAAGTCCAAGAATAGTAGTTCCAGAGAGATAGCAGATTATAACTTGACCACACTTAAATGTGCTTCTCTAGGATCAGCTTGATAACGAGCACAATCGCAAACACTAAACATAATATCTGGCCTACTAGCAGTTAAGTAAAGTAATGAGCCAATCATGCCTCGATATAGAGTTTGATCAACCTTTTTACATTTTAGATCTTTATCAAGCTTATTGTCAGTAGCCATTGGAGTACCATATGCTTTAGCATTTTCTAGTCCAAACTTCTTGATTAACTCATTTGTGTATTTGGCTTGAGAAAGATTCCTTCATCACATTGTTTGATTTGAAGCCCAAAGAAAAATATCAATTCTCCCATCATGCTCATCTCAAACTTGCTTTTCATTAGATTTTCAAAATGCTTACACAATAATTAATTAGTAGAGCCAAAAATAATATCATCAACATAAATTTGAACAAGTAATGAATGATCATTATATTTAGCAATGAATAGATTTGTATTTATTTTACTGCGTTTGAAGCTTTTTTCTAGAAGAAATTTTGATAGAGTTTCATGCCATGCCCTTGGAGCTTGTTTGAGTCCATACAAAGCCTTTTGTATTTTGTAGACATGGTTTGGAAATTTTGAGTCTTCAAATCAAGAAGGTTGAGCCACATACACGGTTTCTTGAAGTTCACCATTGAGGAAAGCACTCTTAACGTCCATTTGATAAAGCTTGAAACATTTGTAAGATGTATAGGCCAAGAAAGTTCTGATTGCTTCAAGTCTTGCAACTGGAGAAAAAGTTTCATCGTAGTCAATTCCTTCTTCTGGCCTATATCCTTGTGCAACCAACCTTGCTTTATTTCTGGTGATGCTTCCATTCTCATCCATCTTGTTCCTAAACACCCATTTTGTACCTATAACTCCTTGATCGTGAGGTCTAGGAACTAATGAACAAACCTTGCATCTTTCAAACTGGTTGAATTCTTCTTGCATAGCAACAACCCAACTTGAATCTTGGAATGTGTCATCAACTTTCTTGGGTTCAAATTGAGATAATAGAGAAGTATGCTCATCATAATTTGATCTCCTTGTTTGAACTCCAGCAAATAAATCACCAATGACATTTGAGAGTGGGTGATTGCTGACTTCACGAAACTCGAAGGGTAAATCTAGTTGAACTGAAGTTTGCTGAAGATCTTCTATTGGTACATCGTTAGACCATTCAGTAAAGTCATTTAATGTAAGTTGATGAAGAGGTTCAATTTGCTGAATGGGTGAATTCTCATCAAAATCTTCCCTTGAGGTTGCATCTGGAGTTGGAACTTCAGGTGCAATTTCAAAATTATCTGAGGGAAATTCTGTTGAGGTTGATGGATTTTCTTGAGTTGATTGATTTTGCGGTTCTTGATTTGGTTCAGGTGAGGTTTTGGAAGTTTCACCTGTTTCATTAGTCTCAACAAAATCATCAACAACATTTGGAGCCAAATGTGGCTCAAGGAGAGAATGTTCATCAAAAGTAACATGGACATATTGTACTATCTTTAAACTAGATTTATTAAAAACACGAACGCTTTGGAATGTTTAGCATACCCAACAAAAATACCTTCATCAGCCATAGCTCCTAATTTACCTCTGTTTCTCTTCCATTATAGATGATAAAGCATTTGCAGTCAAAGATTTTGAAAAAATCAATGTTGGGGGTTCTTCTTCTCTAAAGTTCGTATGGAGTTTTGTTGTAGGTTTTGTTGATGAGGGAGCGGTTTTGAGTGAATCACGTTGTGTTGACTGCTTCAGCCCAAAAATACTGAGGAAGCTTGGCTTCAGAAATCATTATTTTTTCAGCATCAATCAACGTCCTATTCTTTCTTTCCACAACCCCATTTTATTGTGGGACACCAGCAGTAGAAAAATTGTGATCAATTCCATGGTCATCACAATATTGACCAACACCATTTTTTTAGAATTCTGTTCCATTATCAGACCTTACACTAACGATGTCGTCTTCGTTTTGGGTTTGGAGCCGTCTAAAGAGTGATGTTAGAATTTCATAGCAATCATCCTTCGTGATCATCATTTCAACCCCGTGTATCATGAGTAATCATCCACTACTACTAAAGTATATATATTTCCTCCAATGCTAACAGTGGTGATGGGTCCAAATAAATCTATGTGAAGCAGTTGTAAACATCTTGAAGTTGATGGAGCGGTCTTGCTAGTGAAAGACGATGTGTTTGTTTACCAAGATGACAAGAACGACACTTTTCTTCATGATGATCAGCCACTTTGGGTAAACCGCGAATGAGGTTTTCCCTTACAATTTTTGCAAGATACTTGAAGTTGAAGTGGCTCTAACGCTTGTGCCATAGCCAACTATTTTCGCTCACATTTTTAGCTACAAAACAGAGATTAGTAATACTATATGTAGAATTTAAATCAATAATGTAAATATTACTCATACGAGTCCCTGTAAGTATCATGACTCCGAAAATGCCATCTTTGATAAAGTAATTTGATGAAGTGAAGTTGCAGTGCATTCCTTTATCACAGAATTGAGAAATTGATAGGAGGTTGTGCTTGAGTCTTTCAACAAGTGAAACCTTCTCAATGGTGAGGTTTCCTCTCCTAATTGTTCCATATTCAATTATTTTGCCTTTGTTGTTGTCACCAAAGGTTACAGATGGACCGCTTGATTCAATGGCATTTTCCAATAAAGATCTATCTCCAGTCATATGTCTTGAACATCCACTTTCAAGATACCATTCATTTGATTTTGCCTTGGAGTGACCAGCCATTAAGCAGAGGACCTAAAAAATAAACATTTAAAAATGAGGTCCCCTTTATTCTTTTGGGTCCTGAGATTAGCATCTTTTGATAACCCACACCTGTTTGACAGAAGGTGGATTATGCTTTCTGGCATTAGGTGTGAAACTCAAAAGGCATTCTGCAGTCTTGTGACCAGAACCATCACACACAGAGCAGTGATGAAAGCTGTGAGCAAATTGAGGTTTAACAAACTCTTTACTATTTTTGGAATCAACATTTGTTTTTGGGACCGAGGTTTTTTCCTTGACAAAGGTCATTTTAGGTTTAATCGTGGTTTTTCTAGGAACACTCATCTTGCTTTTAAAAGCAGGAGGTGCGGCGAAGAAGAAGGGCGGTCAGCCACAACTGAAACCTCATCAGCGGTTTCAGCCTCAGAATTTTTTCTTTTCATTTGTGAATTCTTCCCACGTTGTTTCTTAGGGTAGACATAATGAAAGTTAAGTTTAGCTTTTGGTTTCTGTCCTTTACCCTTAGAATTTGAATGCTTTTCCTTAGGAATTTCTTGAGTTTGTTTTGAAAATTCCTCATCCTTTCCACAACAGGATGCACACTTCAAATTGTCACCAGTTTGGAATCCCAAGCCTTCTTTGTCACTAGAGCCGTCGACGGTCCCGTCCCGCCATACAAATGGGACAGAATATTTTAGTCCCGTCCCATTTCGTCCCTGATGGATAAAATCCTCGTGTCATAAAAACCTTGCAAGTGTACAAGTTATCGAAGTAGCAATATACAAAAGTAAGGGTCGAACCACAGAGATTTGTGTGTTGAACAAATTGATTTAATTAGTGTAAAAAGTAACAAAGGAAAATGGGTTTTGATTGGTTGAATTATTAAAATAAGAAAGCAAAATAAATAAAGTAAAGATATCAAGAGACAAGGGATTCATGAATTGGGAATCATAACAATTATCACTTAATGCTTTTTATTTCCTGTAAAAATAATTCAATCTCATTCTTGGGTTCGTTCACAAAAATATAGGGTTAAGATGTTAATATATTCCGCAAGGTCAATCAGAACATTAGAACCCTAATAACTCTATCTTGTTTATATATTCCGCGAGGTCAATATAAACATTCAAGAATTCAATTAAAAGCTTAAGAACAATGGAACCTAGATTCGTTTGATTTCCGCTAGGTCCTCAATTGAATCTATTCTTCTAAACAATGGTCAAATTACAAATCATTCACGCAAGTGCAATGGTTTGTATCCAAATAAATTCAAGATATCAATTGAGTGCATGTACCTGCTCATCATTAGGAATAAACTGCGCACCACTAGGACAAAAGTTAGTAGCATGAGTAAGGAGACCACAAATAGAACAAGCATCTTGCACAACATTAGCACCAAGAGAGGTGCCTTTAGCATTAAACATAGCAATTAACTGAGATACTTGTTTAGCCAAATTATCATTACCCTCTAACTCATGTACTCCCCTAGCCTTACCCCTTGTATTCTTTTGTTGGGAATTAGCACCCAACATCTCAAATAAATCATGAGTCTCTTGGGGAGTTTTGGCTCCTAGTGTGCCCCCGGCCGCATTGTCAACCATGGTTTGATTAACATGATTCAAGCCGTCATAAAAAGTTTGATTAAGCAAGGGCAAAGGAAAATTATGATGGGGATATTGCACTAACATCATTTTAAATTTGTCCCAAGTCTCATGAAAAGGCTCACCTACTTCAAAGGATGATATGACACAACAAAAAATAAATAAAGCAAATAAAACATACCTACTTGGGTTGCCTCCCAATAAGCGCATTTGGTTAAGGTCGTTAACACTACCAGAAAAACAGGTTTTAGCGACGGAAATTTCCGTCGCTAAATCCAAATTTCCGTCGCTAAAATTAAACAGCGACGGAAAAATTCCGTCGCTGGTCCGTCGCTACCAGCCCGTCGCAGTGCTCCGACGGCTCAATTTCCGTCGGTATATTTTGATTTTACCGACGGAATTAATTCCGTCGCCGATGATCGACATCAATAACGGAAATTTCCGCCGCCGAAATTAATTTAATTTAATTAATTTTTATTTAATGACGGAAATTTCCGTCGCTGAAATAAAAATTAATTAAATTAAATTAATTTCAATGCGGAAATTTCCGTTGTCTGGAATAAAAATTAATTAAAATAAATTAATTTCGACGACGGAATATTCCGTCGCTGAAATAAATTTATTTTAATTAATTTTTATTCCAAATGACGGAAATTTCCGTCGCCGATTTAATTTATTTTAATTTAATTTTTATTTCAGCGACGGAAATTTCCGTCGCTGAAATTAATTTATTTTAATTAATTTTTATTCCAAAGAACGGAAATTTCCGCCGAAATTAATTTAATTTAATTAATTTTTATTTCAAATGACGGAATATTCCGTCGCTAATAATTCAATAAATAAAAAAAAAACAAAAATGTCAAAATTAAATCCTTTTTTTTTCAATATTGAATAATTTTTTTTATAATGATAAAAATGAAAAACATCAATTATAATATTTTAAAAAAACTAATAAATTAAAAAAAAAATACATCTATAGAAAAATATCAAAATACATCAATTACAAATATCAAGATACGTAAATTAATAATATCAAAATACATCTATTACAATCTTTTAAAAATTAATTACAAATCTTTCAAAGAAAAAAATAAATATCAAATATTTGCAAATATTTGCAAATGAATTTAACTTTGACTTAAAAAAAATAAGTATTCAAATGAAACTTTTAAACTTAGTTATCGATACACCATTAAAAAATTGAAAATTAATTATTCAAAAGTTTAGATCAAGAGTCTCAATTTATTCTTTACAAGAATATTAGGAGCATAAAAACAGCAGACAATATTATCAAAGCATTTCAATCAAGAGTCTAAATTCACCTCTTACATCAAGAATTCATATATCTCAATCACTAAATAAGCACTGTGGAAGTACTAAATATCATTTATTTTGGGACGGATGGAGTACGGACAAGCAAAAATCAACATTGTAAAATCAAGATTTTTTAAATCAATTTCATAATTCCAAACAAAATAAAGTAACACTGTCATGGTAAACTGTAAATCAACAAATATTAATAAAATCAAATGCAATGAATTAATCTATGATTAAATAAATAAATAAGGGAAGATAAAAAAAAAACGGTGGTAACAATAAAAGAAGCCATATATTACCCTCATGTGTGCTTTTGAATGTCCTACGGAGAAATGGAGATGGAGGCGGGATCATGGAATAAGAGTTTTCAATTTATAGATGAATAAATCATTATAATTCTTCAAGAAATCCAAGAATTTATGCAATCCTGATGGGATTAGGGAAATAAAATCATGAGCATTGATTAATATTTCTCAAGAATCTGTAAAGAAAATGTTATTTGTAAAAAAAAAAAAAGATGGTGAAAACCCATTTTCAATTCTCAATTCTCAAACTTCAAAACTCATCTTCTTCCTCGCAAAACCCATTTTCAATTCGAAATCGAGGGACGGCGAGTTTGGGGTTAGAGGCGGAGATGGAGAAAGAGGAGGAGATGGAGGCGGGGTGGAGGAAGAGGCGGAGAGAGAGGTGGAGGTGGAGGCGGAGGAGATGGAGGTGGAGGCGAAAAAGATGGTGAAGAAGAGGGCGAGGAAGAGGCGCCGGAGATGGAGATGGAGGCGGGGTGGAGGAAGAGGCGGAGATGGAGATGGAGATGGAGATGGAGGCGAGGATGGAGGAGGCGGAGATGGAGGTGGAGGCGGAGGCGGAGGCGGAGGCGGAGTCGAGATGGAGAGAAGGCGGGGATGTCGTGGGGAAGGAAGCTGGAAGGTCGCCGGATCTCGAAGGGTCGCCTGATCCGGAAGGGTCGCCGGATTGTAGAGAGAGAAACAGAGTGTGAGAGAGAGAAAGTGTGAGTGTGTGTGTGTGTGTGTGTGTGACTTTGTGTGTGTGTGTTAGTAAATAAATTGAAAGATAAAAAGAATTTAAGAATGTGAAATGGTTTGTGAAATGGTTTTGTTTTGATGAATTTAGACCATTGGATATTTAAGATTAATGGTTCGTATTGATTAGGGGATCAATCCATGTGAAAATTTGTAAGCCAATGAAAACAAAGGGTATCATACTTTTGCAAAATGAATTTAGACCATCGATGTTTATAATTAATGGTTCGATTGATTAGGGGATCAATCCTTGTGAAAATTTGTAAGCCAATTAAAAAAAAGGGTGTCATGCTTTTGGATTTGGACTATTGGATTTTATTTTTTGTGATATATTTAATGGCTAAGATCTTTATTGTTTAATGACCATAATAATAATAATATCAAAAATAATTTAAAATATAAAATAATATTATATAATAATAATAATTAAATAATAAATAATAATATATCATAATAATGATATACTCCCTCCGTCCCGCCGAAGTGTCTCAAGTTTCCTTTTGGGCGTCCCATTTAAAATGTCTCATTCCTAAAAAGGAAAGTTTTTATTATTTTTATAATCTTCCTACCCCACTCATTCGTCTCCTACTTTACTTTTACACTCACAACATTCTCTCTCCTAACTATTCCTCCCACTCATTCTCTCTCCTATTTAATTTTTCATACTCACAATATTTAACCTTTTTCTCTTTCTTACATCACTTTCCTTAATTCTCGTGCAAACGTCCTTTTCGTGACACTTCGGAAACATAAAACCCTAAGAGCCCTAAATAATGGCACAAATTTGTAACTCAATTTCCATTTGAATTTTGAGGCAAGTCATAAATATTAAAAACACTTTAAATGTCATTTAGAATGTAGAAAAAATAAAAAAAAATAAAAGAGGTAGCCGTATACCATTTTCACAAGATCGGGACACAAAACCCCGAGAACCCTAAATAATGGCACATATTTGTAACTCGTTTCCATTTGGATTTTGATGAAAGTCATAGAGATGAAAAACACTTTAAATGTCATTTAGAATGTAGAAAGAAATTAAAAAAAAATAAACGAGGTATCCGTATACCATTTTCACAAGATCGGGACACATAAAACCCTAAAAACCCTAAATAATGACACATATTTGTAACTCAATTTCCATTTGGATTTTGAGGAAAGTCATAGAGATGAAAAACACTTTAAATGTCATTTAGAATGTAGAAAAAAATAAAAAAAAATAAACGAGGTAGCCGTATACCATTTTCACAAGATCGGGACACAAACCCTAAGAACCCTAAATAATGGCACATATTTGTAACTCGTTTCCATTTGGATTTTGAGGAAGGTCATAAAGATGAAAAACACTTTAAATGTCATTTAGAATGTAGAAAAAAATAAAAAAAATAAACTAGGTAGCCGTATACCATTTTCACAAGATCGGGACACATAAAATCCTAAAAATCCTAAATAATGGCACATATTTGTAACTCAATTTCCATTTGGATTTTGAGGAAAGTCATAGAGATGAAAAACACTTTAAATTTCATTTATAGTGTAGAAAAAAATTTAAAAAAAAAAAAACGAGGTAGACGTATACCATTTTCACAAGATCGGGACACATAAAACCCTAAAAACCCTAAATAATGACATATATTTGTAACTCAATTTCCATTTGGATTTTGAGGAAAGTCATAGAGATGCAAAACACTTTAAATGTCATTTAGAATGTAGAAAAAAATTTAAAAAAAATAAACGAGGTAGCCGTATACCATTTTCACAAGATCGGGACACATAAAACCCTAAGAACCCTAAATAATGGCACATATTTGTAACTCAATTTCCATTTGGATTTTGAGGAAGGTCATAAAGATGAAAAACACTTTAAATGTCATTTAGAATGTAGAAAAAAATTAAAAAAAAATAAACGAGGTAGCCGTATACCATTTTCACAAGATCGGGACACATTCCTTAAAATCCTAAATAATGGCACATATTTGTAACTCAATTTCCATTTGGATTTTGAGGAAAGTCATAAAGATTAAAAACACTTTAAATTTCATTTATAATGTAGAAAAAAATTTAAAAAAAATAAACGAGGTAGCCGTATACCATTTTCACAAGATCGGGACACATAAAACCCTGAGAACCCTAAATAATGGCACATATTTGTAACTCAATTTCCATTTGGATTTTGAGGAAGGTCATAAAGATGAAAAACACTTTAAATGTCATTTAGAATATAGAAAAAAATAAAAAAATTAAACGAGGTAGCCGTATACCATTTTCACAAGATCGGGACACATTCCTTAAAATCCTAAATAATGGCACATATTTGTAACTCAATTTCCATTTGGATTTTGAGGAAGGTCATAAAGATAAAAAACACTTTAAATGTCATTTATAATGTAGAAAAAATTAAAAAAATAAACGAGGTAGCCGTATACCATTTTCACAAGATCGGGACACATAAAACCACTAAGAACCCTAAATAATGACACATATTTGTAACTCAATTTCCATTTGGATTTTGAGGAAGGTCATAAAGATGAAAAACACTTTAAATGTCATTTAGAATGTAGAAAAAAATTTAAAAAAAATAAACGAGGTAGCCGTATACCATTTTCACAAGATCGGGACACATAAAACCCTAAGAACCCTAAATAATGGCACATATTTGTAACTCAATTTCCATTTGGATTTTGAGGAAGGTCATAAAGATGAAAAACACTTTAAATGTCATTTAGAATGTAGAAAAAAATTAAAAAAAAATAAACGAGGTAGCCGTATACCATTTTCACAAGATCGGGACACATTCCTTAAAACCCAAAATAAACGAGGTAGCCTATATTTATTTTTTAATTTTTTTAAAATTTTTTATTGACTAGAAAATAATATTTTAGCCTTTGTTAATTAGTGGTTTTTTTTAGAAAAAGTTATATAAAAAAAGATAGAAAAAAACTAAACAAATGAAGGCATATAGAAGAAAAGTCAAAAGAGGGACGGACTACCCTATATTTATTTTTTAATTTTTTTAAATTTTTTATTGACTAGAAAATAATATTTTAGCCTTTGTTAATTAGTGGTTTTTTTTAGAAAAAGTTATAAAAAAAGATAGAAAAAAACTAAACAAATGAAGGTATATAGAAGAAAAGTCAAAAGAGGGACGGACTACCCTATATTTATTTTTTAATTTTTTTTAAATTTTTTATTGACTAGAAAATAATATTTTAGCCTTTTTTAATTAATGGTTTTTTTTAGAAAAAGTTATATAAAAAAAGATAGAAAAAAACTAAACAAATGAAGGCATATAGAAGAAAAGTCAAAAGAGGGACGGACTACCCTATATTTATTTTTTAATTTTTTTTTAAATTTTTTATTAACTAGAAAATAATATTTTAGCCTTTGTTAATTAGTGGTTTTTTTTAGAAAAAGTTATATAAAAAAAGATAGAAAAAAACTAAACAAATGAAGGTATATAGAAGAAAAGTCAAAAGAGGGACGGACTACCCTATATTTATTTTTTAATTTTTTTTTAATTTTTTATTAACTAGAAAATAATATTTTAGCCTTTGTTAATTAGTGATTTTTTTTAGAAAAAGTTATATAAAAAAAGATAGAAAAAAACTAAACAAATGAAGGCATATAGAAGAAAAGTCAAAAGAGGGACGGACTACCCTATATTTATTTTTTAATTTTTTTATTGAATAGAAAATAATATTTTAGCCTTTGTTAATTAGTGGTTTTTTTTAGAAAAAGTTATATAAAAAAGATAGAAAAAAACTAAACAAATGAAGGCATATAGAAGAAAAGTCAAAAGAGGGACGGACTACCCTATATTTATTTTTTAATTTTTTTTTAAATTTTTTATTAACTAGAAAATAATATTTTAGCCTTTGTTAATTAGTGGTTTTTTTAGAAAAAGTTATAGAAAAAAGATAGAAAAAAACTAAACAAATGAAGGTATATAGAAGAAAAGTCAAAAGAGGGACGGACTACCCTATATTTATTTTTTAATTTTTTTTTAAATTTTTTATTAACTAGAAAATAATATTTTAGCCTTTGTTAATTAGTGGTTTTTTTAGAAAAGATATAGAAAAAAGATAGAAAAAAACTAAACAAATGAAGGTATATAGAAGAAAAGTCAAAAGAGGGACGGACAACCCTATATTTATTTTTTATTTTTTTAAATTTTTTATTAACTAGAAAATAATATTGTAGCCTTTGTTAATTAGTGGTTTTTTTTAGAAAAAGTTATATAAAAAAAGATAGAAAAAAACTAAACAAATGAAGGTATATAGAAGAAAAGTCAAAAGAGGGACGGACTACCCTATATTTATTTTTTAATTTTTTTTAAATTTTTTATTAACTAGAAAATAATATTTTAGCCTTTGTTAATTAGTGGTTTTTTAGAAAAAGTTATATAAAAAAGATAGAAAAAAACTAAACAAATGAAGGCATATAGAAGAAAAGTCAAAAGAGGGACGGACTACCCTATATTTATTTTTAGCCTTTGTTAATTAGTGGTTTTTTTAGAAAAAGTTATATAAAAAGATAGAAAAAACTAAACAAATGAAGGCATATAGAAGAAAAGTCAAAAGAGGGACGGACTACCCTATATTTATTTTTTAATTTTTTTTAAATTTTTTATTGACTAGAAAATAATATTTTAGCCTTTGTTAATTAGTGGTTTTTTTTAGAAAAAGTTATATAAAAAAAGATAGAAAAAACTAAACAAATGAAGGCATATAGAAGAAAAGTCAAAAGAGGGACGGACTACCCTATATTTATTTTTTAATTTTTTTTTTAAATTTTTTATTAACTAGAAAATAATATTTTAGCCTTTGTTAATTAGTGGTTTTTTTTAGAAAAAGTTATATAAAAAAAGATAGAAAAAACTAAACAAATGAAGGTATATAGAAGAAAAGTCAAAAGAGGGACGGACTACCCTATATTTATTTTTTAATTTTTTTAAATTTTTTATTGACTAGAAAATAATATTTTAGCCTTTGTTAATTAAATGGTTTTTTTAGAAAAAGTTATATAAAAAAGATAGAAAAAACTAAACAAATGAAGGCATATAGAAGAAAAAGTCAAAAGAGGGACGGACTACCCTATATTTATTTTTTAATTTTTTTAAATTTTTTATTAACTAGAAAATAATATTTTAGCCTTTGTTAATTAGTGGTTTTTTAGAAAAAGTTATATAAAAAAGATAGAAAAAAACTAAACAAATGAAGGTATATAGAAGAAAAGTCAAAAGAGGGACGGACTACCCTATATTTATTTTTTAATTTTTTTTTAAATTTTTTATTAACTAGAAAATAATATTTTAGCCTTTGTTAATTAGTGGTTTTTTTTAGAAAAAGTTATATAAAAAAGATAGAAAAAAACTAAACAAATGAAGGTATATAGAAGAAAAGTCAAAAGAGGGACGGACTACCCTATATTTATTTTTTAATTTTTTTTTAAATTTTTTATTGACTAGAAAATAATATTTTAGCCTTTGTTAATTAGTGGTTTTTTAGAAAAGTTATATAAAAAAGATAGAAAAAAACTAAACAAATGAAGGTATATAGAAGAAAAGTCAAAAGAGGGACGGACTACCCTATATTTATTTTTTAATTTTTTTTTAAATTTTTTATTAACTAGAAAATAATATTTTAGCCTTTGTTAATTAGTGGTTTTTTTTAGAAAAAGTTATATAAAAAAAGATAGAAAAAAACTAAACAAATGAAGGTATATAGAAGAAAAGTCAAAAGAGGGACGGACTACCCTATATTTATTTTTTAATTTTTTTAAATTTTTTATTGACTAGAAAATAATATTTTAGCCTTTGTTAATTAATGGTTTTTTTAGAAAAAGTTATATAAAAAGATAGAAAAAAACTAAACAAATGAAGGTATATAGAAGAAAAGTCAAAAGAGGGACGGACTACCCTATATTTATTTTTTAATTTTTTTAAATTTTTATTGACTAGAAAATAATATTTTAGCCTTTGTTAATTAATGGTTTTTTTTAGAAAAGTTATATAAAAAAGATAGAAAAAAACTAAACAAATGAAGGCATATAGAAGAAAAGTCAAAAGAGGGTCGGACTACCCTATATTTATTTTTTAATTTTTTTAAATTTTTTATTGACTAGAAAATAATATTTTAGCCTTTGTTAATTAGTGGTTTTTTTAGAAAAAGTTATATAAAAAGATAGAAAAAAACTAAACAAATGAAGGCATATAGAAGAAAAGTCAAAAGAGGGACGGACTAACCTATATTTATTTTTTAATTTTTTTAAAATTTTTTATTGACTAGAAAATAATATTTTAGCCTTTGTTAATTAGTGGTTTTTTAGAAAAAGTTATATAAAAAAGATAGAAAAAAACTAAACAAATGAAGGCATATAGAAGAAAAGTCAAAAGAGGGACGGACTACCCTATATTTATTTTTTTATTTTTTTAAATTTTTTATTGACTAGAAAATAATATTTTAGCCTTTGTTAATTAGTGGTTTTTTTTAGAAAAAGTTATATAAAAAAAGATAGAAAAAAACTAAACAAATGAAGGCATATAGAAGAAAAGTCAAAAGAGGGACGGACTACCCTATATTTATTTTTTATTTTTTTTTAAATTTTTTATTGACTACAAAATAATATTTTAGCCATTTTTAATTAATTAGTGGTTTTTTTATAAAAAGTTATATAAAAAAAGATAGAAAAAAAAACTAAACAAATGAAAGTATATAGAAGAAAAGTCAAAAGAGGAACGGACTACCCTATATTTATTTTTTAATTTTTTTTTTAAATTTTCTATTAACTAGAAAATAATATTTTAGCCTTTGTTAATTAGTGGATTTTTTAGAAAAAGTTATATAAAAAAAGATAGAAAAAAAAACTAAACAAATGAAAGTATATAGAAGAAAAGTCAAAAGAGGAACGGACTACCCTATATTTATTTTTTTATTTTTTTAAATTTTATATTGATTATAAAATAATATTTTAGCCTTTTTAATTAGTGGTTTTTTTTAGAAAAAGTTATAGAAAATAAGATAGAAAAATAACTAAACAAATGAAAGTATATAGAAGAAAAATTAAAAAAAAAAAAATTCGGCTGACGGAATTATTCCGTCGCTGATATTTATCAGCGACGGAATAATTCCGTCGCTGATAAATTAAAAAAATAAAAAATATATAAATTATCGGCGACGGAATTATTCCGTCGCCGATAATCTAATTTTTTTTTTTTTAAAAATAAATTATCGCTGACGGAAGAATTCCGTCGCCGTTAACGTAAAAAAATAAAAAATAAATAAATTAGCAAATGACGGAATTATTCCGTCGCCGATATTTATTTAGCGACGGAATTAAATTCCGCCGCTGAAATTCCGTCGCTAAAACGAATATTCGTCGAATATTCGTTTTTAGCGACGGAATTCAGCGGCGGAATTTAATTCCGTCGCTAAATTTGGCGCCAAATTTATTCCGTCGCTAAAGCATAATTTCCGTCGCTAAATAGCGACGGAATGCTTCCGTCGCTGTTTATTCCGTCGCTAAAACACCAGTTTCTGGTAGTGTAACCCGACCGTTTCTCCCAATTACATGAGATGTGAGGTGGCCACATTCTCTTTGGCCTTAGCTTTCCTTCCCTTGGCCCACCTCGCATATTCGCGGGCACAAACGCCCACCGATTTCCACATGTATGTACCATTTTTGATCAGCTCGGGTGGAGCCCAAGGGATTTTAGTGGCCTTCTTCTTGGCCTTCTTTTTATTTTTCTTCATGGGGGCCTCTCCCCCAAACTCATTTGGTGACTTGGTCCCACGGACATGAAGCACCTCATCTTTCTCAACATAATTATGAGAGGAGCTATCTTGATCATCAATATTAGCAATAAAGAATCAGATATATCAAGACAATAGCATTCCTCAACATAAATTATTACTTTCAGCTTTTAGAGAAAAAAAAGATTTTAATTTTGACATCGAATCCTTATGGGGTCGGTCTAGGGGGTGATACTGTCCGTCACTCAAAGAGTGTTTGTCGACCTTGTTGTTACTAGCCATATCATGAACGTCCACTTTATCCCTAGAATTCTCACCGTCACTCTTATCTACTTTAGCACACTTATCCTCTTCTATGTCATCTAAGGACTCACAATTTTCCCCATCATCGTCCATGGGGTGTTTCATCACATCATTAATCGAAATTTCTATTTTCTCATCTGCTACCATCATGGACAATTTCCCTTTCCCCACATTTATTATTGTGTTAGTTGTGGCCATGAACGGACTTCCTAGAAAAATGGGAGGGTCTCTACACGTACTTCCTCCATTAACCATATCCATAACCACAAAGTCAACGGGGACTATTAAGGTCCCCACTTGAACCAATACATCCTCCACAATGCCCATTGGTCTTCTAATAGAACGGTCCGCTAAATAGAGGGTCATTGTGGTGGGCTTCAACTCGGACAAGCCCAATTGCAAGTATGTGGAGTATGGTAATAAATTAATGCTAGCACCAAGGTCTAACATCGCCTTCACCTCACTAGAATCCCCAATAGTAATAGAAATTGTGAAACTTCCGGGGTCCTTTAGTTTAGGTGGGCGGTCTTGTCGGACTATGGCACTAACACTCTCCCCCATGATCAACATCTCATTCTTTCCATACCTATGCTTTTTTGAGTTTAATTCTTTGAAAATTTTTGCATAGGCCGGAATATTTTTAATCACATTCAGCTGTGGGAGATTTATGCTAACTTTGGAGAACATCTCCATCAATTCTTTCATTTGATGATCTAACTTATGTCTCATCAATCGACCGGGAAAGGGCACCGGTGGTACATATGGCTTGGGGCTATATAAGGGTCTTTGGATTTTTCTCCCAATCCACATGTACTCTTTTCAGCATCTTCTTCAGAAATAGGAGGAGGAGGAGAAGAAGAAGAAGGATAACAAACCTCTTGACTTACCACTTTGCCATTCCGTAGTGTGGATATGGCCATTGCTTGATTTCCTTGGATCGTAAACGTTCTGGGCTTGTGACCTTGAAGGGCTTCAGCAAGTTTCCATATTTGAGTTTCAAGCTTTTTGATGGCGGCACTTTGTTTCCTTGATTATTGTTGTTGCTCCAACTTCATTCTTTCCATGCCTCTTCCCAAGACTAGTCTCACATTGCCCTTGGGTGGTGGAGTATGTAGGGGTTTGTTTTGATTACCTTGGTTTCCTCCCCATGAAAAATTAGGGTGATTCCTCCACCCTGGATTGTAAGTGTTGCTGTATGGATTATTTTGTGGAGGCCTTGAGTTGTATCCATTGAGTGCATGTACCTGCTCATCATTAGGAATAAACTGCGCACCACTAGGACAAAAGTTAGTAGCATGAGTAAGGAGACCACAAATAAAACAAGCATCTTGCACAACATTAGCACCAAGATAGGTGCCTTTAGCATTAAACATAGCAATTAATTGAGATACTTGTTTAGCCAAATTATCATTACCCTCTAACTCATGTACTCCCCTAGCCATACCCCTTGTACTCTTTTGTTTGAAATTAGCACCCAACATCTCAAATAAATCATGAGTCTCTTGGGGAGTTTTGGCTCCTAGTGTGCCCCCCGTCGCGTTGTCAACCATGGTTTGATTAACATGATTCAAGCCGTAATAAAAAGTTTGATTAAGCAAGGGAAAAGGAAAATTATGATGGGGACATTGCACTAACATCATTTTAAATCGGTCCCAAGCCTCATGAAAAGGCTCACCTACGTTTTGGGCAGATCCAATGATCTTTTGCCTCATATTAGCTAACGTGGGATGGGGATAATATTTTTGTAAAAAACACATCATGCAATTGATCCCACGTGCTTATACTTCTAGGTGGTAACATCATAAACCAAGTCTTGGCTGCCCCTTTTAAAGTGTAGGGGAAGCACTTTAATCTTATTTGCTCATCGGTTACACCTATTCTGCCCGGAAGTGAGATACTATCATCATATACTCACGTAAGAAAGTCAAAGGGTCTTCGGTCGGTAGGCCTTAATAAATGGGAAACATGTTAAAATATTGACCCTTGACTTCAAAGTTCTTTGCCTCCTCTAATAACACAATCCAAGATATGGAGGCATCGACTTTAGGAACACAAAAGTCCTGCATAGTTTGAGCCGATGGGATTGCCATCGCGGCTTCTTCCTCTTCTAGCCCGGTGGTAAAAGGATTTAGGTCACTTTCGAGGGGATTGCCCTCGTTTAATTTAAGCTCTTTCAAACGCCGACCTAACCTATCAATGTCTTCATTCAATGGCTCCAATGTAGGATTCAAAGAATGCCGACCAAGCATACAACGATTAAACGAACTTGTTCAAATCACAACAAATCCCCGGCAACGGCGCCAAAAACTTGATGGATAAAATCCTCGTGTAATAAAAACCTTGCAAGTGTACAAGTTACCGAAGTAGCAATATACAAAAGTAAGGGTCGAACCACAGAGATTTGTGTGTTGAACAAATTGATTTAATTAGTGTAAAAAGTAACAAAGGAAAAGGAATTTTGATTGGTTGAATTATTAAACTAAGAAAGCAAAATAAATAAAGTAAAGATATCAAGAGACAAGGGATTCATGAATTGGGGATCATAACAATTATCACTTTATGCTTTTTATTTCATGTAAAAATGATTCAATCTCATTCTTGGTTTCGCTCACAAAAATATAGGGTTAAGATGTTAATATATTCCGCAAGGTCAATAAGAACATTAGAACCCTAATAACTCTATCTTGTTTATATATTCCGCAAGGTCAATATAAACATTCAAGAATTCAATTAAAAGCTTAAGAACAATGGAACCTAGATTCGTTTATTTCCGATAGGTCCTCAATTGAATCTATTCTTCTCAACAATGATCAAATTACAAATCATCCACACAAGTGCAATGGTTTATATCCAAATAAATTCAAGATAGCAAAAATATATTCTGCAAGGTCAATACAATTGATCTCAAGACAATAATTAAAACTGTTGAGAAGAACAAGAACGAAAAAGAGATATGAAGAATTAAAATCCTAGCATAAAGATCAAATTGTTAATTACCTCAACCCACAAATTAAATAAATTAGCCTTGAATGGCCATTAAAATAAATAAACAAAACCTTGTTCTTTAATCTTCAAAATAAATAAAAATCTAAACTATGATAAAGGGAAAGAAAATATAGAGAGAGAATGATAGATTGAGAGATAATTAGAGATTCCCCAAAAAAACTAGTCTAGGGGTTTTTTATAGGAGGAGGGAGGTGAAAATCCTTTTTGAAAACCAAAATCTGGTCAAAATTCTAGTCAAAATAAAATTATGCTGAAAATTCGTCACTGATCCGCTGCAAATCTGTTGAAAATCTCGTTTTTTTTTTGTGATGGACTGAAATCCGTTGCTACGCCTTGGCCGGCGGTCGCCCATAATGGCCCAGCGACCGCCCAAGTGTACAGAGCTTTTTCTAGGCTAGTTTCCTAGTTTTGTGCGGCCGCCCAAGACCAGCTTCAGCGATCGCCCAAGAGCCCAACAGCCACAGCCCAGCCTCGGCCCAGTCTGGCCAGCCACTGCCTTCACTTTGGCCCAGCATTCCTCGGCCAGCCTCTTTGTTCCTCGGCCATAGTCTATCCTTGATTTTGGCCTGTTTTGAATTCGTTTCGTAATAATTGCACGGTCGCACTTTGGTCACTATAATTTCTCTTTTGCACCTTGGTCCTTGAACTTTGGCCCCTGAACTTTATATTATCAGATTTCTCCCAATTTTCCATAATTTCAGTTTGGCCCCTGAATTTCTAAAATTTACATTTTGGCCCTTGAACTTCATAATTTCAGTTTAGTCCCACATTTTCCCGAATTGTAATTTGGTCCCAAAACTTCCAAAGTAGGCACAAACCGTCTATTTTCAGCATTGTTGCACATCGATCCCTGAACTTATAAAACACTAAAATATACATTAAATTCCCAAGGTTTCGAGCAGAAAATAATCTTAGGAACATATCTTTTGGATGGGTAAAACCACATCCATCAGTCTCGTCCCGTCTCGTCCCGTTCTCGTCGCGGGACAACATAGTGCGGTCCCGCCCATCCCATCCCGTGTATGCTTGCTGGTGATGTATTTGATTCTCCTAAAGTTGTTTTTAGGGTTTATGTGCTAAATTTATGGATGTTTGCTGCTAAGCAGATTGGTTGATTCTTTGTTAAGCTAAGCAAGAAGCTTTTTAATGTTTAGGGTTTTAATTTAGTATATATTGGAAATTGGAGTGATGATTGGGGATTAAAGTTTGTTAACTTCTTATATATTAAAAAGAATTAGTAAGAGGGTGAATCTTGAACTTGGCCAGGACTGTGCAGTGTGCATGTGAAGATTAGTGATGCTGAGTATTTGGTATTAGGACTGAATACTTAAATGAAGCATACCAATAGTAACTAGAAAGAAAAAGTCACAAAATCCTGTAAGGATGTTGTGTTATTTATTCAAGGAGAAGCTTGTTTCTGAGCATGAAGATTGGCATGTTTGCACCAAGATCTGAAATTTGAACCAGTTCTTTGCACCAGTTCCTTTTTTCACAGGAAATAAAATATGTTGGTCATTTATAGTGCCTATTGCATGAAGGGTGTGAGGTATAAAGGTGTTCAATTCTGTTTCAACAACAAAAAAAAATGGAACAAAAATAGAGCAGGAGAGGACCATTATCTGTGTAATTGGAGTAAAGCTAGTGTTCTTTATGTAACCGCTCTAGAATACTGATGCAACAGTTAGTCATGTGGAACCAATGAGCAAATGGTAGCATAATACTTAATGAGGAGAGAGTGCTTGTTATAATTATTTGGAGTTGATAAAGAATCATATAATTTGTTTTTCTGGGGTTACCTGAAAGATTAATATTGGGTTATGTTATATGCTCACGGGTCCCGCATTGTCCCGCGTCCCGCATTAGATTTGGGACGGGACGAAGTATTTTAGTCCCGTTCCATTTCGTCCCGTCCCGTTTCCTCCCGTTCCCGTCGTGGGACAACATAATTTCATCCCGTCCCATCCCGTATTCCCGAATTGACAGATCTATTTGTCACCACTAGACTTTTAGGATTCAAGAATTTGATCCATGGTAACACAAGATTTGGTCCACTCATTAATTACCTTTTGGAGGTCATAGTTTTGAGCAACCAAGTCATCGTTTCTATGCTGCAGAATGAGGTTTTGTTCAGTAAGAGGAGTCATGCTTTTGACTTGGTCTTTCAGAAGTGAAATTTCAGACCTCAATACAGTTTTCTCCATCTTAAGCTGAGTAATTTCATCAGTTGCTAAAGACAAAGCTTTCTTGACATTTTCAAATTTACGGATCATCACTTTAGCTTTTTTGAACATCTCTTCATGTTTCATGGGAGAGACATCTTCCACCTTTTTCAAAGATTTTTTAGTTGAAATAGTTTTTGAAGGTGTTTCATTTTTAGCAAGAAAAATGGGATGAGAGTAAGAACTATTCCCAATTTTATAACTAGGAGTGAGTTTCACATTATCATCCTCACTAATGATCGTAGCTTTGGTTTTTTTAGGAGCAACCTCTTCCTCCATATCTAGCGACTCGACTGATTCATTATCTGAATCATCAGAAGTATCATTGGCAACAAGACAGAGATTAACCTCTTCAGTTTCATCTTCACTTCCTTCATCAGAATCTATTTCAATCCAAGTAGCTAGCTCTTTTATGTTCTCTTCCTCAGCAACCATTCCCTTACGACGAGAAAATTTCGCAGGGGAGGTTTTCTTTTTCAAGTATTCATATCTTGGCTGTGGACACTGAGAAGCAAAGTGACCAGGCTTTCTACAGTTGTAGCATACGAGGTCACTCTTTTTCTTTGTATCAGCAACCTTGGAAAAAGTTGCTGGAGGTTTGCCTTTTGAAAATGGTTTTGAGGTTTTACGAAATATTTGAAACTTTTTACAAACATAGAAAATTCATCATCATCCATATCGATGAGTGATGAGGTTGAAATCGAGGAATCTGAGGTTTGCTTTGATGAAGAAGGTTTCTCCTCATGTTCCATGACAGACATATGAAGTGTTTTGAATTTTCCTTCAACCTCTTCAATATGATCCAACTTGAGTTCATGGACCTTAAGATTTGCATACAAGTTACTTAGAGTCCAAGTATTTAAATCTTTAGAGTCCTCAAGAGAAGTGTCTTTATTAACACATCTTGAACCCAAGGCAGCAAGAAATGTCATATTGATTTCTTTATCAGTTAAAATCTTCCCAAGAGATAGACAAGAATTTACTACCTCAACATAACGATCATAAATTTGACGCTAGGTTTCATTTGGTTTTCTGTTGAAGTTGTTGTATTTCCTTTCAACAGCAAATTTCTTGTTTTCCTTGCAAAGATCGTATCCTTCAAGGTAGCTTTCAATTGCATCCCACATTTCTTTGGCGATTTTGCATTTCATGACTTTTTGGAGGGTTGAAGCAGTAAGGTTCCAGAAATGATATGTCTAGCTTTGCTGTCCAAAGCAACTAATCTATTTTCTTCATCTGTCCACTCAGCTTTCATCTTTTGGACCTCTGGAAATTAAGTGTTGTTGGCGGGATTAGTGTTGGCCTTCATAGGAACAAAAAGGCCATTGATCACAAAGTCCACCAGCATCTCATCAGTGGTTTCCAAATGAATTAGCATTTGGGTCTTCCAGATGTCAAAGTGGTCTTCATCCAGTAGAGGAATGTGTGAGTAGTTAATCGTTGTCATGGTTTTTGAGTTTGCCATGACGAATCGGCACCAAAGTTGTTAAGCTTGAAAAACAAAAGAGTTTTATAAAGGTGTTTGCTCTGATACCACTTGTTGGTCCCAAAGGAGGCAACAAGGGTGAAAAACTTCTAGAGGGGGGGTGGTGAATAGTTGTTTTAAATTTTTCGACCCTTTTTAAAAACTAAACCTCTTGCTTACAAAACTGCTCTTGCAGTGTATCAAAACCGCAAGTGAGGTTTGTAAATTGCACAACATAATTTCTTAAGTGAGTGAGTGCGGTTTAGTAGTGCGGTTTACAAAAAAGTAAAATGAGGTTTGACAATGATTAGCTACAAACACAATTCACAAATCTGGAAAACCTATAAAGATCAAACAGATAAGATAAATTAGTTTGAATGATGAACAGTAAAAAAAGTGCATAAATTAAATAACACAATATTTAGAGTGGTTCAATCGTAAATGATCTACATACACTACCAAGATGGTTAGTCTTGGATTTTCTAAGTACTAGATTTGTATTAGATGTTGAGAAAGATTACAAGAATCAAATTCAAATCTAAAATTTAAACAATGAAGCAAATCCTAAACTATAACCGGTGTATCTCAAATGATTTAATCTATGTGATTAATCAAGTGATATGTGTGTGATAAACAATATTCAAGGCTCTTTAATTCTGTATGATATAGAGCACAAGAAATCTTGGTGTTACAAGACTTGAATTTCTGGGCTAGAGATTTGTTCTTGAAGCTTTGAAGGTTGAAGATGAAGATTCAAAGGATTATGAATTTCTGGAAATTTTCCTTAGATCTTCAATGGAATCTCTTAATATCAATATTCTCAAGTAATATTCAAATGATGAAGATTGGGGGTATTTATACCCAAGCACCAAAAAATAGCCGTTTGGTACAACTGTAGCAAGTACAGTGCTGGTGCGGTCTGTTGGTCCATGTGTCCACTTTTATCCTTTTGTTCAGAAATTGTTGATAAGGTTGTACGGACCTCAGCTGACATTCTGGGATGAAGGACATCTGTCACCTTTTCAAAATTCTTCTAGATTCTGAATGACCGTTAGTCACATGATGTAACATGCAGTTGACTCAATGTTGCTGACGTGGATTCATCAGTCAAAAGTGGTCCAGCTCTTCAAGTCTTCAATCATTGGATGAGGTTGGTGAGATGCGGTCTAAGAGACGTGAACTCACATATGAGGTTTGACATGCAGTTTGCACAGTGCGGTTTCATTCATGAGGTTGCACAAGCGGTTTGCTATATGCAGTTTCATTCATGAGGTTGCATTAGCACTGCGGTTTTGCATGACTTCAAAACCTCTTTACTAGAAACCTCATGTCCAATGTATTTGTGCAGTCTTCAAGGCTAAACATATTATATTAATTGGACTTGCACTAAAAAATTGAAGTCTAAGCTTCAATACATATGGGCCTAAAGTCCAAAAAATATAGACGAGATTATGGTATCAATCAAATTAAAGCTAAGGCTAGGAGGGTTAAAGTATGCATACCCAACAACTTGAGACTTCACAATTTTTTAGTCCACCATCTTAAAATCAAGGAAATAGGTAACAATAAACTTCTTTGTTCCCTCGTCCTCAATTTCATAATTGTGGTTCAAGGACTCCCACAATTCCTTAGAATTCCTCTTCTCTCACATTATAAAGATCATCGGACAGTCCATTAAGAACATAGTTCTTACAAAGGAATTCCCCATGTTTCCAAGTCTGAACCGCATCCAATGTTGTTATATAGGTCTCGTTTTTGGCCACATTTGGCTTATATTCTTGCAGATACTTAGCCAAATTTAGAGTGGTCAAATAGTAAAGAATCTTTTGCTGCCACCTCTTGAAGTCGTGTCCAACAAACTTTTCAGGCTTTTCAGTATGGGGGGTTGACATTTGCACAGTTTGAGGATTCGTCACAATAGTAGTGCCTTGAGAAACATTTTCAGTTTGGGTCACAATCACGGTTTCGTTTCCAGTCACATTCTGTTCGGTAGCCATTTCTGAAACAGAGAAAACAATTTAATCAGTTAAATGTTTCTGTAAAACGTATCCCTTCTCAAGGGAATAAGTCTTAAAATTGTTGGCAGAATTAAATTATAGAAGGAAATAAAATTACAGAAACTGAAATACTATTAAAACAGTAAAGTAAATGAATCGACAGTAACAATTCTTGTTGTGCACGAGCCTTTATAAATCAGTCTCGTTAAGACTTATTCGTCCCCTCACCGATAGTGCTTGAAGCTGCCGTGTAAGCAAGTATCCCAGGATAGAACGTGCGGACCGGTGACACTTTGCACCTAAAGTTCCCAACAAATTGGTAGTGTGCCTGGAAAGTATCACCAAGATGCTAAAATGCAAGGAAGCCAAGGAAGAGATTTAAAAATATGCAGCAAGAGAGACATCAGAGGTTGCTGGAAAAGTTGGGTGTTTTTCAAATGGTTTGTGGCTCTATCTTATATTCATAACTGACCAAACTGAACAGTTATTAACATCATTTTAATTTCGTGTGACTGTTACAAAAGGAAGAAATCAAACAAACATACATTAAGTTTGAGTAGTGGCTGTTACAAGTATGTTAATGATCATGGAAATTTATTTCTGATTCACAAATAAAAAATATTGCAAAAGGTGGGCTAACGAGAGTAGGCCAATTCGAAACATAATTTGCATCCCCCCTGCCCACCTGTGCTCGAGAGAGAGCAATTATGACACACATTCATACCCCTTATCAAAGTGTAGGAGTATTAAACTTGCTAGATTTTACATTCTCATTCCATTCCATGTGGTATAAATACATTTTCCCTCTTTCAACACACTAACTTTGAGTCTTAGGCTCCGTTTGTTTCACCGTAAAACATTTTCCGGAAAATGTTTTCCGGAAAATAACCTGTTTTACGGTGTTTGGTTAGCCCCCGGAAAATGTTTTCCGGAAAATAACTCGTTTTCCGCTGTTTGGTTGCCTAAGTAAAACGTTTTCCGGAAAACATTTTACGCCCTTCCTAAGTAAAACGACCTACTGACCTTGTCCTAAGTAAAACATTTTCCTAAAATGGAGGCCTTAATGTACAACTCATATTACGCCCGCACAACCACCCCACCGCCTATCCCACCCCCACCCCCCAAAAATTTTTTTTTAATTTTTTTGTAATCGCCCCCCCACCCCCCCACCCCCCCCACCCCCCCCAAATTTTTTTTTTTTTTTTTTTTTTTTTTTGTAATCGCCCCCTACCCCCCGCCTACCCCCCCACCCACCTCCCCCAAAAAAATTTTTTAATTTTTTTGTAATCGCCCCCCACCCCACCCCCCCAAAATTTTTTTTTTTTTTTTTTTTTTTTTTTTTGTAATCGCCCCCTACCCCCGCCTACCCCCCACCCCCCACCCCCACCCACCCCCCAAAAAAAATTTTTTTAATTTTTTTGTAATCCCCCCACCTCCACTACCCCCCACCCACCCCCACCCCCCAAAATTTTTTTTTTTTTTTTTTTTTTTTTGTAATCGCCCTACCCCCGCCTACCCCCTCCCCACCCACCCCCCCAAATTTTTTTTTTTTTTGTAATCGCCCCTACCCCCTCTGCCTACCCCCACCCCACCCTCACTCCCCCCAATTTTTTTTTTTTTTTTTTTTTTTGCTCCCCCTACCCCACCTCACCCCCCCCTAAATTTTTTTTTTTTTGTAATCGCCCCTCTACCTTTTCACCCCCCCCAAATTTTTTTTTTTTTTTTTTTTTTGTAATCGCTTCACCCTCACTTCTCACTCGCCCCGCCCTCCCCCAAAAAATTTTTTTGGGGGGTGGCAGGGGTGGGGCGATTACAAAAAAAAAAAAATTTGGGGGTGGGGGTGGGGTAGGCGACAAAAAAAAAAAAAAAATTTTTTGGGGGTGGGGGTGGGGGTAGGCAGGGGGTAGGGGGCGATTACAAAAAAAAAAAATTTTGGGGGTGGGGGGTGGGGGGGTGGGTGGGGGGGGGCGACAAAAAAAAAAAAAAAATTTTTGGGTGGGGGTAGGCAGGGGGTGGGGGCGATTACAAAAAAAAAAAAAAAAAAATTTTGGGGGTGGGTGGGGGGGGGTGGGGGTAGGCAGGGAAAAAAAAAAAAAAAAATTGGGGGTGGGGGGGGGTGGGGTAGGCAGGGGGGTGGGGGCGACAAAAAAAAAAAAATATTTTTTTGGGGGGGTGGGGGGGGGGGGGTAGGCAGGGGGTAGGGGGCGATTACAAAAAAAAAAAAAAAAAAAAAAAATTTAGGGGGGTGGGGGTGGGGGTATGTCACCTTGTGAAATATGAGTCGTTTTACCAAACACCCGAAAACATTTTACACCCTTCCTCCGTAAAATATTTTCCTCCGTAAAATATTTTACGCTCTACCTCCGTAAAACATTTTACAGGAAAACATTTTACAGGAAAACATTTTCCAGAAAACGCTTTCCGGAAAACATTTTACGTCGAAACAAACGGAGCCTTAATATCTCATTCATCATTTAACCATTTTGGACAAGTAAATATTTGATTTCAATGTTCTCATGGAGTATAACACAAGCCCAAATTCAATTTGGTCATTTAACAAATAACTCATTTAGGAAAAAATCCGAAATTTCCTTCCCACCCACTAATATTTTCCAACAGAGCTAAGGTTGACGTGCTTTCAAAGCCTAGTTAGTAAATTACCAAAGATCTAAAAAGATATCATTTCACCTTCATAAATCCATGACTAGTTAACACGTTCGTACTTTGTACTATTTGTTTTGGAAAAATTTCGACAAGGAAATTTGTCTACTCAAGGAGGCTTGGGCACAAATGGAATATAGTTCTCAAAGCAAGATGAACACAAGAATGTAACGAGGAAACCCATAGAACAATCGTCCAAGAGAAAAACCTCGGGAGGCCTTTGGAAAGCCTGCCTAAACCAAAGAAATTTTATTAAGTATTTAGCGTTTTTTGAGTACAAGTGCAGAGTGGAAGTAAGCAAAATTGTGTAACGTGTGTACAGGTGCATTCTAGGTACAATATATAGGCGCGAATGTAACTGAAAAACAACATCTTGAACGTTATGCTGAAATCTCGCCTAGAATCTCGCCATTTGTTGATGGAGATCAGCCCTTATTCCTTGGTTTGGAGGATGAGACCGATGTGTTGTTGCTTGACCAAGTCCATGTAGTCATTTAAATGATATAATTTTTATTTATTTTCGTGTTCCTGAAAAACAGGAAAATACAACAAACATTTTCAAGGCGTTAGTACAAGACGTGAGTTAAGATGTTACCTTAAGATGGATGTCCGAGACGTAGAACATGTTGAGTGGATTTTTTGAGGGTGAAACAATCGCCCCCAAAATATTAAGGCTTTTCCATGCTAAAATACGAAAAGTCTTAATATTTTGACAAGTGTATCTCCTTACGACGGTTTGAAAGGAAGTTATAGAGTCATGAAAGGAATCAGTAACCGTCATTCTCGAATGGCTCAAATATTTTCAAATCCCTTCCATACCGGTGTCTCTCCCTATATCATGGCGAAATCACTCTAACCGGTGCAATCTTCATTCGTATCCGCTAAGCTCAAAGATGCAATATTTTTTTTCAAAAAGTAGGTTCGACTCATCGCACTTATCAGATCGGTTTTCTTGATAGATCCAAACTAACATCTATTGTTGTTTGCAATGACTAGATCCGATTTTGCGACGAATGACATTGTGGCCAAGTATAAAGGCAAGAAGAAAATGGAAGAGACTATGCCTAAGATGGAAGATAAGGTTATTTTGAAGAGAAAAAGGGAGGATCAAGATATCAATGTGGCGAAGCTGACTCGGAGTGAGGAGGTGCTAGAGAGTCAGGTAAGTTGGTTATCCGAATTTTGGTATAGATGCTCCTTCATCTTGACCAATATCACTTGTTTTTGTTGATAATAGGTTGTTTCGATTGCTAAGTTGATGTCTGAAGAAATCAGAATGTGGAAGGTAAAATGCGACACCTTAGACATGGATAGGGCCGAATATGAGAAGGATATGAAGGATGCTACCAAGATAATAAATGAGAAGAATTTAGAGATCAGGGCTAAGGGTGAAGAAATTTTAAAATGGAGGTCCAGGCTTGCTAGTGTGGATGTGAGACACGAGAGGTAGATGTGGATACTACGTGACGACATGGTGAATGAAACTGTGAAGGCAGTTTTTGAGACAAGAATTCAAATGATTAAGGAATTTCAAGAAGGAGAGCATGTGAACTGGAACTTGGATGAGGAGAATGTGGCTTTGCAGAGTATTATTGACGAGAAAGTGGGTGAGGTTACCTCCAGGAAGGTTGAGCAAGATGATGATGCTCAAGATAGCAACACTGAGTGATTATAGGACGCCTTTCCTTTAAAAACAATTTTGATGAGGGTTTGTCCTCAAAAAAATTTTAATTTGCAAGGACTCATAAGAGTCAAGACTTTTAACTTTTTTGAAGATGTTGGGTTGGTTCAACATCTTAACTTGGTGGGGGCATTTTTGCCCTTTTTTCTTGGATTTTTATTGAAACTGCTCTGTTGGTGATAGAATCTTTGTTGTTCTTTGGTAACATGTAAATGTTACAACCACTTGACGGAGATAACATGTCAATGTTATTATCAAGTTGAAAAGACAACATGTAACAATGTTGTAACCAAGTTGAAAAGACAACATGTAACAATGTTGTAACCATTGATTCCCAAGTGAGGAAACGTGCGATCAGGCGAGGTTATGATAACCAATAAACTTAAAAAAGACGTAAAATATTTTAAACCGTAGAAGGTAAATACCTTAACGTGCGCTAAGACGAAGTTTCTTGAGACCAATAGACTTTAGAAAAATGTACAATCTTTTAAGCCGTAGAGGGTGTTACCTTACAACTTAGAAATGTTGACAGGATGCATCATTGTACACGTTGACCGTACTGGCGGATGCTTTGGATTGTCTTACTGTTTAATGGCATCTTGCAAAATAACCAGTATGCACCCTTTCCTGCCTCATCAGATGTAGGGCGTTCTAGCTTTTAGGTATTCCGATGTCGTCGGGGGTAGACAACCAGTATGCACCCTTTCCTGCCTCATCATCAATAAGGTAGGGACCTTCCCACTTCGGAGCTAATTTTCCCGCGTGCAACTCCCGAGTATTTTGGAATACTTTCCTTAGCACCATGTCTCCAACCTGAAAGCGCCTTATTCTTACGTTCTTATTGTACGACCTGGCAATTCTCTGTTGGTAGGCAGCCATCCTTATCTTGGGTATATCCCTGAGTTCATCCATAGTATCTAGATCCTGAGCCAGGAGATAGTTATTGTCTTCAGGAGTTAGCAATCCATATCTTGCGGTTGGAATTGTTGCTTCTATGGGGAGTACAGATTCAGTACCAAACACTACATAATACGGTGTCTGTCCTATAGTATTCTTAGACGTTGTCCTGTCAGCCCATAGTACAAGTGGTAATTCGTCGGCCCATCTTCCCCTTTTCCGATCCAAACATTTTTTCATATTGCTGATGATCAACTTGTTGCTTGACTCAGCTTGTCCGTTGGCTTGAGGATGAACAGGGGTTGACGTTATCAATTTGATTCCCCATCTTAAACATAAATCCCTCATCTTTTTGCTGATAAACTAAGAACCATTGTCACAAATGATTTCCGAAGGAACGCCAAATCTGCTATCTGCTCAAGATGTTCTTCTTTAAAAAAGATATGACCTCCCTATCTCGTACTTGAACATATGCTTCTGCTTCAATCCATTTGGAGAAATAATCTGTCATGGCTAACATGAACACCCTGCCCCCTAGAGCTTTTGGTAACTTGCCGACTATATCCAAGCCCCATTGCATGAAAGTACGGGGTGAAGAGGTTCAGCGGGTTGATGCAAGATGTTGCTATGCCGTTGACAAGCGTCGCATTTTAAAGAAAAATCCATTGCGTCTTGTCTCATAGTGGGCCAGTAGTATCCCATTTTAAGGGCTTTGGAAGATAACATTTCCCCCCCCCCCCGAGTGATTTCCACATTCTCTCGCATGTAAATCATTTAGGACCTCCTCAACTTCCCAGGCTCTAAACACCTCATGTAAAGACCTGTCGTAGACCTTCAGAACAATTTGTTATTAATCAAGGTGAACTGGGACATTTTCATTCTGAAAGACCTTTAATTCTTAACGTCTAGTAGAATGGTTCCCTCTTGCAAATACCGCACAATAGGTTGAGTCCACGTCGACACCGCACCCTGGCCTGGAGAATATGCCTCCGAATGACCTAAGGCCGCGCATTCGTCTGTTCGATCAATGGCGGGATACTAGACGTATATAATTGGGATGTTTGTATTTATCATCGCTCTACATGTTGACCCTAAATTAGCCAAGGCATCGGCTTCAGCATTTTCTTCGCGTGGTACCTGTTCCAAGGAAAAACTAACAAAACGCGCAGCTAGCGCCTTAACATGTTGGAGATAAAGTGTCATCCTGGTGCTCTTTAGCTGCATAAGATCCGTTAAAATAATTGACTAGTAGCAATGAATCAATAAATACATTAAGATGAGTAACTTCTAAACTAAGAGCAGTAGATAAACCCATGATCAAAGCTTCATATTCGACTTCATTATTGGTTGCCTAGAATTCACAAGAAACCGCCTGGGGGATTAACTCTCCTTGTGGCGACTTTAATAAGATGCCCAGTCCTGCGCCTTTTGAGTTGGATGAGCCATCTGTGAACAATGTCCAATACCTGGGAGTATTATTACCTTCGAGGTGTTGGACTTCTAGCTCCACCTCAGGTTGCAAGGTGGCACTGAAATCGGCTACAAAATCCGCAAGGGCTTGGGACTTAATGGCGCTTCTTGGCTCGTAAGAAATTTCGTACGTGCTGAACTTGACTGACCACTTGGCCATTCTTCCTGACATCTCAGGAGTTCTCATGACAGTCCTGATAGGATAGTTAGTTTTCACAATAATAGGATTAGGGATGACAAAAAATCCGAACCCGCCCCGAACCCGAAAAGACCCGCCCCTAATAGGTCGGGTTTGGGATCCAAAATTGAAAACCCGCTGGGTTTTTGTAGGGTTCGGGTTTACCCCCGCCCCGAACCCGCCCCGATTAATTAGGAAAATACTAAAATACCCTTACCTGACTCTATGAGGATAAGAGAGGCTGAAGAGTGAAAATAGTTTTGTTGTGGTAATTTTATTAAATACCAAAAGAACTGATGTCATGCATTTGCTGGCAGTTGGCGCACAAAGCTATTTAAAATGCTTTGTTGCATGAAATCTTTCTGCCTGGTGAAATAAAAGTCCTTCGCTGCATGAAAAAGAGATCAGCTATTTAAAATGTTAGAACAAGATAATCTTTCTGCCTGGTGAAATAAAATTTGTTCTTGGAAAGAGATATCATAAGAGGGGATCTCAAAGATCTGCTCAAGATCATCACTTTGCCGTAAAGCATACATATTGCTCAAAGAATAATCCATTTTAATTCACTAAACTTTCTCTTTTATTACTAAAAATTGATTCGGCTGCACTAGAAAATAAGCCAAAGGGAGATTTTCTTGTTAGGTTTGAGTTATGTTTGTTTGGTCCTTACAAAGTTGCAATCACAAATAGCTTGTTTAATTTAAGTAACAAGCAATTTTTTTCGGGTTAAACGGGGCGGGTCTCGGGTTCGGGCAAGGCATCAAATGGGGCGGGGCGGGTTCGGGTAATAGTATCTCACTGTAGGAACAGGTTTGGGAAATGAAAAACCCGTCCCGAACCCGCCCCGTTGCCATCCCTAAATAGGCTGCATTTCAAAGTAATGGCGTAATTTAGTAGATGCGGTGATTAAGGCGAGGATAAGTTTTTCGAGATAGGAGTAACTGGTTTCTGCATCTAGGAGGGATTTACTTACATAGTAAACAGAACGTTGACTGCCTTGATCTTCCTTTACCAAGATAGCACTTACGGCACTCTCGGATACGACTAAATATATATAGAAGGGTTCACCTGGTTCTGGCTTAGCAAGGAGAGGTGAAGACGTAAGATACTTTTTGAGGTTCAGGAAGGCTTCTTCGTGTTGTTCGGTCCACTAGAACAGCTTGTTCTTCCTCAAGACGTCATAAAACAACTTGCATTTTTCGGAAGATTTGGAAATGAACCGATTTAAGGCTGCTACTCGCTCTGTCAATCTTTGTACATCTTTGACGTTTCTGGGGGACTGCAGGTTGAGGATAGCTTTGATCTATTCTGGGCTGGCCTCGATTCCTCTTTTAGTCACCATGTACCCCAAGAAATTCCCAGCTCTAACCCCAAAGTTGCATTTGAAAGGGTTCAACTTCATATTGAAGGCTTCTAAGATGTCAAAGGCCTCTGCCAAGTGTTGCACGTGATCTTCCATATTCTTGGACTTTACCACCATGTCATCTATGTATACTTCCATTATTTTGCCGAGATGGTCTTTGAACATCTTGTTTACCAGTCTTTGATAGGTTGCCCCTGCATTTTTTTAACCCAAATGGCATGGCAATATAACAATATATACCTTTAGGAGTTATGAAGGCGGTATCTTCTTGATCAGAAGGTTCCATTTGGATTTGCTGATAGCCTAAAGAATCGTCCATGAAGGTCAGTACGTCATGGTCAGCTGTTTCATCTACCAGAGAATCAATATGGGGTAACAGGAATGGATCCTTGGAACATGCTCTGTTCAAGTCTGTGAAGTCTACGCATACACGCCATTTTCCGTTTTTCTTCTCAACAACCACCACATTGGAGAGCCACCTAGGATATTGCACTTCCCTGATCATCTTCGACTTGAGTAGTCTCTCTACTTCTTCCTTAATGATCTGATTCCGTTCTTGGGAAAACTACCTCCTCTTCTGATGGACCGGCTTGATGGTAGGTTCGATATTCAACTTGTGAGTTATGATGCTTTTATCTATCCCGGTCATATCCTCATGTTTCCAAGCGAAACACATCTTTCTACACTTTAGGAAGTCGATCAACTCTCTTTCGATTTCAGGGGGTAAGTCAGCTCCAACTAGCACATGGTCATCAAGGTTAGAGGCATCCACGGGTACTTTCCTTATGTCATACTCAGCAGCCTCCAAGATGTCCTTGACGCCTTTCTGTAATTGCTATGCTGGACGGGAAGTAGAGCAGGATTTCAAGTCTGTTTTATAACATTCCTTAGCGGCTTGTTGGTCCCCTTTTACCTTGATTACTCCCCAAGGCGTCGGCATCTTGAGGCACTGGTGGTATGTGGATGGAACAGCTTTCATACTATGGATCCATGGTCTTCCCAGGATGAAATTATAAGCTGATGGACAATCGATCACGCAAAACCTTTCCATGGAATTCAATCCTTCCACATAGACTAGCAATTTGATTTCTCCAATTGTTTGTTTGGTCTCCCCACTGAACCCGACTAGGACGGAAGAATTTTTCACAACTTCGGTTAAGGGAATTGACATTTCTTCTAACGTGCTCTTCATGACCAAATTTACTGAAATCCCGTTGTCAACCAAGATACACTTCACCTTACAATTGGCAATTTGCAAGGTGATAACTAACCCGTCATGATGTGGATCCAAAATATTTTCCTTATCATCTTGATCAAAGATGATCTGCTGGCCCATAGGAATATCAGGACGTCGTGTCGATAACTCCATCTTGTCTTCCTTAGAATCTTTGGCATGACATTTGGCTGCAGATTACGTGGTGCCACAAATGTCTGGTCCTCCTGTAATAAAGTTGATCACCTTAGTTGCATGAGGGGGTGGAGACGGAGCATCAGCGACGGCTTCCTTTGCTTCAGCCCGTCCTTTTCTTTTTCCGAGTAAATCTTTAAGGAGGCCTTTAGAGAGTAAGTGGCTGATTTTTTTCCTCAAGGCAATGCAATTTTCTGTAGTATGGCCAAAATCTTCATGGTAAGCGCACCACTTAGATTTGTCCTTCCAAGGTGCTGCCCTGTCACCTGCCTTTGGCCATCTCGCCTTACTCCCTAAGTTGTCCATCACATGTAGGAGCCCTGAATGTCAACAGAAAAGCAATAATCACTAATCTTAGGATAAATAGTTTCATCCTCAACATTGTCATCTTCTACAACATTAATTTTAGGAGAGTCGGTTTTAGAATAGGGTTTTCCCCTGTTAGGTCGATAGTGAGAGGATTCTGCTTTTCTGTCAGGACTTTCGTATGTTGACGTCTTCTTGGTCGTCTTGCCATGGATCATTTCGTCTTCTTCTAGCCTGATGAAGCAAACGGACCTCGTCCTATCTTCTACTAGGCTCCTGGATGGGAACATGACAAGATCTTGTTAGAAGGGCGATTCCCTTTTCAAGCCCATCCTGAATGCTTCTGTAGCAGTCGACACGTCAATGTGAGGAATGCTTACGGCCTCCTTGTTGAACCTGAAAACGTAATCCTTTAAAGTCTCGTCAGGCTGTTGCACAATCCTCTAAAGGTCGCTTGTTATTTTTTCAAAGACACAATTGCAAGAAAATTGGTTAAGGAACATGTTAATTAATTGAGAATAAGATGAGATGGAATTCATAGGTTGATTGGTCAGCCACATCAAGGCGGGATCAGATAAGGTGGACCCAAAACCCCTGCATAAACAGACTTCTTTAAGATGGGGAGGAATGCTGATGATATCCATCTTTTCTTGGTACAGAGCTATATGCTCTGCAAGATCTGTTGTGCCATCATATTATTTCATGGGAGGTACTTGGAATCTCTTAGGGATCTCCACTCCAGCTATAGTAGGAACAAAGCATGAAGGGCAAGGTGACCCCCAGAACCTTCATGGGAATTTCCTTGAGTTGTTGTACTTCTCTTGCAAGGGAAGTATCTGCAACAGGGTTAGTGGCAACTATAGGATTGAAAGGAGTATTGAACAGGTTAAAACTCCATGTTTTCCCCACAGGGGGTGGAGTCGCAAAAGTGAAACATGATGACAGCGGCATCAGGTTGGATGTGACGGTAGTGCTGTCACTCTGAACGGTACTGAACATGGACGTGCTACCTCGTTCACCTTACGCACTCGTCCCAGCCCCTGGAAAAAGAGTCCTGGGCTCGAAGGAGAAATCCCGGGAGTGCTAACAACGGGAATGTTGCGCCCTGAAGCCGAAAAATCACGTCGCAATTTTTCGAGGTGAGTAAAGATTGTCTGATTGGTCTGTTGCTGTCCATCGAGCTGATCTTTTAGCTGTTGCATCATACTCGTCATAGCAGTTATAATTTCTAACGAGATTCCAGGTAACGTCATGGATGAAGATCCACCCAGGCTGAGTCCTTGGCTTTGGGACGTGGTGACGCCAGAGCCCATAGGTGGATGTAGACTGGGTGTTACGGGCAAGCTTGATGCACTGGTTCCTGCCCCAGTTGTGATGATGGGGGTTGACATGGCCGAAGTCGGATTGCTCATCTTGATTGAAATCTAAAAAAACCAAAGTTCCCACAGACGGCGTCAAATTGTTTTGGACAAATTTCGACAAGGAAATTTGTCTACTCAAGGAGGTTTGGGCACAAATGGAATATAGTTCTCAAAGCAAGATGAACGCAAGGATGTAACGAGGAAACCCTTAGAACAATCGTCCAAGAGAAAAACCTCGGGAGGCCTTTGAAAAGTCTGCCTAAACCAAAGAAATTTTATTAAGTATTTAGCGTTTTTTGAGTACAAGTGCAGAGTGGAAGTAAGCAAAATTGTGTAACGTGTGTACATGTGCGTTCTAGGTACAATATATAGGCGCGAATGTAACTGAAAAACAACATCTTGAACGTTATGCTGAAATCTCGCCTAGAATCTCGCCATTTGTTGATGGAGATCAGCCGTTATTCCTTGATTTGGAGGATGAGACCGTTGTGTTGTTGCTTGACCAAGTCCATGTAGTCATTTAAATGATATAATTTTTATTTATTTCCGTGTTCCTGAAAAACAGAAAAATACAACAAACATTTTCAAAGCGTTAGTTCAAGACGTAAGTTAAGATGTTACCTCAAGATGGATGTCCAAGACGTAGAACATGTTGATGAGTGGATTTTTTGAGGGTGAAACACTATTCCCTATAAAATATTTATACCTGATTTGCGTCCAAAGTCATTTTTAATCAACCATGAGATCTGCGCCCATATCTATAACCAAATCTCTTCTGCATCAGATGGCTATCGAGCTGGTTTCACACAGATCAACCTTTGTTTAACCTCAACACCTATGTTTGACGGATTTGGGGCCTATACAATTTAAATGCACATCAGTCTGAAACTCATACCAAAGAACGTAAATTCATGTTACTATAATGTTCACGCACGATGTGTGAAATCACATGTTACTATAAAATATTACTCATTATCTATAAAAGGTGACTTCCGCCGGATCCATGTTTAACAAGTACATGAGGATTAGCACGTTTATTGGTTAAATAATTCCCACTAAACCTTCAAACCTGATTTGCCAACCCACAAATCTAATACAAAACTGTCATAGAACAGCTGCCCCATATGCTCTCTAACCCAAAACTATATTTAATAAACCAATTGATTCACACCAATATCTCAAAACTCCTATAAAACCCCTACCAAAATGAATTAATCCCATCAGAAAAATAATCAAAGCTAGTAAGCCACCATGAAATCTCAAACCAAAGCCATCTCCATAGCTTCCATGGCATCTGCAGCGGCCCTAGTGGCGGTTCTATTAATACTGGTGGGCCCGCCTACATCCGAGGCTGCAGTTACCAGCTGCAATATAGTTGCTAATGACCTGTCCCCGTGTCGTACTTATCTCCAGACTGGAAGTGGGACCCCATCAACATCTTGTTGCGATGGGGCCAAGGCTCTGCTAAGGGCCAGCCCCACCACTGCGGACAAGCAGAAGGCTTGTAGTTGTATGAAGGACTTTGCTAAGCAATTGAATGTCAAGCAATCTGCAGCTCAGGCTTTGCCTGGATATTGCCAAATATCCTTCCCTTACACCATCTCCCCCACTACTGACTGTTCCAAGTAAGTATTCTACAAATTTTGCGCCTGTGCAATCTAACTTCATAGAAGTTCAGATAAAATGTAGCCCATTTTACTTACTTTAACATATAACTTTATGTTCTTATAAGATTAAGATGTAACTCATATACTAAATGCTATCTCAGCCCGATAAAAAATAACTCACGCACTATAATATAAGATGTAACGCATTTAGTATAAATATAAATCATGTATTATGAAAGTCAAACCTCTGTGCAGTTTAACTACATAGGACCCAAATGTGTATTCTACATCCTTAAAACGATGCCACTTGTATAAGTTCAACGCAAGAGCTTGTTCTAATAACATGTACATTTTTGTACAAAAGCACATTCTAGATGAGTTGGAGAGATCATTAAAAGTTTTTTATCGGCCTTCGTTTCTTTTGCAGGGTAACATAAGATGGAATGGAACCATCGTGGAGCTGATTGGAGGAGATCAAAGCGTCGTTTGATCTTTAGAGATGCTACCATAAAGTTATTTTCGAATAAATTTGGGACGATTTTGTAATGTATTACTGCAGATGAATTAAAAGTTTATTTTTCAAAGTATTTCTTGAAACTCCGGTTGCCATTTGTGATTCTTAGGAACAATTCAAGATTACCATTCAAGATATTATGCTGACAGCACGAAAATAAGTCATCTGTATAAGAAGACAATATTTTTTCAAATTCATCTGATACAAGTTTTAAACAAGTTGTATACAAAAGGTGTCAAAGAACCCCATATGTTCAGAAACACATCCTACTCAGTCGATATGGTCTAGAATGCCGTTATGCTCAATAAAATTCATTATTACATCGACAAAACTGAAAATTAACTGAAAATGGAAAATGAAAGAAATTGAGTAGCTAAGACAGTTGGACAACCTTACACTGACCTTGTGTGAGTCTTGGAGTGATAGTACCAAGATCTTCAAAGATAGATTTGCAGCGGAATTATAACTATGTAAACAATAAATAAGTCTGAAAGCAAGGTTTACCACTTATCTACATCAACTTGTTGTAGACAATAACAACTTCTCTTTTATAAATACAATTATGATTTGATTACAAAGAAACAAAAACAAAGAGAAGAAACTAAATAACCAAAACACTAAACCAATCTCTCACAATGAAACACTCTTTGATTTGCTCAAACCCGTTTGTGTTTCGTAAAAGTCGTATAGAATAATGAGGCGCCGAGGTTCTTTTATAGGAAGTGATTTTCCTTGCGAAGATCTTCCATAATTTGACTTTCATCTTTCCTTGAACTCTTGTCAATCAAGCCAATCCATTTCTTATCTTGGATTCCCTTCCTCTTATGTGAGAGATATCTACAAAATAACCAAAGACACATACTAAAACAAGGAAACCAAATTAATAGGTTAGTGAATTAAGTTAAAAACTAAATTAGATTATAAAAAATATTTACATAACTATTCTAACAATTAGAGACTAACAAATCCTACACTAAATCAACCTTGATCACAAAGAGCGTGTGAATGATCTCACACTTTTATTCTCCCCCTGATTTGTTACTTTCTGGTCAAAATCCGATTATAGCACAAAATGCATTTAACACAATCAAGTTATCAAAACAAACTTCCCCTGAATATGATCATGTATCAAGACCCAATAACAAAATTAAGTACATACCCAAAATGTAGCAAATGTACAGATATTATTACCAAAACAGAAATTAAGCTTCTTGTGGACCAGTTCCATCATCATTTTCAGCTCCGCCTTTTTCCAAGCTAGCCCTAGTTTCTTTAACTAACTCCCAACGGAATGTTTGGCTTATGTCCTCAAGTACTTGGCTTGTGCTTGCTCCCCCTTTTTGTCCAGAAAGCCTTGCTTTATCATCAAGAAGACGATTCCTATAAGCGGCCATCACTTTGAACTAAACACGTGTCTGGAGCATTAATTTTTCAAAAATTTTAATTTCTTCATCATAAATATCAACTGGATCATATGGTGGTAGTGGTGATGTCGGTACATCGATATCCACATCAAACGTGTCATCATCCTCTCCATCTTAGGCATCTACAGTAGGATCATCAGGGAACTCAACTAGAAGATCAATGGTGCATTCCAACACAGGTTGGATCCCAGATAATTTTATTTTATCAACCAATCTATCAGACTCAAAGATTTTCACACTTTGCTCTACACACAAACCCGAGATTAAGCATGGAAAAGGAAGATCAGATGGGAGCTCCTTTTCCGCAAATTGAACAATACTAGAAAACACAATTTCACCTAGATTGAACTCTACCCCATGAAATATGTGGTAAATCAAGTCTGCATAAGCAGTTGTAACAGTGTTCCTGTTGGTTGTGGGCTTCCAGTTAAGGGTGACAATTTTGAACAAGAACCCACAAATGAAAGTGAGCATGGTACATTTATATTGATTGTGCCAAATGGGGTCGAGGCCATTGGAGATGATAGAGGCATTCTCATTTTTAGGAGCCTTGATGACAAGGATTTTATCTGGATTGAGAGTGTACAAAAAGGAGTTGATGGAAGTTGGTGAGAACAATAAGGGTTTACCTCGAACAATAACCCTTTCAAATGACTGATACCTAGGGTTTTGGACAGATTACAATAGGTTTTCATAAAACTCACACACAAGAGTTGGCTAAAATGGTGTCGGGTACAAAACTGTATGGAGAAGGGATTTCTCACTCAAATACCTGGACATCCTCATATCATCAAAGTTTTTATCCTTGATTCTTTCCACAATAAACTCTTTCTTTCGAAAAAAAATCAAATCTCTCTTTTGCCTCACTGGACACAAACAGCTCAGAAGATGAAGAAATTACAGTGCTTTTGGCAGACTTAGCATGAGTGGAACGCCTAGACATAGGCGTGGAGCTTGTAGCAGGAGTTGCCTTTTGATTTGGTGTAGGGGCTGGTGTCATCCCATCTTCCCTAACATCAGTTTTGGCAGTGTCCAGATCCTCCCTTCCCAGCCGGAATGTTTCATCCTATGCTTCCTTATCGTCTGACCCTAAATGGGGAGCTTGGTTTGCAATGGCTTCACGGGCTTAACCTTCTTTTGTCTTTCCTTTTTCTTATCCCACTTCATGTCCAGCAAGATTTGGATAGGGACTTCATTATCATCATCATGGGCACAGGTAGTAGGCAAGGTGATACCAGGTGCTGCCTTTGGCAACGAACTTATGGGAGCTGGTGAAGTTGATTGAGCAAGAGAAACAGGGGATGTGGCCCTTGTGTTTACCAAATCAGTAGGAGTCACCAAAACTTGAGGAAAGATATCATCTGTGTCATGGCACGCCTAATCCACTATCTCCTAGGTGGATGAACGTAGTTCATCATGTTGGTTTAGTGCCCTAGGCGTTTAGTTATGTTTGACTTATTATCTAAACCGCTATGTAATCGTCTTTATCATTTATTATAGAGAAAGTATTATTTGGTTCATTATATGTTTGCATGTTTATTATATTGAACTGTGTCCCTAGTTATTATGAATAACTAGTATAAGTTGGTAGTGGATAATCATGGAGATGATTATATGCATGCGATGCACATTACACTTATGGATACTTGCTAGAGAACAAGTATTTGACATGACCTACTGATGAGATTTATGACATGGTCAATAGTCATATGTGTCATGAATAAATCTCATGATAGTCGTGTTATTGAATCCTTTGTACTTGAGATTATCATCGTCTTCCAAATGATGAAGATCATATTTGATATAGTCTAACACTATCTTTAATCGGATAGAAATAAGGGCTAAGTTAGCATGATTGGATTCATATAGGGAAGAATGATAAGTCAAGACGGGATTTGTCCCTCTTATGAAGAGAGATGTTTGCTTGGGCCCCTCGATGAATGATGTTGATGAAATGTGTGGCCACACTCAAGTGATTTGATTGATATCAAAGTCATTTGGATTATCAACATATTCGGAATCGAGAAAGCATTGAACAAGATGAGTTGACATAGACCATGACTCATGTTCAATTTGACATCGTGGACAATGGGATTGTGACATTTGATTATCAAGGAATCAAGCTTTGATGTTATATTTAATTGGGTGGACATAATGATTTGCTAGAAGTCACTTATGTCTTGTGAGGTTGATGTTTCAACTCACTACCAACATAAAATATAATTCCTAAAGGGTCACACACAAAAGAACGAATTGAAAATGGCTAAAAGGGTGAAATCTGGGCTCAGGGAATGACTCGTCCCACGTTAGCCCAAGTCGTACCTTGAGAAAGGACGACATAATCAGAGAGAGATCATTAAGGGACGACTCGTGCCCTTTGATCTTCAAAACTGGTTTGCTGGCTCGGTGTATCGCGCGACAGACTTTGCCACTGGGCAAGACTCGTGCCAGCGGCCAATATCTATCCGTACACAATATCCTTTGCTGGTTTGGTTTTGGTTTTTGACAAGGATTCTTTCCCTAATAGTTAGGAATTTATATTTGATATAAATAGAACCCTTTGGTCAGCTAAAAACACATGAAATTTTAGGGTTTACGAAACACTAAAATTGAGATCAAGATTGAGAATCAAAGATCAAAACACTTTTAGCCATTGATTATTGAAAAGCGTTTCAATAATCGGAGATCATCTAGCAATCAATCACGAAGCGTTCTTGGTCCGTTCGTGTGTGGATTACCGATAGAGAGTGATTACTTTATCACCAAAAGCTTGAAGCCTTTGATCGTCGATTCATCACAAGGTAAAGAACAAAGAGAAGATCAAAACCTTCATCAACGGTTTTGAGATTCGATTTTCAGATTCGATTTCAAGCAAAACATAATCGCATTCAAGGTATGTAAATATATTTCATATATATTTCTAATCTCTTCATGCTAGACGGATCATAGGGCTAGGGTTTTGTTGTTGTATAAATAAATTTTCGCTGCGTTTGTAACCCCAAAACCCAACAATGGTATCAGAGCCCTGTCTTGCCATGATTATGATTGAAATTTGCATGCTAGATTTAATTTGATTAATTGCTATTCATGCTATATGAAATAGATCTAGATTTTATGTGTTTTGTTTTATGAAAAACAAGTATATAGGATATGCCATGGTTATGATTTATGATGGATTAATATGATTAGTTTATCACATAGGTTGATGATTTGTTTAATATGGTTAAATTAAATTTATAATTTCTCTAAATTGAATCAAATTGTTTATATGAAATTTTGTGAAGCCCTATGTTCATAATTATGTACACATGAGATTTATGTTACAACCATGCGATGTTTGTTACAATATGAAAAACTTTCTAAATATTTAAGTCTTATGTCATTCCTTGATTAGAACACTTGTGATATTTTAGGGTATTTGATGTAGTTTTGACTCAGTTGGGTGCATCTTATATCTTAATTTATGATCAAGATAAGATAATGGTTGATGTAGTTTTGACTCAGTTAGGTGTATCGTTCCATGTATCATAAGTTTGAGAAAGGTTTTGACTTAATTGGTGCTTTTAAATGAGATTTTACCCAAGGTATAGATGAGATTTAAAACATGTCTTTGACATATGATGTCTAAGGAAATCTCATAAAAGATCTAAGAGTCATATAGTGATATGATTGATGTTTCTACCTAAATAGCTTGATTTCGAGCATTGACTCAGTTAAACCGAAATCAAGTGAAATATGGATCTTAGCCTACTATAATTATATGATACATGTTTGTATTTGAAGGTGTATAATTTAGTGGGAGTATTTATGAAATACATTATTTACTCTTAGATGATAAATGTGTTGATATTGATATATGCTTATATTGATTGCATATTTTGTTTTAGAATGGCAAATCACAATAATTAGCCTATGTCACTGCGATCAGTCCTTGAGAAGGACAAAATTGAAGAGAGCGGTACAAACTATTATGATTGGATCAGAAGCCTAAGAATTGTTCTTAGGCAAGAGAAGAAACTGTATGTTCTCGATAAACCCCTTCCACCTCAACCTGCTACAAATGCTTCTAGGGAAAATAGGGATGCACATAAGAAACATACTGATGATTCTACAGATTTTGCATGCCTTATGCTAGCCACCATGTCTAAGGCTCTTCAGAAGGACCTTGAGCACATACAGACAGCATTTGATCTTGCGGAGCGCTTAAAGGAAATGTTCCAAGTGCAAGCAAGAAATGAGTGGTATGATGTGGTAAAGGCCCTAACTTCATGCAAGATGCAAGAGGGGAAATCGCTTGGTACATTGAGCGTCTTGAAAGGCTTGGTAATCTGATGAGTTTGGAACTCGACACAAATTTGATATTAAATGCATTGCCTGAAAGTTATAGTAATTTTATAATACACTATCACATGAGTGGCATGGATAAGAATCTCTCGAAATTGCATGCGATGCTTAAGAGCGCAGAGAAGAATATCAAGAAGCCCCGAACCGATACTGTGTTAATGGTTAACAAAGGCAAAGGGTTCAAGAAAGATGGCAAAGGTAAAGTAAGTGTTGCTAAACCTAAGGCAAAAGTTGCCATTGCCGGAGAGGCTCCCAAGGCATCTCAAAAGGATGCGGTTTGCTACCACTGCCAAGAGGTTGGTCATTGGAAGCGCAACTACAAGGATTATAAGGAAGGCCTAAAGGCGAAGAAGGGCAATGCGATTGCTTCTGATTCAGGTATCTATATGATAGATATTTTTCTTTCTATTTCTAGTTCATGGGTATTAGATATCGGATGTGGATCACATTTGTTTAAATGTGCAGGGACTAAGAAATAGGAAGCTAGTCAAACAAGGTGAAGTTGACCTACGTGTGGGGAATGGAGCAAGAGTTGATGCATTAGCCGTAGGGACATATGATGTAACTTTACCTAGTGGCTTAGTACTTGTTTTGAACAATTGTTACTATATTCTGGATTTGAATAGGAATATTATTTCTGTTTCTTGTTTGGATAATGAAGGGTATAATTTTTTTATTAAGAATAAGAGGTTTTATATTTATTTAAATGATATGCTTTATGGTATTGCTAATTCATTTAATGGCCTTTATGTTCTTGATGTTGATGAGAAACAAAATAGTATTGAAAATGTTTATCATGTGGACAAGAAGTCTAAATCGAATGATGTGAACAACACATTCATGTGGCATTGCCGGCTTGGTCATATAAACAAGAAACGCATCTCTAAACTCCACAAAGATGGTATGATAGACTCACATGATTATGAATTATATGAGATATACGAATCTTGTTTATTGGGCAAAATGACCAAACCACCCTACACTAAGAGTAGTGAAAGGGCTATTGACTTATTGGGCTTAATACATACTGATGTATGCGGACCAATGAGCAGCATTGCTAGGGGAGGATTTCGGTATTTCATTACATTTACCGATGACTTATCTAGATATGGCTATGTCTATCTACTGAAGTCCGATATATGGAGTGAATAAAAAATAAGACATTTTTATATGGGAGTAACATGTCCTTGGATTGATGATTCTTCGAAAATTCAAAAGAGGTTGCTTGCATATAGATTATTTGATAAGGCACCTACCGCACATAACATTGCTCATATGTTACAAACAATTTTGCATGAATATAATCTTGTTGATAAAGTTTTTTCAATGTCTTCTGATAATGTTAGTTTTAATACCGCTAGTTTGCCCGAATTAATTTTAGTTTGTAGACCATCACTATGTGGTAGATTTTTTCATATTAGATGCATTTGTCATATTTTAAACTTATGTGTGCAAGATGGTTTGCGTGCTTTGAAATCTTCTATTAATGCAATTAAAGATGTTGTTTATGATATTATGAAAATATCAAAAATTACAAAGATATTGAAGCAATATTGTATAAACCATGGAAAAAAACAAAAAAGATTTCCAATAGATGTTCCAACTAGATGAAATTCTACACTTCATGTTTTAGAAGAAACTTATGGTTGGAGAAATGAAATTTGCATATTTTGGGATCCATTAATTATGGTACCCAATGTGGTACAAAATTATATACTACACAATGGGAAGAATGTGCAAGCATGATTAATTTGTTGAAGAAGTTCAAGGCGGCAACCTTGGCGTTATCCGGTATATATTACCCTACTTCTACTTTAGTTGTTGATCATTGTGTGAAAATTTCTAGTATATTTTTCGAATATAAAGATGATATTATTCTTAAAAATGCGATTTTCAAAATGCGAGAAAAGTGGGAAAAATATTTGCTTAACATTCCCGATATTTTTTTGGTTGCTAAGTTATTAGATCCTAGAGTAAGAGGGTATGGTTTAAGTCAACTTTTAGAATATTATTAATCAAACTTTTATTTAGTGGGAGATTTTTATATGCCTAACGTAGGTCAAAAAGTTGCTAGCTAGTGTTAGACAAGCAATTTTAAAAATTTATCAAGAATACAAGTCAATATATGGTGATGCAACAACAAGTGATCCTTCTTCTTCGGTACTTCAACATTCCTCATCATCATTAGTGGCAAGTTTTTATGAAAGACAACAATCTCGTGGCGGTGTTAATGGCGAATGTGATAAATATTTGACCAACGAATTTGAACAAGAAAATCCATTTGATATTTTGAGTTGGTGGTCAAGGGGAGCACACGTTTTTGCTATCATTTATAGAATTGCACGAGATGTACTTGCTTATTCCGCATCAACGGTTTCAGTGGAGCAAGCTTTTAGCATTGGTGGGAATATGGAACATGATCGTCACAATTTATCATCCGATAGTTTTGAAACTTGTAATTTGTTGAATGATTGGATTAGAGCGGAAAGAAGAAAGCAAGACGACAAGCCAACAGATCTTCTTGGTAGCGAAGGTGAGTACTTTGATGAAACTAAATCGAGAAGCGATTAAGGTAAGTACAATGTAATTTATTTAATTGTTACTATAGTTTTTTTATGAGTTAGAATATAGATAACTATTGTAATAAAGGAGGTAAAGGCTCCTAATATCCTCCCTTAATTATAAAAGGGCAAGGTTTGGTTATCCCCATCATGTAATTTTTTCCAATAATTAATAAAATTTAAAGGGTACCGTCCCTTTTTTCTTTTATATACTTTTATTTGTTTAGTTTTTCACTATCTTTTTTTATATACCTTTTTGTAAAAAAAAAATCACTAATAAAAAAGTCTAAAATAATATTTCCAAGTCAATAATATATATATATATATATATATATATATATATATATATATATATATATATATATATATATATATATATATATATATATATATATATATATATATATATATATATATATATAGGTAGGTAGGTGCTCAAATGAGAAACATAACAAAATGAGAATCGTGAGAACCATTTGTATACACTTGTTTACAGTAGATACTTAGCTACTGTATACATATACAGTCTACTGTATATGTATACAGTAGCTAAGTATCTATTGTATACAAGTGTATAACCACACGTATACACTTGTATACAGTAGCTAAGTATCTACTATATATGTATATAGTCTATTGTATATGTATACAGTAGCTAAATATCTACTGTATACAAGTGTATACAAGTGGTTCTCACGGTTCTCATTTTAAACGGTTCTCATTGAAGCGTGACCCTATATATATATATATATATATATATATATATATATATATATATATATATATATATATATATATATATATATATATATATATATATAGGATAGTCCATCCCTCTTTTCTTTTATATACTTTCATTTGTTTAGTTTTTTTCTATCTGTTTTTATATACCTTTTTGTAAAAAAACAAAAAAAAATCATTAATAAAAAAAGTCTAAAATTTTATTTCCTAGTCAATAAAGAATTAAAAAAATAAAAAATAAATATAAGATAATCCGTCCCTCTTTTCTTTTATATACTTTCATTTATTTAGTTTTTTCTATCTTTTTTTATATACCTTTTTGTAAAAAAATCACTAATAAAAAAATCTAAAATATTATTTCCTAGTCAATAAAAAATTGAAAAATATATATAAAAAAATATAGGATAGTCTGTCCCCTCTTTTCTTTTATATACTTTCATTTGTTTAGTTTTTTTTCTATCTTTTTTTATATACCTTTTTGTAAAATAAAATCACTATTAAAAATAGTCTAAAATACTATTTTCTAGTCAATGAAAAATTATAAAAATAAATAAATATAAAGTAGTATGTCCTTCTTTTCTTTTATATTTTGTAAAAAATTGAAAAATTCCTCTAGAGTCCCCCCCCCCAGCCTAGATTTTATTCATTTTTAAGGAGATCTATTTTATAAATCCCAAATAGGGAGTTCTCCTTATATTATAATTTCGTATACACCCCTCACCTTCGTTGAATAGCCAAATAAAACTCCTAAATATCGAAACTATCCCTACCCCTCAAACAAAACCCACCCCTCCCCTCCCTCCTCTCTCACATATACCAGAAAAACACACATACACTCACTCTCTCTCTCTCTCTCTCCTCTCTCAACCACTGCCCCTTCTCTGGTCGGCAAACATCCTCGGCTCCTCACCTACCTCTAGCCACCGTCTCCCTCTCCGGCGCTCCTTTCTCCGACCTCGCACCTGCCATCGCCAAGCCATCACCTCCTGCCTCACTTTCTCCATCTCCGAAGATCTGATGCAACTCCGACGACGACGAGCAACATTTTTCGGCGACCAACACCTTATCAAGTTTGCCCTAGCCTTGCCTCCCCTCCCCTCAGGTCATCTCTGGTGGTCTTCTCCGGCAACCGACAACAGCAACACCTTTCTATTTCCGGTGACCATCGCCCGTCTCCGGCCAACATCAGAGCAGTCAACAAGCTTGTTAGTCTTCTTCATCTTCTCCGGATCTAAGGTCTAGCGCCCCATTTTCTGGTATATGTAGCAAATCTGGTGTTTACTTCAATGTTGCTATGGTACTTCAGTAGTTTTGTTGAAGTTCTAAACAAGAATTCATTAGATCTTGCTATGGAGGTAATGACACTAAAGGTCTCACCTCTACCTATTTCTCCGATCTCCTCTATTTCGTTCACCTGAAAAGCTTCCGCCGTCATCTCCGGCTAAAACTCTGGTGAGAAACCTTCATCTCCAGCAACATTTCGGCCGGCTTCTCACACCTAGATCTGGCTGGTTTTTCAAATTTTTTGGTCCAGTTCTATGATTCTTTCTCCTTCGTCTTCATCCAGTCTGTCCAGATTTGAAACTCAGTGTCTCTCTCTCATATTTAGACAATTTTTCTTCATTGTTTTGAATATTTTGATTCACGATTATTTTTATAATATTTAGAGCCAGCTATTTAATTATTGTCGGTGTCTTGCCTTTTATATTGTACCTGATGATTATTTATTTGCGTACTGAAATTGGCTTGCAGTACATTGTTTCTTACTTCAGTTTCTGAACAAAGGATTTTAAATGTAAAATGAATGGTACTCTGGTGGTGAAACTACAGGAATCAGAACAGATCAAAGCGGACGACTGCGTAGTGCATTAATATAAATTATTTGGTTACTATAAAGTTGATAATCATAACCATAAATTGATGAAAAAACAAATGAAAACTCCTTTTTGATTCACAAATTGATCAAAAACACAATCACGTATAAGTCAATTATAAGAGATTAATTGGTCTTATAATTAAGCTATAAGAGTTGTAATGTGTAAATTATGTAATTAATTCGTTGTTATTATTGAATATTTTTTTTGATTTTTTTGGTTGAAAAATTTGTCTTATAAGTCAATTATAAGAGACAAAGTAGTCTTATAATTCACTTATAAGAGTTATAAATGGGTAAATTATGAGAGTAATTCGTTGTTATTATTGAAATTGTTGATTTTATTGATTGAAAAATTTGTCTTATAAGTCAATTATAAGAGACAAAGTAGTCTTATAATTCACTTATAAGAGTTGTAAATGTAAATTATAAGAGTAATTCGTTGTTATTATTGAATTTTTTTATTTTTTTTGTTGAAAAAATTGTCTAATTATAAGAGACAAATTAGTCTTATAATTCACTTATAAGTAACACATAAGACTTTTTCTGTATGCTTGCAATTAGATATTATTCTTATATAAGTCTTATAATTATTATACGAGACCTATCTGAATGGTTTATGAACTTATAATTTGCAGGTCTTATGACAATGTTATAAGACCTACAATTGTCTTTTAAGTTAAGGTAATGTATAAGTCTTATAAGTAACACATAAGACTTTTTCTGTATGCTTGCAATTTGTTATTCTTCTTATATAAGTCTTATAATTATTATACGAGACCTATATGAATGATTTATGAACTCATAAATTGTAGGTCTTATGACAATGTTATAAGACCTGAAAATGCCTTTTAAGTTAAGGTAATGTATAAGTCTTATAAGAACATATAAGACATTTTCTATATGCTTGCAATTTATTATACTTCATATGTATGTCTTATAATTATTATACGAGACCTATCTGAATGGTTTATGAACTCATAAATTGTAGGTCTTATGACAATGTTATAAGACCTAGAAATGTCTTTTAAGAATGTATAAGTCTTATAATTGACTTATAAGAGTTGTAAATGTGTAAATTATAAGAGTAATTCGTTGTTATTATTGAATTTTTTTATATTTTTTGTTGAATTTTGTCTTATAAGTCAATTATAAGAGACAAAGTAGTCTTATAATTCACTTATAAGAGTTGTAAATGTGAAAATTATGAGAGTAATTCATTATTATTATTGATTTTTTTGGTTGAAAAAATTATCTTATAAGTCAATTATAAAAGACAAAGTAGTCTTATAATTCACTTATAAGGGTTGTAAATGTGTAAATTATACGAGTAATTCGTTTTTATTATTGAATTGTTTGATTTTTTATTTGTTGAAAAATTTGTCTTATAAGTCAATTATAAGAGACAAAGTAGTCTTATAATGTGAAAAATATAAAAAAAAATGGAAGTGCTTTTGAAATTTTGGATTTTTTTGGTTGAAAAATTTGTAATATAAGTCAATTATAAGAGACAAAGTAGTCTTATAATGTGAAAATTATAAAAAAATGAAAGTGTTTTTGGAAATGCTAAAGATTTGTGATGATCTGAAAAATTCAGTGATTAATTTGTAATTTTTGAGACTGAAGTGACCAGACTGAAACTATTTTGAGTCTAATAATTAATCTGAAATGTCAGAAAATCAAGTGACCAATATATAATTTTAAAACATCCAGTGACTAAAATGTAGTTTTCAATTTTGAGATTCGGTCCAGTTCCTGACGCGTCCAAAATAATAAATAATAAGGGTATTTTCGTCTTTTAACAGCTAGGGGTGGTGAGGAATTAGTAAAAGTTCATTTCTTAAAATGAGATTGAATCTCCCTAGAGGGGCTCTAGGATCCGTTGGCCGTAAAAAAAAAAAAATCAGTAATAAAAAAAATCTAAAATATTATTTCCTAGTCAATATAAAATTAAAAAAAATAAAATAAATAAAAGTTAGTCCGTCCATCTTTTTGATATTTTCATTTTTTTAGTTTTTTCTATTTTTTTATATAACTTTTTGCAAATATTTTCGATAATAAAAAAATTTTAAAACAGTTTTTTTCTATTAAAAAAACTGTTGAACCGTCGATTTCAAATCGTAAACCGCCGGTTCAAAACCGTAAACCGTAAGTACACGATTCAATTTCAATTTTCCCTTTTCTAAAATCGAAATCAGAACCAAACCCGTAAATAATAGTCATCCCTATTACCCCTATTACGTACCAACAGGCCACCCATTTGTGAGAAATTGGATATGGATCTTTAAGCAATCCAATTGATGTGCACAAGCTCCAAATTCGATTATATCACATTTGACTATGGCTGTTTGACTAATCATTAATGATATTCATCTTTTTTTTTACTTTAGTCTTTCCGACAAGGGCCAACATTTATGAGAAATTGAATAGGTTTAATTCTATGAGTCCCCATCACCTCAAATCATTCTCCATAAAAATTCAAGCGAGATCTAAAAATTCACACACAAATAAAAGTTCAGATCAAAATGTCATAAAAATTCCAATTGCGCGAGGGGTGCAATCGCCCCCTCCGTCCCCCCCCCCCTTGTTTCCCCCAGTTATTTTTCAGTTCATGTCTTATACCCTTAGATATAAGAGTGAATTTTATTATTTTTTTAAAAAAATATGAAAATTGTGAAAAAAATAATATTAAGTATAAGAGTAATTATAGTCTTATACATTCAGAGATAGGAAATCATAAGAGAAGATTGTTTAAGAAAAGATGAAAAACTGTGAAAAAAAATACTCTTATACCTAGTTATAAGAGGATTTTAACCCTTATACCTAAGTATAAGAGTAATTCTAGTCTAATACATTTGGATAAAGAAAGGTATAGGAAAAGATTGTCTAATAAAATATGAGTCTATATTATTATTTTTAAGAAAAGATAAAAAATTGTGAAAAAAAATACACTTATACCTAGTTATAAGAGTATTTTTACTCTTATACCATTGGTATAAGAGCGACGGAGGGAAGAGTATATGTAAGCGTGGGTTTATGTGAAATTTTGCATCTCGGTTGAGCTTTATAACTTTAATATCTTGCCCATGGAGCCTAAATTCTCAACCCAATTGAATATAAACCGTTAAACAATTCGATTGTTGTGTACCGACTCCAAATCTGATAATGTCCTGCCCAATAAATATCCCCTTGCATAATCTAGGTGACTGACTCTAACTATCCATCAAAAATTCTATTCAAACAGATTAAGGTCCCTTGCTAAATTATTAAGCACTGAACAAGTAAGTGCATCGCACTACAGAAACAGAAGCACATGGAATCTTAGAAAGTCAGAAGTTAGAATAATAGGTTTGTGGCACAAAAAAGGACGTTTTTGAATTTATGTGTAAAAAGAAACAACCTTTCCAAGCTGTCTTCCAAGAGTGTTTTTTTTAAGTTCTTGGGTGTTTTTGCAAAGGGATTAGCAGAAGAGAGATTCGAGCGTGGGAAAAGCATCTGACATTAATAAGCTCCCTAATTTAATTAATTATACACTCCACTTTTGTGGCGGATTCAAAAAATTTCGTATAAATAGGCAAAATAAAATTCTATTGTATTTTTTCTTCCATCTCAAAGGGGGCAAGTTTCAATAAATTACAATAAACCCCCCAAAATTTTGAAAATTTTGCACTAATAATTTTTTTAAAAAAAAAAACAATGAGGACAATTGCCCCTTTTGCCCCATAGTAAATACGCCACTGCTTCACTACATTCTAAATTTAAGCTTTAAGCTGTTGTTTGTTTAGCCCTGTTACTTTAATTCGTGTACAATACTCTCTTTTGTCTTCTAAAAATCTATAAAAGTTGTAAATGACTTGTCAATCTTTTTAAAAAATACTTTGTTATATCACTTGTTGTTTGTCTCAAAAAATAAGCTTATTTTCAAAATTGTTAGTATAAAATCATTATTTTTCAAAATTGCAAATTCAGGGCCGGCCCTGTATATTTTGAGGCCCTAGGCAAATTATTTGGCTTAGGGCTGGGATTCTGCTGGTTTGGGCTGAGAAGCCCAGATTGAGACTTCCCTTGCAGAAAAAAAATATGTCTATGCTAAGGCTCGAACCTAGAGCAAGTTGTTAACTAAGATTTTATGCAGTCTGCATTACCACTACAACAAAGCTTCTTGATGTATACATTTTGTAAATTTTATATATATAATAAAACATAAATTTTGGGACCCTTAAAATTGAACAAAATTCGGAGGCCCTAGGCGACGGCCTCACCCGTCTCATAGCAGGGCCGGGCCTGTGCAAATTAATAAAAAAAAATGAGAAAGTGAGGAGAGGATAAAAGAAAACTAATACTTCCACCATTCCAGGCAAAAGTTCTCATATATTTCTCAAAATATTGCAGCAGCCGGAAGGTCAAAATTTTAAAATGTAAAATTTTTATTACTTGTTTATTTGTGGGTTTTACATGTCATACTGTAAGAGAACATTATTCTACATCGAGAATAAACAAGACTTGTCTATAACATATAAGGATCCTGGGCTACTCCCCTTAACACCAATTGATTTTAAGGTGGAACCTCAGACTTTATCACATACTCACAACAATTATCAATTAACTATTATTTATCTTAGTTTCTCTCTCCTACCTAACTATCTACATTCACATCATATCGTCTTTTAATCTTTTTCCTTAATTCTTGAAACCACTTTATTTTTTGAACTTTCAACTAAGATGGGTATAGAAATGGAGGGAGTATAGAAGATCAAGTAATCTATAGTATAAATGGCAACCCCTTCGTGAACAGTACAATGAACAGTTTCATAAGCCAAATTTCCCATTTTGCCCTCACTTCTTTCCCATTTTGCCCTTAAAAAAAATTTAATTTTTTTTAAAATTTAAAAAAAAAAAACACGTGTCCTTGGACACGGGCTTTTACTAATTGAGTAATAAGCAAAGTTACTTGTTGTTTGGAAACACAATCAGTCCCACAAATATATGCACTTTTTTTGGAGGGTGCGGAAATTAAGGAGAAAAGTGAAAAAGGTGATGTGTTGTGAGTATAGATGGTTGGGTAGGAGAGAGAAAGTGGAGTAAGTGAGTAATGGTTGTGAGTAGAGAGAAGTGAATCCCATTTCCATTTTAGGAAAGTGTAGATTATTGTGGAACGTCCAAAAGGGCTAATTTTCCATATTATCATGGAACGGAGGGAGTATTTAGTACTCTCGTCGATCAAGAGTAAAAGTCTTACTTTTCTTTTTGATACGTCTCATATCAGAGAGTAAGAATCTCATTTTCAAAATGACAAATGATGTACTCCCTCCGTCTCAATACTAGCTTCCCATTTTGTCATTTTGGGTGTCCCGTTAATAGCTTTTACTTTTCTTTTTTGGCAAAGGAATCTTTACTATTTCCTCCACTCATTCTCTCTCCTACATTATTTTAATACTCACAACACCATTATAATTTACTATTTCCTTCACTCATTCTCTCTCCTATTTTCAAATTACACTCACAACATTTTTTTCTTCTCACTCATTTTATTAATTTGCGTGCAAGGCAAAAAACGGACAGCTTTTATTGGGACGGAGGGAGTATTGTTTTTTGAACAAAATTGTCCTTATTTATAATGCTTGTGTAATTAAAAAAAAAAAAAACCTTTAACTATCCTACTTTTTAATCGCTTGCATTATGAATAGTGTATTGGATAATTATATTCTAACACATTTGAAATATTAATCTATCTTTTATTATTGTTTTTTAATAAAGTGCAAAACTCAAATAAGATTATTACTACGGATTTGAGGAAGTATTTAGTTTGGGATATTCTAAAAAAAAATGAAAACATATTATGGATGGAAAGGTAGACAAAATCCTTTTTACCCCAGTTTTGTGTATTATATTATTCATCATCATCATCAGTGATCTAACAATTAGAATAATATTATCAATAATATATTAACATTTGAATCACGAATAATATATACTCCCTCCGTCCCATTTGAAAGGGAAATTTTTTTGTCTTGCACGGAAATTAAGAAATGTAATATAGGAAAGAGAAAAAGTGTATAGTAAAATAAATATTGTGAGTGAAAGGTGATATAGGAAAGAGAAAGTGGGGTAGAAAATAATTAGTGAATATTTATTGTGAAAGTATGGCAAGTGGGTCCCACAAATAAAAAGTAATAAAAAAATTTTCATTTTTTGAATTGTGGTCTTTTAAATGGAACGTTCAAAAAAGAAATTTGTATAAGAGAATAAGGGTTGTGAAAGAACTTATCTTATTGATATGTGATGACTAATGTATATATATACAAACCTATGGCTATATAAAGATTACAAAAGATTACACAAAATAAAGAAAAGATATAGAAAAGATATGCATAAATAAAAAGAGAATATATCCTAAAGAATACTGAAGATATTAACGAATATTATGAAGATCAAGATTTATTCTTATCAGGCCCCCGCAAGATGGACGATCCGTTGAAGAGGCCAATCTTGGAGAGGAGAGTAGTAAACCGAGCACAAGATAGGGGCTTGGTCAGAGCATCGGCCAATTGGTCCTGGCCGAAAATGTGTTGTACCCGAAGTGAGCCATGTTGAACTTGTTCACAAACGAAATGAAAAGCTAGAGCCAGGTGTTTCATTCGAGAATGAAATACGGGATTAGCTGAGTAATGAGTGGCATCCAGGTTATCACAGTAGATCGACGGAGCGGATGGGAGAGTAATGCCGAGTTCAGACAGTAGGTTACGAACCCATATGATCTCAGATGTAGCATCAGCAACTGCTCGGAATACGGCCTCGGTCGAAGAGCAAGCTAAGGCTCTTTGTTTCTTGGAGGACCAAGCGATGGGGTTACGACCAAGGTAGACAATGAAGCCGGTGGTGGAGATATAGTAATCCTTGTCCCCCGCCCAGTCAGCGTCATAAAACGCGTGGAGAGAGGAAGGAGTGGTTTTGTAAAGCTGAAACCAAGATGAAGAGTGCCATGTAAGTAGCGCAACAAGCGCTTGAGAGCCACCCAGTGAGAGGATTGGGGATGTTACATAAACTGTGCTAGCTTATTGACCGAAAAAGCAATGTCGGGACGGGTGATGGAGAGATACTGGAGACTCCCTACGATTGCCCGATACTCAGTTGGATCACAGATTGATGTAACTGGATGATGAGTAAGGGTGGGATAGGTGGCCGTAGGCGTGGGAGAAGGTTATGAGTTAAGCATGTTGTGATGAGAGAGAAGGTCATACATGTATTTTATTTGGGATAGGAGCAGGCCACGAGGGTTTGGAGTTACCTCAACGCCCAAGAAGTAGGACAAGGGACCGAGGTGGGAGGGTGGAGTAAGAATTGGGGAGACGGGCCAGTAAGAATGATGTCATCAACGTATACTAACAGGTAGATTCGGTGAGAAGATGTGATGTAAGTGAAGAGGGAGGGGTCGGCCAAGGAAGGTTTGAACCCAAAGTGAAGGAGATAGGTTTTTAGTTCCGTGTACCACGCACGGGGAGCTTGTTTGAGGCCATAAATTGCTTTGTGTAAGTGACAAACATGAGAAGGGTTGGAGGGATTGACAAATCCCGGAGGTTGATGAAAACTGTTTCACTGAGGTTTCCTTGAAGAAAGGCATTGTTGACGTCAAGTTGGTGAAGACACCAGCCATGACTGACAGCGATAGAAAGAAGTAAACGAACAGTGACAGGTTTAACAACCGGACTGAAGGTTTCGGAGTAGTCAACTCCGGGGCGTTGGTGAAACCCTTTGGCGACAAGACGGGCCTTGTATTTCTGAATTGAGTTGTCGGGATTATATTTGATCCGAAAGACCCATTTACAACCGACAATGTTGGGTGCGGAATGAGAGGGAACTAAGGACCAAGTGTGATTTTTGGTAAGGGCAGAAAATTCCTCCTCCATGGCAGCATGCCAATGTGGAGAAGAGAGTGCCTGTTTGACGGTGGTGGGTAGGTCAGTTGGAGAGGATAATGCCACAAGGGTTGCATACTTTGGATTGGGTTTGATGATATTGTTAAGAAGGCGTGTGACCATGGGGTGATGAGGAGGATTAGGTGTGGCAGCAGGTGATGAGAGGTCGTGGTTGGCAGGTAGGACAGAGGCAGCAGGGTTCGGAGATGTGAGAGGAGCAGGGTCTGATGTGGTGGGTTCTGTAGTGGTTTGGTGAGTGTGAGAGGCAGGAGCAGGAGGTTGCGAGTTGGGGTATGAAGCAGATGGAGGAGAGTTATGTGGCATTGGCGAGATATGGGCAGGAACTGGGCTGGAGGGCGGAATCTGAGGTGGGAGGGTGGTTTGAGGGTGCGGCTGGAGTATAGGGATAGAGAGGGTGTACCATTCGGTGGGCGTCATAGTGGCAGAAGTGGAACTAGGTTTGACAAGAGAAGAGTACGGAAAAACATCATCTACGAATTTGACATGACGAGACACATAGACACGATTTGAAGTTAGGTCAAGACAGTAAAAAGCACTTTGAGTTGGAGAGTACCCAACGAAAATACACGGAGCGGAACGGGGAGCTAATTTATGGGAAGTGTAGGGACGTAGCCAGGGATAACAGAGACAACCGAAATTTCTGAGTTTGGAATAATTAGGAGGTGTTTGAAAGAGGCGGAGATAGGGGGAGTCATTGTCAAGAGTAGGAGTAGGGAGATGATTTATAAGATATGTAGCAGTGATGAAAGCAAATGTCCAAAATTGGAGTGGGAGATTTGCATGAGATAGAAGGGCTAATCTGGTTTCGACAATGTGCCGATGGCGTCGTTCGGCATAGCCGTTGTGTTCTGGTGTATGGGGAGGAGTGGTAAGATGGGAGATACCATTTTGTGCGAGTGAAGGAGTGAGTTTTAAGTATTCCCCGCCATTATCAGAGAAGAATTGAATGATGGGTTTATTGAAAAACTTTTCAACAAGTGCTTTGAATCTTTGGAAGGTGGCGAAAGTGTCAGATTTAATTTTGAGAGGGTAGAACCACATATATTGGGTGAAGTGGTCGACAAAAATAACATAGTACTTGAAGTTGTCTATAGAATGAACCGGAGATGTCCATACATCAGAGAAAACAAGTTGTAATGGTGCAGATGATACAAGAGACGAGATGGAAAATGGAAGCTTATGGCTTTTATTAATGTCGCATGCATTATAATTTGGAAAAGAACTAAAAGGAAAAGACAATGAAAACTGTTTCTTAAGAATAGAAATAACAGAAGAGCTGGGATGTCCTAGCCGATGATGCCAGGAAAGTGGAGACTTTGAGACACTTTGATGAACTTGTGGAGATGACGGGATCCATAGATAGATGCCGTGACTACTCGTGCCATGAAGAAGTACTTGGTTTGTCGAGATTTCCTTTATCAAAAAAGAAGAGCGTGAGAATTCTATAACAGCATTATTATCAAGACAGAATTGAGACACAGACAAGATATTGCGGGAGATTAAAGGGACAACCAGAACATTATTAAATTTAAGAGACATATTAGGGTGGAAAGAGAGTTGAAAAGAACCTATGTCGGATATGGGGAGAGCAGAACCGTCATCAATAATAACATCATCACTCCCATTGTAAGGATGATGGAGGGAGAGATTGTTGAGATCGTTGGTGATGTGATGAGTGGCTCCGCTGTCTAAGAGCCAGGAAGATGGAGGGGTATCAGTAGGAGCGGTGGCAGTATGAACCTGTGGTTGGGAAGAGGCGGTGATAGGTTTTGGCCGAGAGGGACGAGTGGCAGAGGGGGGGGGAAACACAACTGTGGGATAGTCCCGTTTAAACTGACGACACTGAGATATAACATGACCCACGAAACAATAGTACTGACACTTACCCTTGAATGGTGCAGGGGAGAAGGGTTGGGCGGCTTGGGTGTTTGGCTGGATAGTTGGGGCGGCGGTACGGGTGGGCTGTCGAGGGTTGTTATGGCGAAAGTGGGCGGCATGGGCAGTGATGGGGAAAGGAGCGGGCTGTTGTTGCTATTTCAAGGTGAGTTCATGATGAATGAGTTTTTCGTGGAGGGATTCGAAGGAGATTGGAGTGTCACGAGCCCAACAGAGTCTATGACCGGCTTATAGGTTTCATAATCTAGGCCTTTTAGGGTTTTAGCAATAATATCCTCGGCATCCTTGGGCTTATGATAAGTGACTATTATATAGTCATTTATCCTTAGTTTTATATACTTTTTATTGCATAAAACATCATTTCTCATTCCATTTCATGTACTTTTTAGTTCCTTCTTCATATTATCTAGATTTTACGCTTTTGGTATATTTCTTGCATTTAAAGACAGGTTTTAGGTTCATTTTATCAAAAGGATACTTGGACACTTCAAGGCAAAAGACATGGAAGAGCACCAACCAAATCAAGCACACAAAGCTAAATTTCAGATGGAGCGGCCGTGCTCAAGATGGAGCGGCCGTGCACCTGGCCTTTTTCAGGCCATTTGTGGCCCTAAAATATAGAGTGGTCGTGTCTTGAAGAGGGAGTGGCCGTGTCATTATATGGAGCGGCCGTGCATCTTGGACAGGAGCGGCCGTGCGAAGTGTCAAGACTCAAATTCAAATCTGGCGCCAAGGGTCACACGGCCGTGCAACTTCCTTGACGCGGCCGTGCAAAACGCGACTGCAGACGTAAAGGCACCTTTTGATGGCACCCAATTGAAGAGTATCCTCCCTTTTATAAATAGGACCCTAGTGATTAGTCTTAGATACGAATTGTTAGAGAGAAATCACTGATATTAGATAGATAGAAAGTACAAACACTTGTGATAACAATTTTCCAAAGGAATTTGAAGATCAAAGTCATTGTTTTGTTCTTGGAGTTACTTTGGAGGAAAAGTAATAAAAGTGAAGCATCATTTCCAGCGTTTATTCATCATAAGTCCTTCTTACTCAATCTTTTACTTCTGCTTTTATGTTATTTGATGGCTTGTGAGTAATCCCCCTTATTCTTGGGGTTGGAAACTCAAAAGCATATCTATTCATCATCTAAAAATGTTAAGTCTTGTCTTCTCTCTTCATCTAATCAATTTCTTTGTATTATTCTCTAAACGCCTTACATTTTGGAGATATCCAATTTGTATGATTCAGTCAATTGAGAGAAGTACCTAGCGGAGAATCTCGATTGACGGAACCATATAAAGAAACTAGGTTTCATTGATCACGAGAGTAGTTCAATGGCCTAGGGATGTTCCTTTAATGGAAAGTATGTTGACTCTCGTCCTTAATGGATTCTTACTAATTATGGTCGGCTAGAGATAGCGGAACGCCCGTTTGTGACAGGGCGGGAATAACGTAAACGGAAATCTCAAACAGTTAGGACATAATTAGTGAAGAATACAAACGCTACTGTTGTTCGGTCGAAACCTAACGGTTTATTTAATTCCGCAAGCGCACGGGCTATTGTAATATAGCGGGTGCAAGTACGGGTCGATCCCACAGAGACAGGGTTTACTTAGGGGATATTTTTGTCTTTAGAAAATATAGAAAAGATTGGGGGTAGATAAAATTTGTTTTAGAAAAATAGAGAGAGCATAAACAGAAAATACTTTAATTAAAATCTTATAAAACGAAGCATTCTCGGGATTGGAAATCATACACATATTCTTATTCATCAAGTTGCCATTGTCTTAGAGATAAAAGGTTTTCACAAAAAGCAAGGATGGTATGTTAAGCCTACGCTACTTCGGGCTAAGACAATAGCGTTTGTATTCTTCACTAATTATGTCCTAACTGTTTGAGATTTCCGTTTACGTTATTCCCGCCCTGCCATAAACGGGCGTTCCGGCTTATCTCTAGCTGACCATAATTAGTAAGAATCCATTAAGGACGAGAGTCAACATACTTTCCATTAAATGAACATCCCTAGGCCATTGAACTACTCTCGTGATCAATGAAACCTAGTTTCTTTATATGGTTCCGTCAATCGAGATTCTCCGCTAGGTACTTCTCTCAATTGACTGAATCATACAAATTGGATATCTCCAAAATGTAAGGCATTTAGAGAATAATATAAAGAGATTGTTTTAGATGAAGGAAGAAGGAAGAAGACAAGACTAAACATTTTTAGATGATGAATAAGTATGCTTTTGAGTTTCCAACCCCAAGAATATGGAGGATTACTCACAAGCCATTAATAACATAAAAGTAGAAATAAAGATTGAGTAAGAAAGACTTATGAATAAAGAAGGCGATTGCTGAGAATAATGCTTCACTTTTATTGCTTTTCCTCCAAAGTGATTTCAAGAACAAATAATGACTTTGATCTTCAAACTCCTTTGGAAAATTGTTGTCACAAATGTTTGTACTCTCTATCTATATAATATCAGTAATTTCTCTCTAAAAATTCCTATCTAAGACTGATTACAAGGGTCCTATTTATAAAAGGGAGGAGACTCTTCAATTGGGTGCCATCAAAAGGTGCCTTTACATCTGCAGTCACGATTTGCACGGCCGTGTCAAGGAATTTGCACGGTCGTGTCCTCTTTGGCGCCAGTTTTGAATTTGAACTTGGAGACTTGCACGGCCGCTCCCAAAATAGCTGCACGGCCGCTCCGGGGTTGACACGGCCAGGGCTCTTCAGTGCTCGGCCACTTCATGGGCCAAAATGGCCAGCCATGGCTTATGATGCACGACCGCTCCCATTTTTGCTGCACGGTCGCTCCCACTGGTTTTCAGCTTTGAGTGTTTATTTTGCTTGGTGTTCCTCCATCCTTTCGGACCAATTAGCCCAAGTATCCTTTAGATATAAAATGACCATAAAACCTGTCTAAAAATGTATAAAACATACCAAAAACGTAAAATCTAATAAAATAGCAAAAGTAAGTAAAAAGTACTAAAAACTAAATAAAAAGTGATGATTTATTTATGTAAAAGTATATAAAAACTAGGATAATTGACTATATAATAGTCACTTATCAACTGTCTTAGCCCGAAGTAGCGTAGGCTTAACATACCATCCTTGCTTTTTATGAAAACCTTTTATCTCTAAGACAATGACGATTTGATGAATAAGATTATGTGTATGATTTTCAATCCCGAGAATGCTTTGTTTTATATAAGAATTTAATTAAAGTACTTTCTGTTTATATTCTCTCTATCTTTCTAAAAACAAATTTTATCTCCCCCCAATCTTTTCTATTACTTTCTAAAGACAAAAGTATTCCCTAGTAAACCCTGTCTCTGTGGGATCGACCCGTACTTGCACCCGCTATATTACAATAGCCTGTGCGCTTGCGAAATTAAATAAATCGTTAGGTTTCGACCGAACAAATTTTTGGCGCCGTTGCCGGGGACAACGGTTTACTTTTATTTTTGTCTTTACTACATAATTTTTAGTTTTTGTTTTATTTTTACTATTTTGCTTTCTCTTCCTATAAATTGTTGCGTTTAATTTTTCTTCAAGTGTTTTTCTTATAGTTTATGAAACGGTCTCGGACATACGTTGACAACTTTGATCCGGAACCCGAAAGAAGCTTTCACGAGAGATTAAGAAGATTTAGAGAAACTTTGAAGAAGCATATGGACGGAGAACGGCAAACACCCGCTAAGACCCTACGGGACTTTGTTAACCCAAGTACCCCGGAAACTAGATTCCCTATTGTTGTGCCGAATGCCGGAGCGGCACACTTCGAGATAAAGCCGCAGTTATTGCATATGGTTATGAATAACCAATATAGCGGCACCGCCTTCGAAGATCCCCATCTACACATCCAAACATTTCTTGAATACTGTGATACCACACGTATTCAAAATGTTACGGTGGAAGCAATTCGGATGCGCCTTTTTCCTTTCTCTCTTAAGGATAAGGCGAAACAATGGTTGAATTCGGTCCCCCAGAATTCATTAACAACATGGGACCAAATTCAAGAAGCATTCCTTGGTCGATTTTTCCCACCAAGCAAGACTGCCTAGATACGAACAAAGATCACTAACTTCTGTCAAACTGATAGTGAGACTTTATATGATGCATGGGAGCAGTTCAAGGAACTTCTCAGAATGTGCCCCCACCACGGGCTTGAAAAGTGGTTAATTGTTCACACCTTCTACAACGGTATCATATTCAAAACAAGAGAGACCATTGATGCCGCTGCGGGAGGAGCATTGATGAACAAAGGAGTTGATGAGGCATACGACCTTATCGAGAACATTGCATTGAACCATTATCAATGGTCAAACGAGAGGGAGCAGCAACAAGGTACGCCCGGTAAATATAATGTTGATGCAGTTACTCTTCTCTCCTCTAAAGTTGACATGCTTTTGAAAAGGTTTGAAAATCTTAATGTCAATCCCATTGCTAGTATAAATGTGTTATGCGAACTATGTGGGTCTAACTCACATAGTACGGATAACTGCGAGTTACTTGACGTTACTTCTAACGATCAAGTGAACTTCGTTAATTCTTTTGGGCAAAAATGGGGGATGTATTCTAATACATACAATCCCGAGTGGAGGAATCACCCCAATTTTTCCTATAAGAATAACAACGTTCTTAACCCGCAACCATCTACACAACCCCCGGAATTTGCACCTAAGAATTTCAACAACAATGCAAGTACCTTTCCCCCTAAATCTAAATTGGATCTTATAATGGATTTTGTAGTGAAAAATAAAAATTCCCAAGAAAAGATCAATAATGAATTTAGGGAATGTTTTAAACTGCTTAATGCTAGGTTTGATAACTTGGCAGCACATAATAAGATGCTAGAAACTCAACAAGCTCAACAGGCTACCCCAATGAATAGGCCACAAGGGAGTCTTTCCGGTCAACCTCAAAGGCCAAATGAGCAAGTTAATGTGGTGAAAACTAGGGATGAGCAAGAAAAGATAAATGAATGCCCTATAAATAATCATAGTCCAATCCCTCCGATGATTGAGACTAGGTTGGGGACGGAATCCCCTAAAAAAGAAGACAAGGATTATGATGAATTCCTTGATAACCTAGATGCCATTAATGTTAACATTCCTTATTTTAGAAAAGATGAAGATATGCCTTTAGCCGTTAAACCTTTGAAAAAATTAATTTTTGAAAAAGAAAGGCTAGAAGAAAATAAGAATGTTATGCTAGCGGAGGAAGTAAGCGCTGTTTTGCAAAATAAAGACCCTCTGAAATTAAAGGATCCGGGTACAATCACCATTCCTTGTTGTGTTGGCAGAATAAACATAGATAACGCTGTCCTTGACTTAGGAGCTAGCGTTAGTATAATGCCATTATCGGTTAGCGAGAAGCTTGGTATAGGGGAACTCAAACCCACAACCATAACCCTCCAATTGCGTACCGATCCGTTCAATACCCCGTTGGTATTATGGAAAACTTGCCTTGTCGAGTAGGGAACTTGATCATCCCTGTCGACTTTGTTATCTTGGATATGGCGGAAGACCATTATATTCCCGTCATTCTAGGAAGGTCATTTCTTGCCACTGCGGGGGCAATTATAGATGTGAAAAATGGCACATTTTCCCTAAATATAGGAAAAGAAAGGGTCGAATTTAGTATGCATAGGCCAGTTCTCGAAGATCCCTATCTCGAGGCCTACACACCTAGTGAAGAAAATTGGACCCCAAATGAAGAGACCTACACCCCTAGTGAAGAAAATTGGATTCCAAGTGAAGAAGATTTAATGGGTGAGGAACCGAAATCAAAGGAAGGAACAGAAAATGATCCCATAAATGTTAAACCTTTGATTTGCAATGATGTTATAGATATTTCTGCATGTCCCAAAGCTAACAATGCAGTAAAAAAGCCAAAAAGAACAAAGAAGGAGGTCACTTCGAATTTCCGAAAGTGCAAAGACTATAGGTCGCTTATTCTAGTTAAGAAATCGGGATGGAAGAAATGTCTACCACAAAAGATACTCATTACCCCGGAAGGATTGCAATGGCAAGTTGTCAATGACAAAAGGCCAACCAAATATCATGCATCTCCTACTACCGGGAAGGGGTCAAGCTAAGGACCTAAAACAAGCATCATCGGGATGGTAACCGATGTATTATTTTTGCTTTATTTTATATATTTTTATTTTTAGTTTTTATTATTATTGTGCTAACCTTGTTTTGTAGGTATAAAAGAGAAAAAAAAAAGATTTAAAAATGGTGAAATTCTGGTTAGCACGGCCGTGCAGTATAACTTGGAGCGGCCGTGCAGTTCATATCGAGTCAGAACGGGTTAACTCAGCAAAAGGGAGCGGCCGTGCAAGTCCATTGACACGGCCGTGCAAAGCTTCTGGGGAGTTGCGTCGTTTCAGTCAAAAAGACGCACCCTTCTCCCTCCTCCCTCATTCACTTCATCTCCTTCACTCTTCTCTCTATACCTCCGCCCCACCCACCTTAAATACCCATCTCTCTACCATTCTAACCCACATTACAACCCTCAATCATCCTCAAATCCACCACTCAACCATTTCTCCCCCACCAAAATCAGTCCAAAACCCTTCACCCATTCCATAAATTCGAAGGGATTACTCCGAATCAAGGTGCAAGGAGGAAGCTTTTGGACATTTCAGTGACTGGGCATCAAGGATTTCGGGTTTATTCAGTGATTAATTCAGGTAAAAACTCTTTCACTTCTCTTGTCTTTCAACTTTTTTGGGTCTTGAGATAATGTCCACCAAAGGGAAAGGGAAGGCTACGGAGAGAGTAACAAAGAAGTCTCGAAAGGAGCAACCCTCCTCCTCTAGCTTTAATCCAACTCTCAATACTTTGGGGATTGATTTTAGGAGCCCAAGGGAGACGACACGTTTCGTTGCCTTAAGTTCCAAAAGGATTAGGCCAACCCAATTTTCTGATAAGCCTGCCCTACGATCATTAGGAATCTATGATGATGTTCTGACTTTGTTTATAGGGTTAAGATCCGAGGGAATTCTCCAAAAGCATGAGAAGACCTATGAAGTTCTTACCCTAGAATTTTTGAGCACGGTGAAGAGTAAGGTTAAGGAGGATACTTGTAGGTTAACGGGGAGAAAGTTTAATCAGTTTCATATTGACTTTCGCCTTGGCGGAAGGGAACTCCACTTAACCGGGGCTGAAGTTAGTAGAATTTTGGGATTATCCTTTGACACCGAAACTTTTCCCGACATGCCCGTTGAATATAATGAGAATGTCTTTTGGAACCAAATAACCGGCCTTCCATCCTACACATCCCGAAGTGCCAAAGCCTCCTCTATCGTTCACCCAACCTTCCGCCTTATACATAGAATTTTCGCTTGTACCATCTTTGCTAGGGAGGATAAGGGAACAGTGAATAGGAAGGAGTTGTTTTTGTTATGGGGATTTGCTAATAGGCGTAGGAGGATGAATCTTTGCAATTTCTTCTTTGAGTTGATTGGTGACATTGTTTCTCCCAACTTTAATGGGGAGATTCATATGGGAGGAATTGTTACTTTATTTGTCAAGCACTTTAATTTTGAGGTTCCAAATGATTGGGTTGAGGTGAGAGGGTCAACAAAACTGGATATTCCAACCCTTCGGACTATGCAACTCATTTCGGAGAGGGGGAATAATGAGTATAATTGGTTAGTAGGAGCGGGAAAAACGCCCAACATTGTACTCCCAAGCAACAATCTTCCCTCCGCCCGAGTAGGAGAATCCGAGACTTGGATATTTTCAAATGCCATTGAAGGAGAAGGTCAAGAAGAAGAAGCAGAAGAAGAGATTCAAGCCCCATTGCCACCCGACTTTTACCAAAGGTTCGATCAAATGTTTGCCCAACAAGGTCAACTGCTTGAACAAAACGCTCAAATTTTTCAACAACTCGGCCAAATGGATGGTCGTATTCAACATGCTCAAGGAAGGATTGACGACATTTACAATTATGGGGCAAACTATTGGGACAACTTTTCACCACCACCACCATTTTAGTAAGTTTTTCTCTTTACCCTCCCGAAATTTGGCATTGTTCCTTGAAACATTGAGGACAATGTTCATTTCAATTGTGGGGGGGGTATATCTATCCTTTTATTTTATTTTTCGCTTTCTAGTTTTAAAATTTTTTGCTTTCTAGTGTAATTTTTTTTCTTTTTTAACTTAGTTGCATTTTTCATTTTTATGCTTGTATAATAGTATATAAAAAAAATAATAATAATAATAATAAATTCCTATGATGATCAAAAATCATTATCATTATGCTTGCCATTTGCCCTATTATAAATGCCTATTTATCTTTCCTCTCATATTTTCTATAAACTTAGAAATCTATAAAAAGGAAAAAAATATAGGAATATTTTTAGGAAATAATTGAAAGCCTCATAAGTTAGTATAGCAAAATATAGAGTCTTATCAAGGAAAATGCATTTGATTAGAAGGAATTTTTTTTATGCTTGGTCATTTATGCAAATGTTGAAAATATTTCTTTAACATTGTACATCTTTTATCTTTATTAAACGTTTGTTCCCTTTTTAGAAGCACCTTTTTTATTGCATCCCTTGAATCACACCCTTTCATCGAAAATTCCATCTTTCCATTTCTCAAATCAAATCAAAGTAAAACGCCTTTATCTTATTGCTAAAAAGAGTGACATTTGTCACCAATCCTTAAAAAGCAAAAAGAAACCTATTACTTCCTAAGTAACTCGGGGCACGGCGTTCGCTGCGACGATGCTTCCTTGCCAAACGGGAGTAATATCCAAAAGTATTCTTGATCTAAGTATTATGAACATGGGGTTCGCGACCACAATGTCTCCTACTTGAAAAGATCAAAAATAACTTAGGTCTTTTGCAAAAATATAACACGTGCAAAAATAAGATAAATTTGTTTGACTTTGATGAGATTTTTCCACTATCATCATCCATTTTCCACCCTCGTGATTCAAGAATGCAATTCAATTTTTCGGGAACTTCTAATTTGTGAATAAATGTTTATACCTTCTCTTGTACATTTTAAAGAAATAAATTCATCTTTTCTCAAAAATCACTTTAGAAAAGTAACAGCTTTTTCTACCAAAAAATAAATCTAAGATTTTTTCTTCTAGCATGTTTTACTTGGTCAAAATTCTATATATGCTATATTAGGTTATTGTCTTGCATTTTATCTCTTTAAAAGTATCCCTAAAATACTTCTTCCTAGATAAATTTTTAAAGGTATTCAAAATATGATTAGAGAGATAAAGACATTATCTAAAAGGCATTTAAGGGTTTGCTACTTTATTTCTGAGGGATCAATCTTGCTTTTTCTCCCTCTCCGTATTTTCATTTTAAGTTTGCTTGGGGACAAGCAAAAGCTTAAGTGTGGGGGAGTTTGATAAGTGACTATTATATAGTCATTTATCCTGAGTTTTATATACTTTTTATTGCATAAAACATCATTTCTCATTCCATTTCATGTACTTTTTAGTTTCTTCTTCATATTATCTAGATTTTACGCTTTTGGTATATTTCTTGCATTTAAAGGCAGGTTTTAGGTTCATTTTATCAAAAGGATACTTGGACACTTCAAGGCAAAAGACATGGAAGAGCACCAACCAAATCAAGCACACAAAGCTAAATTTCAGATGGAGCGACCGTGCAGCCAAGATGGAGCGGCCGTGCACCTGGCCTTTTTCAGGCCATTTGTGGCCCTAAAATATAGAGTGGTCGTGTCTTGAAGAGGGAGTGGCCGTGTCATTATATGGAGCGGCCGTGCAGCTTGGACATGAGCGGCCGTGCGAAGTGTCAAGACTCAAATTCAAATCTGGCGCCAAGGGTCACACGGCCGTGCAACTTCCTTGACGCGGCCGTGCAAAACGCGACTGCAGACGTAAAGGCACCTTTTGATGGCACCCAATTGAAGAGTATCCTCCCTTTTATAAATAGGACCCTAGTGATTAGTCTTAGATACGAATTGTTAGAGAGAAATCACTGATATTAGATAGATAGAAAGTACAAACACTTGTGATAACAATTTTCCAAAGGAATTTGAAGATCAAAGTCATTGTTTTGTTCTTGGAGTTACTTTAGAGGAAATGTAATAAAAGTGAAGCATCATTTCCAGCGTTTATTCATCATAAGTCTTTCTTACTCAATCTTTTACTTCTGCTTTTATGTTATTTAATGGCTTGTGAATAATCCCCCTTATTCTTGGGGTTGGAAACTCAAAAGCATATCTATTCATCATCTAAAAATGTTAAGTCTTGTCTTCTCTCTTCATCTAATCAATTTCTTTGTATTATTCTCTAAACGCCTTACATTTTGGAGATATCCAATTTGTATGATTCAGTCAATTGAGAGAAGTACCTAGCGGAGAATCTCGATTGACGAAACCATATAAAGAAACTAGGTTTCATTGATCACGAGAGTAGTTCAATGGCCTAGGGATGTTCCTTTAATGGAAAGTATGTTGACTCTCGTCCTTAATGAATTCTTACTAATTATGGTCAGCTAGAGATAAGCCGGAACGCCCGTTTGTGACAGGGCGGGAATAACGTAAACGGAAATCTCAAACAGTTAGGACATAATTAGTGAAGAATACAAACGCTACTGTCTTAGCCCGAAGTAGCGTAGGCTTAACATACCATCCTTGCTTTTTATGAAAACCTTTTATCTCTAAGATAATGACGATTTGATGAATAAGATTATGTGTATGATTTCCAATCCCGATAATGCTTCGTTTTATATAAGAATTTAATTAAAGTACTTTCTGTTTATATTCTCTCTATCTTTCTAAAAACAAATTTTATCTCCCCCCAATCTTTTCTATTACTTTCTAAAGACAAAAGTATTTCCTAGTAAACCCTGTCTCTGTGGGATCGATCCGTACTTGCACCCGCTATATTACAATAGCCAGTGCGCTTGCGAAATTAAATAAACCGTTAGGTTTCGATCGAACAAGTTTTTGGCGCCGTTGCCGGGGACAACGGTTGTGAATAAATCTATAGTATAAATCACACCTCCACTATCTACAGTACTATATAAGAGAATAAGGGTTGTGAAAGAACTTATCTTATTGATATGTGATGACTAATCTATACTATAAATCACACCTCCACTATCTACAGTACTATGAACAGTATCATATGTCGAATTTTCCATTTTGCCCTCATACATTTGTCCCTTTCCCATTTTGCTCTTAAAAAAAAAAAATTTAAAAAAAAAAAAAAAAAAGGTGTCCTCGAACACGGGCTTATTCTAGTGTATATATATACAAACCTATGGCTATATAAAAATTACAAAAGATTACACAAAATAAAGAAAAGATATAGAAAATATATACATAAATAAAAAGAGAATATATCCTAAAGAATACTGAAGATATTAACGAATATTATGAAAATCAAAATTTATTCTTATCAATCAATTTGTGCCCTTTCAAACGGATCGGGGGAGTAATGTGATACACAAACGTGATCTTAGATGATTTTGTTTCACAAAGAGGATTAGTATTTTACAAATCAGGTGCAGCTTTGCTCGCCTCTCTTTTCAAAATGATAATTTTCCACTTTTCCGTTCCAGATCCAGCTACGATTTGATCAAATTATCCTGTCAGCCTTTTCTATTAAACATGAATATGCGAATTGAGGGCTCGTCTGGTGCACAGTTTTATAGACGGAGATTTTTTAAAATGGAGCTTTTTTTAGACGCTATAATTTTGAGCGGCCAAAATATTCCCAACTTTTTAAACTTCAACCGTCTAAAACTCTTGACTAATACGCTTAATAAAAAAAAAACTGAGTTTTTTTATTTCCGTTTTAACAAAAACGCTCGACAAGACATGGCATGATTGCTAAACTCTATGGGGGTTTAATTCCTTAAAGTTCCCTCGGCACAAATTAAAACCTATAAAAATTTATATAATTTATAAAAGCTCATATTCATCTGAATCTCAAATCAAAATTCTTTATAAACCTAACTCTTTAGGTATGTATGAGAGTGGACTAGTAAACAATTTTTTTTTAAATCTATTTTTTTTTTATAAAAAATCTTTTTCTACTCTTTAAACTTAGATATAGATGCGGACAAATTAATAAAATATGAAATCATTTTTTAAAAAATAAATCTGAAAAGTTGTAAAAATAAAAAAAAATTACTTTTCTGCCTAAGGTATAAGAATAATTCTATTCTTATACCTTATATATAGGAGTGTGTATTTATATAAATTTTGAATATGCCGTATATTTTTATGAATTTTTGATCTGCACAAGGGGCCCTAAGATCCGAAGCTCTGTTCTTTGGTTTTATTATTTCTGATTATTACTTTCTCTTTACTTTAGTGCTCGAATATGGTAAATCATTTCATGTTATTTGCACAGTTATTCAATAAAATTTGAACTAAGCTATATGGAATGAAATAGTTGTGTATCAAATAGCTCTTAGGTGACATTGAATTTTTTAAGTGTTAAGTGCTGAAATCTGATATCACGTCCGAATTTGGCTGAATTGATAAGAGGTAGAAAACTGATTTCTGAATTACTCAAACTGTTTGAATATTCATCTAAATTCACATCTGAAATTGATATTACGACATTTAATGAAGTAGAGAAATGAGATGAAGTGTTATTGATCTAGTGTTTGGTTTGAGTATTTTTGAAATTACGAGTTTATGGAAGAGATATATTTCCTTCGTTTCAAAATGTTTGTCTCATTTGACTTTTTTGTTGAACTTTGACCACAAATATATGACAATTTAATTATGTTCATGAAATTCTAAAAATTCCTATTGATTCACCATTAATAATATTATCAACAACAACTTTTAGGATTTTATGAATATGATTAATCTCTCATAAATTTGTGGTCAAAGTTCAACAAAAAAATCAAATGGGACAAACATTTTGGGACGGAGGGAGTATATGAAAAATCAATTAATAGGAAAATAAATGATAGTTTTATATCTGAAAATTAAGTGAAAAATAAAAGACATTCAAATCTAAATGGAGAAAAAAAAAAACAAACAGTGTAAATTGCATTGTGTCTGATGCACCCACCCATTCAGATCTGAAATGCACCCACCCATTCAAATTTGAACAAGAGTTGAAAATGAAAAACAAATGGGGTCTTACTATCTTGCGCTCTTGCGTATTATTTTCTACTCTATAAAATAAAAATTACTCCGTATATTGTTTTTTATAGAGTAATTAGAATCATTTTATGTTTATTCTCACTTTACTACCTGAAGTTTACAAGTTCTATCAATTTGAGTTCTGAAATTTTAATTTTATTACTTACGGGTAGGGCTGTAAACGAGTCGAGTTCGAACGAGTTTTCTGTGTTCGAGCTCGAGCTCGTTTATTTCTTCTCGAGTTCGAGTTTTTCTCGAGTTCGAGTTCGAGTTCAATCGGTGGTTCGAACTCGAGCTCGATCGAGTTCGAGTTGTTCGCGAGCTACTCGCGAGCTTCTCGAGTCGATCTCGATTTCGAGCTTAAACGATCCGAGTTCGAGTTTGATCTTTTTTAGAAATAAATTTTCGAGCTTAACGAGTTTATTTCGAGTTCGAGCTTAACGAGTTTATTTCGAGTTCGAGCTTAACGAGCTTATTTCGAGTTCGAGCTTAACAGTTAATTTTTTAACAGATTTCGTTAACTTTGTATGTAGTATATTATTTTTTTTTCAATTTTTTTTTTCAATTTTTTTTTGGATAAATAAGACTATTTTAGACCTAAGTTTACAACATACATTTTTTGCAAAAAGTTTTATTAAAAAAGTTATGAATTTTGAAAGAAATAAAACTTAACAGTTTTTTGAAAAAAGTTAACTTTTATTTTTTTTCAATTTTTTTTTTGGATAAATAAGACTATTTTAGACTTTTGTTTACTACATACAATTTTTGCAAAAAGTTGTATAAAAAAAGTTATGAATTTTGAAAGAAATAAAACTTAATTTTTTTAAAAGAAATGAAAGTATATAAAAGAAAAAAAGGACGGTACCCTTAAAATTACAAAGAGGGGAACAACCAACCTTACTCTTTTATAAATAAGAGAGGACATTTAGTAGACTAGTAGTAGTAGTGGTAGTAGTAGTAGTGGTGGTAGTGGTAGTAGACTAGTAGTGGTAGTGGTAGTGGTAGTAGTAATAGTAGTGGTGGTAGTAGCGGTAGTAGTGGTAGTAGTGGTAGTAGTAGTAGTGGTGGTGGTAGTGGTAGTGGTAGTGGTAGTGGTGGTGGTAGTAGTGGTGGTGGTAGTGGTGGTAGTGGTAGTGGTGGTGGTAGTGGTGGTAGGGGTAGTGGTGGTAGTGGTGGTTGTGGCGGTGGTGGTGGTGGTAGTGGTGGTAGTAGACTAGTAGTGGTGGTAGTAGTAATAGTATGGGTAGTAGTAGTGTGGTGGTAGTGGTGGTAGTGATAGTAGTAGTAGTGGTGGTGGTAGTAGTGGTGGTAGTGGTAGTATTGGTAGTAGTGGTAGTGGTAGTGGTGATAGTAGTAGTAGTGGTGGTGGTAGTAGTGGTGGTAGTAGTAGTGGTGATAGTGGTGGTGGTAGTGGTGGTATACGGAGTATACTTTAATTTGTTTAGTTTTTCTAACTTTTTTTATATAACTTTTTGAAAAACTTTCCCAACTAAAAAAAGTTCAAATGTTTTCTTTATCCAAAAAAATATAAAAAATATATATATATGTATATAAAAACAATGTATAAAATAAAAAATCAAGTTACTGACGAGCTTCACGAGTCGAGTTCGAGTTCGAGCTGATAACAAACAATGAAAAATTCGAGCTTTTATCGAGTTTACCGAGTCGAGCTCGAGTCGAGTCGAGTTCGAAACGAGCTTTGTCGAGCTAACGAGTCGAGCCTGTTCGACTCGAAAATTTCACGAGCTAAAATTCTTGTTCGAGCTCGAGCTCGAGCTTCAACTCGAGCTCATTCGAGTCGAGTTTTTTCGAGTCGAGCTCGAGTCGAATTCGAGCAACTCGGTTCGCGTAACAGCCCTACTTACGGGTATGAATTTTCATTAGACTAAACTAATATTTTGGTCATTACTCATAAGCCAATTTTCAATGTCATTTATTATTCTTTTATTTATTTGTTGTTCTCACTGAATCACCTCACTTTTTCAATGTCACTACTCTGTCCATAATATCGTTACAAACCTAACAAAAGTTAGTCACATGACCTCACCCAGTGGCGAAGCCACATTGACTGCAAAGACCCCCTTCAATTATGGAATGTGTTAATTTTAACACTATCAATTTTTTAGAAAATGACATTTTACTACTAAAAATGATGAATTTATATATTTTGACCCCATTAATTTTTATATAAATTTGCACTAAATTATTATTTTGACCCCCTTGCATCTTAAATTTGTATACATCAATTATATTAATTATCACAATAGCAATCTCGACACCATTTACAAAAATTTATACCTTCGCCACTGACCTCACCACTATTAAATTTAGGATTACTAGTACATGCCCGTGTCCAAGGCCACAATTTTTTTTTTTTAATTTTTTTTAATTTAAAAAAAAATATTTTTTTTTTAATTTAAAAAAAAAATAAAATTTAAGGGCAAAATTGAAAAGGGACAAAATAGTGAGTGCAAAATGGGCCACACTAATTGGGTGAGGTGGACAACCCTCTTTTATACTATAGATACAGAAATGGACCACCAGGGTCTGGGTCTCACTAATTGGGTGTCATAAATATTTTAGAGATATTGATTATAGTATCTGACATAAATATAACATGTTAAAATAAAGATCATTAGAAAATCTTGTCACAAACTAGAGATCATTAGAGAAATGTTGTCCCAAAATAAAGGTAATCAAAAAAATGATGTCCTAAAAATATTTAAAATAAGGACTATTAAAGATTGATGTCCCTACAAATAGTGTCTAAAAGATATTTTTCTAGTGGTGCATGTTGACTCACTTAAGTTAGATTTTTAACAAAACTTCTAATGTTGTTAAAAATCAAAATCTATAAATATTAAAATATCAAATGACCATTTTATCTGCAATTTAGAGGTAGGGTTTAGTTTTTTTTTCTTCTTTTTTTTTCTCTTTTTTTTTTCACTTTTTCATTTTTTTCTCTTTTTCTCTTTTCTTTTTCATACTCCCTCCTCCCAATCTAAATGTCCAAAAATGGGTCCGGTGCGAGAATTAAGGAAAGTGAGGTAGGAAAGAGAAAAAGTGAGGTAGGAAAGAGAAAAAGTTTAAATGTTGTGAGTGTGAAAAATTAAATAGGAGAGAGAATGAGTGGGGGGAATAGTTAGGAGAGAAAATGTTGTGAGTGTAAAAGTAAAGTAGGAGAGAGAATGAGTGGATGGAATAGTGAAAAAAACTTTTCTTTTTTGGAAATGAGACATTTTAAATGGGACGCCCAAAAAATTGAAAGTTGAGACATTTAGATTGGGACGGAGGGAGTATGAGTTAATGAAATTTAAGGAAAGTTAGTGACATCAGGTGACATGTCATGTTATTAAACGCCGATATTTATTGTTGGATCCCGAAAACCAAATGTTGGATGGCATGTTCTCACTTTCCGTTAAAAGAAATAACGAAGTTGTTGCCCAATCCCCCGATTGATACACAAATGGAATTCCAGGCTTTAAAGTGAAATTTTTGAAACTTCACACTCCCAAGTAATCCAACCTTGAGCAATGCTATAGTTTAAAGGAGAGAAGGCACATTACTGGCAATTATCTCTCCCTTCACATGCCAAAATATCTTCCAGGCATCTTTCCCTAATAAGTCCAACTGGACTCAGATTAATGTAGCTAACACATGCTCTTGGACATGCCAGACCCAATATATTTATTACTCACTACTCACTACTACGCTCTGTTCTAAAAGACCCCGCCTGGGGCGTTTAGCCCGCCTGTGCGCAGCCTCTCTCCAACGCCTAGTTAAGCCTCCGCCAGGCCCCAACTAATCCCGACTAATCCCGATTAGTCCCCGACTAGTCGCCAGCGCTAGGCCGCTCCGCCGCCAAGATCCGCCTGCTTTAACTCGCTACTACGTTTTACTTGACATTAAATTTTTTGATACAATAATTAAGAAAAAATCGAATAAAGAATTAGTGGAAAGGGGTATTGTGAGCAAGAAATATAAAGTACGAGAGAAAATGAGCGAGGAAAATCAATTGTGAATAAAAATACTTTCCATTTTGGATATTGCCAAGAATGTTACTCTTCTGTTTCCCGAAATAAAAGTCACATTTTTTATTTTGATTTATTTTCATTTTGATTTGTCTTAAAATAAATGCCGTATTTCTAAATTTGAAAATAATCTAAGAGCAATTTTCCCATTATACAAACAATGTAAAACACATTCATTAAAAACATTGACAAATCAACATTTTATTCTAGAACGGTGGGAGTACATAAAAATCAAATACTCAACAAATTAGACACCACACTTCTCAATTATTAAAGTATCCCTCCATATTACAAAAATAAACAATTGTTCGGAGGGAGAATAATCAAACATGCTTACTCCTACTTATCTTAAAGAAAATGCACCATCCCAATGAGTCTTTAGGATGGATCAACTCAATCCCATAGTCAAAGAAAAACAAGACCATCTATATAGCTCGGGTCAGGTCGGGTCCTGAGTTGTCGGGCATTTTCGTTGACCCGGGTTGACCCAATCCGATACAAGCTAGACTTACCTAGACCATATGCAACTAACTACACTAAGGCTAACCTAAAATGGTTGTACAATAACACACAGGTCTTATAATGAACATACTAAACCTTTTACAAATGAGACATTTGCTAGTGGCGCTCCTACAATTGCTATAGACAATCCGAATTCTCAACTTTTCCTTTAGTTTAGTCAGAATAAAGAGATTGGCAGTAGCAATTTAACAAACATACTTGAACTTGGTTCATGGACAGTTAGGATTTCTACCAGGACCACCATAGTAGAAGTAACTTCCCCAATCACCATTCTTTCCAATTTGAACATCGTAGCAATTCGATTGCTCAGTAAACGTGCCAACGTCTTTAGGGGCCCGCAAATTGTTTGACCCGTCTACTATTTGAACGTTTCTGAAGTAACTAGCCTTACCAAAACCTTCTTCAGGAAAATGGCCACTCCCCATTTGAGTTGTTGTATGTTCTCCATCCGATGCTGAGTTTACTACCTCTCCTCCCCACTCGATCATTGAAGCACTGTCGGTTAGGTATGAAAATAGACCGGCTGGCCAGTATCCTAGAACATTACCGTTCCCAAATTGCATCCACCAGTTACCCTCTTGTGGGTCCTACACCATGAAAACGAAAAAGAAAAAGAAAACGAAAATCAATTAATATGAATTCAGATATAGTTACGGAGTGCACATTCTTGAATCTGTTTCTTATTGCAACCACCAGTTACCCTCTTGTGGGTCCAACTCCAAGAAAACGAAAAATCAATAAATAGTAATGCAGACAGTGATGAAGCCAGGAATATATTGGAATGGAGACAAATTATGATATAGTGGCATTTTTTTCCTAAATTTAAGGGTGTCAAAATTGCAATAATTACTATTTTTTTTAGGTAAAACGGTTATTTTTCTAAACTTAAAAGCCGTAAAAATGACATAAAATCAACAAAATCAACTTATATGAATGCAGATATCTTTACGGAGTGCACATTTTTGAATCTGTTACATATTGCATCCACCAGTTACCCTCTTATGGGTCCTACTCCAAGAAAACATGAAACAAAAATCAATAAACATGAATGCAGATATGGTTACAGTGCACATTCTTGAATCTGTTATGGTTACAGAGTGCACATTCTTGAATCTGTTATGGTTACAGAGTGCACATTCTTGAGTCTTTCTTACGCAGACGTCAAAAACGCACATGGAGGAGTTCTATTCAAAATTTGTGGGGATATGACATAAGGTGTTATGTGAACATAGAGTTACTAAACATGAAAAGGTGACAAAAGAGAGACACAGAAGAAGAAAAATTATCCCCACAAAAACAATGATTGTCAGAGACTCACTCCAGTCAATCCTCCATTTATTAATATTAATCTGATTTAAATATGTTAAGTATATTGTTTTGTGATTCCAATGAAGAATATATTCGCTGGCTCTGTGGGCACAAAAAGTGATAAGTTCATAAAGTTTAATAAATAAACGGACAGGACGGGGATAGGGATGGGGATGTTCCAAATATGTGTTTTGAACTTACCTTCCAGACAAGAATGCTTATATCATATTGGGAACTGCTATAGCCAGAAATTGGGTAGATGCTGGCCCCCATTGCTATTTCATTATTGATTTGAATAAAGCCTGAGCATAGAAGGTTGTAGCATCCCGTGGCTTGATATGCATCGCTCTGTCATTTTAAATATGTTCTTACATTTCAATAATGACCCACAAAACCATTTATCAATCTATTACATAATAATGATGTAAAATGAATTTTCGAAAAGCTAAGCCTAAAAAGAAGATGTGGAGATGAAAACTTACTGTCCAGTATGTGAAAAGTCTGGTATTGCTATCCCCATACAGATCTGGGCTGACCTGTAATTTTTTTTTTTCGCAAATGAAGAATAAATATGTTGTTAGCATACGACTTGGTTTTTAGGTAGAAGAGGAAACTGTAGAAATATTACTTACTGAATTCAATTTAATTTTAGAAAAACAGTGTATTCAAGAAAACCAGTAGAAGATAGATGCAATGAAGCTATTCGTAGTTGAACTCAGGGGCGTGAATGAATATGATTTGTTTGAACTCTTCAAATTAAACACAATAGTTAGAAACTGAAATCCATTTTGCATCTTTCTGAATGTACCTCTCGTTTTCGAATATACGTGTTAATGAAAAAGTGCTTTTGATAACTAAGTCCACTAATCCTTATTCTAATCACATATTTGAATTTATTAGTGAAGAAATTAAGACAAGGGAAACCCCAAAAGGAGCTTGTTTAGCTAAATTTTTAGAATTTAGACTCGAAATAATAGTAGAAAAATCATGAGGGATTAATAACCTGCCAACCAGCTTCAATGCTGTTAAGATCTGAAGCAAAAGAGCCACCCAAAATCCACATCTGAGACAAGCTGAATTCATTGGGCTGCTGTATTTTAGGGTCCCAGACATTCATAGTTGCCTTTGCTCCATAAAACTCTCCCTCCACATAAGCTATTGCATGCTAAAACAACTCCAAGATAACAAAACCCCAAAAGCAAAAAATCAAAAGAAGCAAAACACACAGGAAACAATAATACAATGATCAAAAGCTACAAGACCAAAGTACCCCTTTTCAACAAATATTCCTCTCCTTTGGAATCAGCAGCTAGAAAAGTGTCTAGCATAATTATAAGACCCAAAATGTTGCAGTTCTTGTAAAGTTTTGAAAGTAAAATTCTTAAAAATGACATATTTAAACATGTGATACTCGGACTCTTCGGTTAACCGAGCATCATAAAATTTAGAACAAGGTATAGAGTGGTGGGGAGTACTACCTGGTGTCCACTTTGATTGATGAGGTCGGGATCTGCAGAACGTGGCTGAGGAACACCGGAGTGTTTCTTCTTGCCATAGCTTTGAACTGAGCTTGCTCTTAATAGATCCTTTTTCTTTGTTCTTCTAATTGGAACTGTTCCTTGAGGACACCTTCCATTTAAATGCCATAATTGAGTAATTGGACTTGACCCATCATAGGATTTCATACTTGAAAACTTGCTCTCCCCAATTAGCCCTTCTGGATGATAATTTGGCTTCATCTGTACCAATTAAAATCTCCCATATTCAAAACCAATTTCCACACACACACTAGTATGGTCTGATTTAAAGAACCCAAGGTCCATTTACACAGAGAAATATGGTGTGATTTTGAAACCCAATTTGCAGATAAACAAAAAAAAAAAAAACACAGTGAAATTTGTGGTGTGATTTCTTGAAAACCCACTTCTAACAGACATAAATACAAACATATAGAGACATATGATGAAATTAATTGAATACCCAATACGCACAAGAGAGAGAAATTGACCTGAATGGTGTGATTTTGGAGGGCAGGGTGATCAAAAGCTGGTTGGTGAGACATACGAATACAATCAATAACATCCCCATCTCGACTCTGCATCAATTAATACATTCAAAACCGTAATCAAACACACACATATAATCAATTTCACACACACACACACACAAAATGGATAATTACCTTGATGGATTTGAGGGGAGATTTGTTCAAACGATTCAAGTGTTTATGAACTTCCAATCTCTGCTGAGAAAACCTCAACCTGGTTCCACAACACAAATTCGCCATTAACAACAAACACAAAACGAGCAGCAACTTCTTCATGTGAGCTGCCATGGCCATGGAAGAAGGAGGTGTTGGATTGATTGGGGTATATGGTGTTGTTCATGCAGCCATGAAAATGGTAATTATCCTGCCTGCGCACCAGCTAAGAATGAAGAAGAATCCAACAAAACCTGCCGACGTTCTACTGCTGTTGTGTTTATGTATATATGTACAGTGTGTGTGTGTGATTGCTGCGCTCGTGATTGAGGGAGGGGGGCCAGAAGGGTAAAAGTGGAAAATAATGTTGATGGAAATTTGAAAATGAATCGTCCTGCGTTCTTTGGTGTTTAAATGGAACCAACCATTCGTTTCGTTATTCATAATCAGACTATTCACAGTGGTTTAATACTGCTCCACCATTTCATTTAACACTTTTTACACTTTTTCTCATTTATCTAATATTTAATCTATCTATTTAATTTATCATCACTCCAATGGCTAACTTAAATTAAATTTCAACTTCCTCCAACTCTCATCATTCTATACCCCACTACTTTTATTTTATTTTATTTTATTTATATTCTCTATTTTTATGATTAGTAAAATAATAATAATTATTATTATTATTATTTATAATTAAAAAAATATTTCACGCTAAATTAAAAAAATATTGCATCAATTTATAGGTAAAAAAAATAATGATTTTTTTTAAATAAATGCTAAAATGAAGAAGGATAATTAAGAAATGAGTGCTTTTTTTTTTTATCCAAATCAAATGAAACTTATATCAATTTGAAGGGAAAAAAATGATGAATTTTGAGAAAAAAAAATAAAAAATAATTAATTTACTAGGTGATAATTCAGCTCAAATTGAAAACTAAGTGTTTTTTTTTTTTTGTCCAAATCAAATGAAACTTATATCAATTTGTAGGGGAAAAAATATGATGAATTTTGGTGAAGAAAAATTAAAAAATAATTAATTTACTAGGTGATAATTCAGCTCAAATTGAAAACTAAGTATTATTTTTTTTTTGTCCAAATCAAGTGAAACTTATATCAATTTGTAGGGAAAAAAATGATGAATTTTGGTGAAAAAAAATTAATATACTAAGTGATAATTAAGCTCAAAAATTTGGGATAAATTTTTTTTTCAAAAAACCAATGGGAGGTTTACACGTGGAAATTAAAAAAAAAAAAAAAAAAAAAAAAAAAAAAAAAAAGAGGCAAAATGATGTTTCAACCCGGATGAAACTTTTCATCCCACCCTTTCAGCCAACTCAATTTCATCCTACCATTGTAGTGCCTAAGCTTCATATTACCACTGTGGGTAGTCTCATACGGGTGATATGTCTGTGTTTACGGAATTAATTTGATATTTTATAAGATTAGTGGGTAAATTGTGTTTCGTACAAAAAATTAATTCACCAAAAATTTTATATTTTGATTTGTAATGTTTTTATTTTATAAAGTATCGTAACATTTTTTGATAATATAAAAATATTTTATATAAATTATAATGTTTACATTTATAACTTTTGAAGAATTGTGTTCAATATTTCTTAGTTTATGCTGTACATAGTTTATAGATGATTATGAATTATTATTGTTATTGTTTTTTTAATTTTATAGATGATTAAATTAGTAATATTAGCTATTATCTTCGTCAATTAATGATTTTCTAATATATACAAACATTATAATTAAATAAATATTATTAGTTAAAATTATAAGAATCTACAACGTAATGTATTAATAGAATAATACTTTTACTATGTCTTAAAAAAATATTTTTTCTAGTTATGGTGAATTGAGTAATATAATAACTATCATCTTAAAAAAAGGAAAGTTAGATACTAATAGCGATCTTATATAGTAAGTTGAACATCTAATATTTAGGGTTGACAAAATTTTTAAATTTATAACGAACAACTTGTTTAGCAATCGTACCAATTATAATTGGTAAATGAAAATCGATATACCAAAATATTGGTCCGATAGTACCGTACCAGTTCTGTACAATTGGTTGGTACTCGGTACATAAATTTAATGTTGGTTGATATATCGAATACCAATTATAATTTTTTAAAATATTAATATTCATATAAATATGTATGTATATATAAAGATGTCCATTATTTTCCTCATTAAAAGCAAATCAAACTGGGACAAAACTGTAAATTCAAGTTAAATAGGTTACACCCTCCATTTACTCCCATCTTCTTCTCCTTTGCCCAGAAATCTCGTTTGCAAAAATTTTCACACATTATTTCTTTAATAATCCATTTTTTTACGGTTCTCATGATCTTTGAAACATTAACATGTATGTCTCTCAAATTGCATTCACACATATAACTCACCAATCAAACAATTCTCATGATTCAATCAATATCAGAATCATTTTTGCAAAAATTCACAAAATATATTCAATTCAAATTCAATTGCTATTTAATGTTGGTTGGTTATTATAGCGATTTACTCCCTCCGTCCCGTTCGACTTAGGACGTTTTGCCATTTTGGGCGTCCCACCCGACTTAGGACGGCCCAAAATGGAAAGTTTATATTACTTTTATATTAAATGGAACCCACTTGTCATACTCACAACAATAATCTCATCACTATTTATTCCACTCATTCTCTCTCCTATTTAATTTTTCACACTCACAACACATCCTCCACTCATTCTCTCTCCTAATATTATAATAGTATTCCTTAATCTCCGTATCGGGAGTGAATATCCTAAGTCGAGTGGGACGGAGGGAGTATATGCTTCATTTCTCCTATTACAAAATAAATGTTTAAAACTTAATTTACAAAATAAATGTTCTACTTTTTAAATTTTGATTCTACATTTAGTATTTAGTAGATGATAGAATCAATCGTACCAATCAAGAATTAACCGTATCAACTAAATTAGTATAGTTGATTAATAATGGTACATTTTTTTTATGTAACAAGTTAAACTTGATTGTTACATGTAATAAGCAAAATATATTTGTTATGCTTACCAACCAAGACACCCCTACTAATATTTACCATATAAAATAATTATTAAGTTAAACACAAGCAGTAACCCTATATAATATACTCCCTCCGTCCCGCTAATATTCGCACTAACACTGTTTACGCGAGAATTAAGGAATACTCCCTCCGTCCCATTAGTATTAGCACAAACACTGTTTGCGCAGGAATTAAGGAATATGATATTTTAATAAAATGTTGTGAGTGTAAAAGAATGAGTGGAGAGAGAATGAGTGGAGGGTGTAATAAATTATAATGGTGTTGTGAGTATTAAAATAATGTAGGAGAGAGAATGAGTGGGATTGGGTGAATATTTTATTAATATAAAGTTTCCTTTTTGAGAGTGTGCTGATATTAGCGGGACGCCCAAAAAGGAAAGTGTGCTAATATTAGCGGGACGGAGGGAGTATGATATTTTAATAAAATATTGTGAGTGTAAAAGTAAAGTAGGAGAGAGAATGAGTGGAGGGTGTAATAAATTATAATGGTGTTGTGAGTATTAAAATAATGTAGGAGAGAGAATGAGTGGGGTTGGGTGAATATTTTATTAATATAAAGTTTCCTTTTTGGGAGTGTGCGAATATTAGCGGGATGCCCAAAAAGGAAAATGTGCGAATATTAGCGGGACGGAGGGAGTAGTAACTATTATTAGTAATCAATATTGAAGTACTCCCTCTATCCTGTAAAGCTTGTTTCATTTTGATTTTCATGATCAACTTATAAATTGCATTTTAACCATAATTTAATAATTTAATGAAACTTTAGATATGTCTATGCAATTATAAAATAAGTACTCCTTCCGTTCCCAACCTAAATGCACATTTTGATTTTTCACGTAAATTAAGAAGGGAGTATTATATTGAAAGTGTTGTGAGTGTGAAAGTAAAATAGGAGAGAGAATGAGTAGAGGAAATAGTAAATTACAATGGTGTTATGAGTATTAAAATAATGTAGGAGAGAGAATGAGTGGAGGGAATAGTAAAGATTTCTTTCCATTTTAGGAAATGTGCACGTAGATTTGGGACGCCCAAAATGAAAAGTGTGCACTTAGATTGGGAACGGAGGGAGTATTCATTAACGGTGAAACAATAACAAATCTTAAAATTGCATATAAATATCTAAATTTTAGTAAAATTGTGATCAAAATTTATTGAGTTAACCATAAATGCTAAAGTGAGACTTTCTTAGACGCATGAAGGGAGTATTGCCTAAGATATTCTAATGTATTAGAAAACTAATATTTTTAATTATATTTTACTATAATAGTTTTTTTTTAATATTAAATGTAATAGTAATCAAAATAGAAATAATTATCATATATATTACACAAAATCTAGGGAGAAATGCGTTTCTCCATAATTTATGGAGAAACGGGTTTGGCGTACCTTGCTCCCTTGCGTCGTCTTCCCCACCTCAACCTCCATCACCGTCGACCTTCTTCTTCCCCAATTACCTTCTTCTCCGACCAAACCTTCCCCTAATCTCCTCCCTAAACCGAGCTTCTTCTCTTCAAATCAATCGGCGACCCCTGTCCAAAACCTTACCGGTGACCGTTCCCTCAATTCTCCGGCCAAATCCACACGGATCTCCCTATACCCGGCGTGACAACCCAACCTTTCCAATCTCAATCGCCCCGGAACCTAAGCTCCGTTGAATTGTTGATTTGCTACGGCTTCACCAACAATCGTGCAAAACCGTATAGAGAGAGAGAGGAACGTTTAGTGAGAGAGAGTCTCAGATCTTTTGTTAAGTCTTTTGTTGTTTACGGCTATCAAATATAATGCTTACGGACATCAATTATAAAGCTTCTGGATATCAATAAAAAAGGTTTTGGGTTCTGGATATCAATTTAAAAGTTTCTGGATATCAATTATAAAGCTTCTGGATATCAATTATAAAGCTTCTGGATATCCAAAACTCTTTGAAAGGATATTCAGAACCTTATGTAAGTGATATCCAGAATTTTAGAATTGGCTTCTGGATATACGTTTTAAGGCTTCTGGATATCCATATTCAATGTTCTGGATATCGAGAACCTTGTGAAAGTGATATCCAGATCAGAAATTTGGTTTTGGCCTTGGATTTGGTCCCAATATTTTTTCTGAATATCCATCCCAAAGCTTCTGGATATCAATCCTAAAGCTTCTGGATATCCAGAAACCCGTTTCTCCATAACTTATGGAGAAACGCGTTTCTCCCTAGACCTACTCTATATATTAACTGTTATAATTAACTAATATTATTAATAATACCAATTAACCTATATAGTAACTAATATAATTAGTTAATACTATTAATAGTAATAATTAACATATATAATAACTATTATAATTAATTTATACTATTAATAATAGTTAGTTAACTTATACTCCCTCCGTCCCGGTCGACTTAGGATTTTTTGAAATGGCACGGGGATTAAGGAAAAGGTAAATATTGTGAGTGTAATTTAAAAATAGGAGAGAGAATGAGTGGAGGGAATAGTAAATTATAATGGTATTGTGAGTATTAAAATAATGTAGGAGAGAGAATGAGTGAAGAGAATAGTGATTTAAGGTTTCCATTTTGGGCCGTCCTAAGTCGGGTGGAACGCCCAAAATGGCAAAAAGTCCTAAGTCGGCCGGGACGGAGGGAGTATAATAACTAATATAATTAGCTAATCTATCAATATATAAAAACAAGGTTTTGGTAATTAAAGGGGCTTTGAGGGGCATTTTAGACTTTTCACTACATGGCAAAGTTGAAATTGAAAATGAGAAAAGGCCTTGGCCTGCCTTGGCCTTGGCCGTGGCTCGGCCTTGGCCGGCCTTGGCCTTGGTCGTGGCCTGGTGGGGTTTTTATCCCACATAGGTTTGAAACAAAAAAAAAAAAGTTATCCTCCCTTATAAATACTTAAGCTGGCCATTGCATTTCACCTAGGCCGGCCGTGGCCCTTGCACATGGCCTTGGCCCATGACCTCGCCCTCGCCCTTGGCCTCGAATTGGATCGGGGCTCGGATAGGGTCATTTTGGGTCGGTTTCGGGTATTGACCTTAAAAAAGCGGGTCGAATCCGGACAAAACAATTGTTACAATTTTCCTTAAAAGGTCTCCTTTGGAAAAAAAAAAAGGCTTTTACTTAACTCTTTATTTGGATAAATCAAAATTTATTAATTATTTTCTCTTTAAGTGGACACTTATTTTATTTCATTTGAAAAAAAAAAAAATCTTTTGTAAAAATATTACTTTATTAATTATCCTTTAATAATTATTTCATTTTTTTAGTGCAAAGTAATGAAGTCAGAATTTTTTTTTTTATTATAAATCATAATAAAAAAAATTCTATTTTTTTATTTATTATTTTTTAATTTCATTTTTTCACCTAACTTCATTTTTTTTTCTCTTTAACTAGATAATTCTTTCATTAGGATTTGGACAAAGAAAAATAATCCCCAATTTTAAATATACATTTGTTAATTATCCTTTCCTATTTTTTTAATTTCTTTTCAGTGAAAATTACTTAAGTGTGAAGTAAATATTTTAATTATAAATGATATTAATAATATTAATAATTATATACTAAAAAAATGATTATAAAATAAAATAAATTTGATGGGGTATAGGATGATGATAAATTCATATATATATCCAAAAAATATTGCCACTTATTTTTATTATGTGTCAAATAAAATATTTTTATACGAGAATAAAAAATATAAATATTAAGATATTATTTATTTGAAACAAATTTTTTTAAATTGGACGGTGACTTGGGCCTTGGCTCGGCCGTGGCCTTGCCTTGGATGGCCGTGGCCTTGCTTTGCCTCCCCCCTTAGGCGTGGCCTTGGCATGTGGCCTTGGGAGTTTTCCCACATCGAAAAATAATCTAAAAAAATGGGTTGCCTAGGTATATAATGACTCATTATACCAAGACCATTTTTCATTCTTTTTTTTCAATGTGGGAAATCATGCTGGCCTTGGCCGTGGCCTTGGCCTTGGTTTTATCCCACATGGAGAAAATACAAAAGTTTTAGGCTTGTCTTGGTTATATAATGAGGCTTAAGCCAAGGGATTTATTTGAAACAAAAAATTATTAAATTGGACGTTGACTTGGGCCTTGGCTCGATCGTGGCCTTGCATTGGATGGCCGTGGCCTTGCTTTGGCTCGCCCGTGGCCGGGCATGGCCTTGGGAGTTATCCCACATCGAAAAATAATCAAAAGAAAATGGGTTGCCTAGGTATATAATGGCTCATTATATACCTAGGCCATTTTTCATTTTTTTTTTTTTTCAATGTGGGAAATCATGCTTGGCCTTGGCCGTGGCACTTGGCCGTGGACTTGGCCTTGGTTTTATCCCACATGAAAAAAATGAAAAAGTTATAGGCTTGTCTTTGTTATATAATGAGGCTTAAGCGAGGGGATTAGGCATTGATATTGGGTGGTTTGGCCATTGGTCGGCGTAAGCTTAGGCCTTGACTTAGGATTATATTTCATATAATAAATAAAATAAAATAATTTCATACAAATTATAATAATAATAATGATTTTGAATATGTTTAAAAAAAGTCATTGTGTATTTACAAAGTATATATGATTATTTAATATATTATATATATACATGTATATATACATACATATATATATATATATACATGTATATATATATATATATATATATATATATATATATATATATATATATATATATATATATATATATATATATATATATATATATATTCATTTGATTTGGATAAAAAAAAACCTCTTTTTTAAATATAATTTTCTTATTTATCTAAAAAATATTGTCACTTATTTTTATTATTTGTCAAAAATAAATAATATTTTTTATACAAAATAAAAAATATAATATTTAAGATGCTATTTATTTGTAAAAAAAAAAAAAATTAAAATTCGAAATTGGCCTTGGTTGGCCGTGGCCTTGGCCTTGGCTCGGCCGTGGCCTTGGCCTTGGCCTGCCTTGGCTGGCCGTGGCCTTGGCCCTTGGCCTTGGGCGTGGCCTAGAGCATTTTATCCCACATCGATTACAAATCAAACCAAAATGTTATCCCTTCCCTTTATAATGCTCAAGTTGGCCTAGGAATTGTCATCTTGGCCGGCCATGACCCTTGCCCATGGCCTTGGCCCATGCGATTGGCCCATTTTAACTAAAAAAAAAATTATTTTGTATTTACATATAATATATGATTAAATAATTTTTATTAACATTTATAATTAAAAAAATTTGGTGTAAAAAACATTTTTTTTTCACGAAATTTCATAATTTTTTTTCCACTTTAAACAGAGAATTTTTTTAATTACAAATTATAATAATAATAATAATAATAATTTCATTATTAAAAAAAATATAAAAAAGAAAATAAAAGTGATGGGGTATAGGATGGTGAGTTGAAATGATTTCGAATATGTATAAAAAAAATCATTGTGTATTTACAAAGTATATATGATTATTTAATATAATATATATATATACATATATATATATATATATATATATATATATATATATAATAAATATAATTTTCTTATTTATCTAAAAAATATTATCAGTTATTTTTATTATTTGTCAACAATAAATAATATTTTTTATACAAAATAAAAAATATAATATTTAAGATGCTATTTATTTGTAAAAAAATAAAAAAAAAATTAAAATTCGAAATTGGCCTTGGTTGGCCGTGGCCTTGGCTCGGCCGTGGCCTTGGCCTTGCCTTGGCCGGCCATGGCCTTGGCCCTTGGCCTTGGGTGTGGCCTAGAGCATTTTATCCCACATCGATTACAAACCAAACCAAAATGTTACCCCTTCCCTTTATAATGCTCAAGTTCGCCTAGGCATTGTCATCATGGTCGGCCATGGCCCTTGCCCATGACCTTGGCCCATGCGATTGGCCCATTTCAACTAAAAAAAAAATTATTTTGTATTTGCAAATAATATATGATTAAATAATTTTTTAATTAACATTTATAATTAAAAAAATTAAAAAAAAATATTGTGTATATACCAAGTATAAACGATTAAATAATTGTTTTATTAAAAAAATTAAAATAAAATTGGTGTAAAAAACAATTTTTTTTTTCACGAAATTTCATAATTTTTTTCCTCTTTAAATAGAGACTTTTTCATTTGATGTGGACAAATAAAAAAATTCCTATTTTTTAAATATAAATTTGTTAATTATTTTTTACTTCTTTTTAAATTCCTTTTTAGTAAAAATTAATTAAGTGTGAAGTAAATTTTTTAATTACAAATTATAATAATAATAATAATAATAATAATAATAATAATAATAATAATAATAATTTCAATAATAAAAAAAAATACAAAATAAAATAAAAGTGATGGGGTATAGGATGATGAGTTGAAATGATTTTGAATATGTATAAAAAAAATCATTGTGTATTTAAAAAAAATCATTGTGTATATACATATATATATTCATTTGATTTGGATAAAAAAAAACCACTTTTTTAAATATAATTTTCTTATTTATCTAACAAATATTGTCACTTATTTTTATTATTTGTCAAAAATAAATAATATTTTTTTATACAAAATAAAAAAAAATACTCAAGATGCTATTTATTTGAAAAAAAAAAAATTAAAATTCGAAATTTGCCTTGGTTGGCCGTGGCCTTGGCCTTGGCTCGGCCGTGGCCTTGTCTTGGCTCGGCCGTGGCCGGCCTTGGCCTTAGCCATGGGCCTTGAATGCATTTATCCCACATCGAATAAAAACCAAGCAAAATTGTTATCCCTTCCCTTTATAATGCTTAAGTTGGTCAAGGCATAGTCATATTGGCCGGCCGTGGCCCTTGCCCATGGCCTTGGCCCATGCTATTGGCCCATTTTAACTAAAAAATAAATTATTCTGTATTTACAAATAATATATGATTAATTAATTTTTTTATTAACATTTATAATTAAAAAAATAAAAAAATAATATTGTGTATATACAAAGTATATATGATTAAATAATTGTTTTATTAAAAAAATAAAAACAACTTTGGTGTAAAAAACATTTTTTTTTCACGAAATTTCATAATTTTTTTCCTCTTTAAATATACTTTTTCATTTGATGTGGACAAATAAAAAAATTCCTCTTTTTTAAATATAAATTTGTTAATTATTTTTTGCTTCTTTTTCAATTCCTTTTTAAATTGATAAAATACTACAGAATTGTATCTAAAGAAATGCATATTCCTTAAAATTTCTTTTTTATTTTATTATTTTCTAATTTTCATGTACTGACAATGTAGCCTTTAAGAAATTATTCCATAATATATAAATTAATTGATTTCTTGATTTATTTTATTTTAATTTTTCTCTTTTGAATAATAATGCCCCGTGCATCGCACGGGAGTCAATCTAGTAATATTAATAGTAATAACATACTCCCTCCGTCCCAGCCTAGTGTGAACCAAAATGTTGGGCACACCGATTAAGGAAAAGTAAGAGAGAGAAAAAGTGGAGAGAGAATGTTGTGAGTGTAAAAGTAAAAGTAAAATAGGAGAGAATGAGTGGAAGGAATAGTTAGAAGAGAGAATGTTATGAGTGTAAAAGTAAAATAGGAGAGATAATGAGTGGGGTAAATAGTGAAGATTTCCTTCCATTTTGGGCAGTTCACACTCGGCTGGGACAGACCAAAAGAAAAATAAGTGTACACTCGACTGTGACGGAGGGAGTATACAGTAACTATTAAGATTAACTTATACTATTAATTATCCTATTAATTATTAATAGTAATAGTTAACATATTTAATAACTATTATGATTTACTAATAGGTAGTTCAGTTTGAGGTGAGACGGATTAAAAGAAAAATAAGTACGATTTGAAATGAGACAGAAAAAGTATACATTAACTATTATAATTAACTAATATTAATAGTAATAGTTAACATATATATTAATTATTATATTAACTAATAGTATTAGTTAAGAATGAAAACATCAAAAGTTATTTTAATTTTGAGATGGCCAAAAATAAGTTTCTACCAAGACATTTCCCCATGTCAACGGATTGAAATAATGTTCGATATTGATTGCGAGTCAAATTGATACTCAGCAAATTGATACTTAGCCCCAGACCTAGAGGAGTTGATCTTGATAAAGCCATTAAAGACATTAAAGAGAAAGAAGAACAAAAGTTTTAGAGAATATCAAAAGTGTTGGAAAAGATACAAGGAGGGGAGTCTTAAGGACTTGCCCTAAGCTAAGACACAAAAGGGAAAAGACAAAACTACCCTTAAAGGCTAAGATAAAATATAACATAATATTTAACACCCTCCCTCAAACTCACGATGATGCAGCAAGAAGCATTGAGAGTTTGCCGACAAAGAAACGATGTCGATCAACAGTGTGAGCTTTAGTGAAGAAGTCCGCAAGTTGATTCTTGGAGGAGACAAAAGGCAAGGAGATGGTTCCATGCTCATAATGGTGTCGAGTAATATGACAATCAATCTCAATGTGTTTTGTACGCTCATGAAACACAGAATTATGAGCAATTTGAATGGCACTCTTGTTGTCGCAGTGAAGAGGTGTCGGAGAGGTACAATATACTCCCATATCAGCAAGTAACCATCGTAACCAAACAATCTCACAAGTGGTAGAAGCCATAGCACGATACTCTGCCTCAGTTGAAGAACGAGAAACAACATCTTGTTTCTTGCTCTTCCAAGATATAAGAGAATCCCCAAGAAAGATACAAAAGCCTGTAGTTGATTTACGGTCTGTTGAGTTACCAGCCCAATCAGCATCAGAGAAGGCAGAAAGGTCTAAGGAAGAGGTAGAAGGAAACAACAAACTCTGGCAAAGAGTTCCTCTAAGGTAGCGAAGAATACGAACAACAGCAGCCCAGTGAACTGAAGTAGGAGAAATAACAAACTGACTGACAATGTGAACAGCATGAGAAATATCAGGACGAGTGATGGTAAGATAAACTAAACTGCCAACAATAGTACGATACAAAGTGGGATCGGTAGAGGAGTTCCATCAGTAAGAGAATAACGAGCATTAACTTCAAGAGGAGAATCAACAATCTTAGTATCTCATCGGCCCTAGCACGCTCTATAATATCAGTAGTATACTTAGATTGAGAAAGAAGATAACCTTTTGGAGAAGATGCTATCTCAATACCAAGAAAATACTTTAATGATCCCAAATCCTTCATGTCAAACTCCCGAGCTAAAGTATTTTTCAAAACTGCAATCCCATCAACATCATCACCCGTGATAATCATATCATCAACATATAACAAAAGCAACACACGGCCGGCGAGAGGAAGAACCGACAAACAATGCGGGATCATGATGACTAGAAGAGTAACCAAGAGAGACAATCACTCTAGAAAACTTCTCAAACCAAGCTCTAGGAGCTTGTTTGAGCCATAAAACGCTCTTTTGAGCTTACAAACCCGTCCAACATCATGGGAAACACCGGGGGAGGAGTCATATAGACCTCCTCTTTAAGATCCCCGTTCGTAAAAGCATTTTTAACATCGATTGAGAGATATGCCAATGACGAACGGATGCTGTTGCTAGGAGGACTCTAACGAGTTGTCATTTTGGCAACGGGAGCAAAAGTCTCATCATAATCCATACCATACTGTTGAGAGAACCCTCTCGCATGACCAAACGTGCCTTATATCGTTCAATAGACCCATCGACTTTGTTTTGATTTTATAGACCCAACGAGACCCAATTGGTTTCTTTCCCGCTCAAGGAGACAAGATCCCAAGTGTGACTTCTAGCTAAAGCAGTAAGCTCCTCAGTCATAGCCTTTGCCAAAGAGGATCTCTAGATGCCTCAACATAAGATGAAGGCTCACACAAATGATGAATAGAAGATAAAAAGGCAGTGAAGGAAGGCGAGTAACATGAATAAGCAAAATCAGGTAATTTAGTAGACTTACGGATACGATCAGAAGGAGGCCGAATAGGAGGATCTGGAGGATGATCTGCAATCACTAGAGGATCTTGGGAAGCCATGAGGAGGACCATCATCAAGATCACCATTTTCTGATTTGTAATAGCACTAGAAGACAACTCTATATGATTTTCATCAATATGAAAAGGATCAATGTGAGAAAGATCAGATTGAGTCATATTATGAGAGACTGAGGGAATGGAGAAGAAAGGAATATGCTCAATGAAGACAACATGACGAGCAACATACAGTTTTCTAGTAGATGGATCATAACAACGAAAACCTTTTTGAGTCTCACTATAACCAAGAAAAACACATACGGCACAACGAGAAGACAACTTAGTGCGTTCAACACTAGGCTTAAGAACAAAACAAGTAGATCCAAAAACTCTCAAGTTTGAATAGTCAGGGGTATGACCAAACAACTTCTCATAGGGAGAAATACCAGAAATACCAGAATTATGAGCTGTGGGAATCCTATTAATCAAGTGAGCAGCAGTAAGAATTGCTTCTCCCCAAAATTCACTAGGGACACTAGCAGACAAGAGCATAGAACGAGCAGTTTCTACAATGTGACGATGTTTTCTTTCGGCTACACCATTTTGTTGTGGGGTGTCAGTGCAAGAGGATTCATGTACAGTCCCATCAGAAAGAAATAAATCAGAAAGATTTTTAGACGTATATTCCCCACCCAAATCAGAACGAAAGCACTTGACAACAGAAGAATGTTGAGTCTTAACATAAGATTGAAAAGCAGTGTATATATCTAAAAATTCTGAACGATGTTTCATAAGATAAACCCAACAATAATGAGTATAATCATCAATGAAAGACACATAATAGCGAGACCCCCCTTTTGTGGGAACAGGGGCAGGTCCCAAACATCAGAATGAACCAAATCAAAAGGTGCAAAAGACTTAGAATCACTTAGATTAAAAGGCAAGGCAGAAAATTTTCCAAGTTTACATCCACTACAATCAGAAATATCATGAGACTTCAAATCCCCTAAAACACCACTAGAAACCAAAAATCTAAGTCGAGGTCCAGAAATATGACCAAGTCTAGAATGCCATAATACAAATTTAGAAGATGATGAAGTCAAATGAAATTTGGATAGGTCGACACCTGTGGCAGCCACATGACTAGCATGGTACAAATTTATCCAAATATAAAGTCCCCCTTTTTCTCTATGGCCTGTCCCAATCTCCTTCTTGGATTTTAGATCCTGTATATGACAAGTAGTAGGAAAGAAATGAAACGAGAATGACCGAGAATCACATAATTGACCAACAGAAGTAAGGTTCATGGTTAATTTGGGAATACAATAAACATCTGGCAGAAAAATATTTGATGACTGAACATTACCAATTCCTATCAAAGGCATAGGAGTACCATCTGCAGTTGAGGCTGCGGTTTGAAAACATGAGGAGACATAGATATGAAGGAGGACAAATGAGGAGACATATGGTGAGAAGCTCCGAATCTAAGAGCCAAGGATGAGACAAACTGAAGTCTTGGGAGAAGAGACAGACATAGCATGAGGCCCGAGGCGAGAACCGAGTAGCTAGAAACTTCTGAAGCCCGATCACCAAGGATGTCTCTTGACTGATAGGCATGTCTCCAACAGGATGATACGAATGAGGCACAAAAGCAGCTGTAGTAGGACGAAAATTGGGCTGTGGTCCTCCACTCGAGAAATTTCCACGACCTCTACCAGAACGATATTGAGGCTGAGGTGCCCGAGCCTCCTCTTGTTTGACCACCTTGGCGATTTCTTTCCGGCAATTTTGGGCATTGGTTTTTCCGGTGACCCGTCTCACTTCTGATAAGCACATTCCTGAACATTCATACTAGGATTCCACACACTCAGATTCTCGCGAAGATCTATTCGAATTGACAAAGCAAAGAGCGAAGAGTCGGTAGTTTGAGGAGCAACAAGCACGAGGTTCTTTGGAATGTGGGTGACCTTACCAGTACAAGTGTTAAGACGAGTTTCCTCGGTAAGTAACTCATGAACTACGAGAATCAACGAAGCGGTGGCGTACGATGTAAAATCGACCCACGCATTAGCTCAAACTTCGGGACAAAGAGCCATTAGAAATTGCACCAACCTCTCGTTCTTCCCTACGAGTGATGTAAGGAGCAAAAGTTCGCAATTCAAGCGGACTCGGTTGCGGCCAACCGATCCCAAAGATCAGTCATTTTGTTGTAGAATTCTTCAATACCCATATCGTTTGTTTGAACTAAGGCTCGAATGTCGGCCTCCAGCGATATTGAACAGCAAAATTAGACCTTACATACAAATTCTGCAGATAATCCCAAACCTCCTTCGCAGTCTCATATTTTGCTAATTGCTTACCGATTCTATGTTCAACCGAGTTATTAATCCATGTGATAATTTTCGAGTTATTAGTATCCCAAACCTCACTCAACTGCTCAAATTTTTCTCCAAAGATCGCCTTCTTTTAGGAATAGTAGCGTGCACTCAGCTTATATACTTCCACATTTGCTTCCCCTTCAGAAAATTTTTCATCCCAAAGCTCCAATACGTATAGTTAGTACCATCTAAACGAACACTAATAGACTGCAATGAATCATCTTTCCCAGCCATCGCAATAACAAAAACAGAAAACCAACAATCCAAACAAATAACCAACAGGGGCAACAAAACCCTAAATGTTTCCCTAAATAGAAGACAGATGCGGAAACACACAGTAAACGAAATCGAACCTGAAATCAGAGCAACGCAAGCCAGAAGACAGTGAAAAACCCAAGCAAATATACGATCCAGAACCGCGCAAGTAACAACACAAATCAGAAGGAGCCCTTGTGTGGCTCTTGATACCATGATAAAGCCATTAAAGACATTAAAGAGAAAGAAGAACAAAAGTTTTAGAGAATATCAAAAGTGTTGGAAAAGATACAAGGAGGGGAGTCTTAAGGACTTGCCCTAAGCTAAGACACAAAAGGGAAAAGACAAAACTATCCTTAAAGGCTAAGATAAAATATAACATAATATTTAACAGATCTTATACAAAATGTGTTTTTTTTTAAGATTAAAAAAAAAATATTTTTACATTGTCAGTTAATAATAAATGTATTGTCATTTTTTTATACTAACACTTTTACTTTTTTATCCTACACTGACACTCTTTTATATAGGCACTTAATAATAAATGCACTGACATTTTTCACACTGCCATTTGTTTACACTAATACTGACTCTTTTTAACACTAACACTAACACTTTCTTATATTGACACTTAATAATACATGCACTGACACTCTTTACACTGATCTGACACTCTTTACACTGGCACTTTGTTACACTAACACTGTCACTTTTTTACACTAACACTTACACTTAATAATACATGCAATGACACTCTTTAGACTTGCACTTTGTTAAACTAACACTGATACTATTTTACACTAACATTATCACATAATAATATATGCACTGTCACTTTTTATATTGACAATTTGTTAAACTAACACTGACACTTTTTTACACTGACACTTAATAATACATGAACTGAAACTATTTACACTGTCACTTTGTTACTCTAATACGAAAATAGTGGGGGAATCAAAACACGTTTTTTTCTAAAATTAAAGAAAATCGCGTTTATTTTTAAAATTTTGGCGAGCCAGAGTGATACTCTAAACCTGGCAATCGGGTCGGGTCGGGCCGGGTTGAGTCGGGTTAAAGCGGGTAATAGGTTGAGACGAGTAATATATGTTACAACTCATTTAACATACGGGTCGAATGAGGCGGGTCGACTCGAATAACCCGATAAGCTCAACTCTTTTTTTTTCTTTTGAATTACTCGGCTAGAAAAAATAATTTTCAAAAATAAATTTAAAATTTTTAATTTTTTGACCGGGGGTGGGGCGGAGTGGGACGGGGGAGGGGGAGGGGAGGGTAGGGGTGGGGCTGAGGTGGTTAAAAATAAATTTAAAATGTTTAATTTTTTTTTGACCCGGGGTAGGAGGTGGGGTGGGGGTAGGGGTTGGGTAGGGGGTGGGGTTGAGGTGGTTAAAATTAAATTTAAAATGTTTAATTTTTTTTGACCCAGGGGTGGGGTGGGGTGGTTAAAATTAAATTTAAAATGTTTGATTTTTTTTTACCCGGGTGGGTGGGGTGGGGGGGGGGGTAGGGGTAGGGGTGGGGCGAGGGGGGGGGGTGGGCGTGGGGGACGGGCTGGGTGGTTAAAAATTAAATTTAAAATGTTTAATTTAGAAAGATATAGAAATAGAAAACACAAAATTCCCAACCCCACACCCCACAAAAATAAATAAATACTCCCTCCGTCCCAGCCCAACTGATACCAAAATTTTGGGCACACAGATTAAGAAAAAGTAAGAGAGAGAAAAAGTGAAAGAAAATGTTGTGAGTATGAAAAATTAAATAGGAGAGAGAATGAGCGAAAGGAATAGTGATTTGATTGGTGTTGTGAGTGTAAAAGTAAAATAGGAGAGAGAATGAGTGGGAAAAATAGTAAAGATTCCCTTCCATTTTGGACAGTATCAATTGGGCTGGGACAGACCAAAAAGAAAATAAGTATCAATTGGGCTGAGACGGAGGGAGTATATTAAACTGATGAAACTAACTAACATCAAGATTAACAATTGAAACGAACAGGGAGGTGTTTTACCAAAAAAAAAAAAAAAACTTGTGTAGGTATGTATATGCATAAAAAGAGAAGGTGGAGATGCACCTGAATGAGCTTCATTTTGGAAGATATCATTAATCTTCTTCTCCTACTCATACTTCTCCGCAGGCGTATGTTGAAGAAGATTTCTAGATATACTCTTGAGTGGCAATCGAGGGTTCCTGTGAAAAGAGATAATCGAGGGTTATGCCAGCCGTAGAATCGACGCGCATTATAAATTTAAATATTTAACTTCAAAACTGCATACTACACAATTCATGTGAGATGTAAGAAAAATAAAATCACAACATGTAAAGGATAGAACAAAGAAAATTTTTTTTGAGCAGTAGTTCTAAAATATTTAACTTCAAAACGTATTGCATACTACATAATTCTTTTTTAAAATGTTCATTGACACTTAGGAAGAAATGTTCAATTTTTTTTTACATAGAAAGAAATTCTACTTCTTTAAAAAAAATTCCTTCATTTCAAAAATAAATATTACTTTCGTCCCAAAATTAATACTACTTTCTATATATAAAAAAAAAAGAACATTGCTTCCTCCGTCTCAATGAACATTTTAAAAAGGAATTATTTTTTGGGATGAATGAAGTAATGTTCAATTTTTTGGACAAAAAATGTAGTATTATTTTTTGGTTATACATTTTGAGTCGAAAGTAATATTCATTTTTGATATGAAGAAATTAATTTTTTATAGTAGTATATTTTTTTAAGTAATTATTTTAGACGGAAAAAATAATATTTCTTTTAGTTTTCTTTATTAAAACATAATTTTTATATTTTTATTTTGTAATTTAAAGCGAGACGGAGAACGAATTAGTAATTTGGCTGTGTTCACACAGAAGAAAAGAAACTAAGAACTCGCTAATTCAATTAGCGAGTTAAAATTTATTTTTTAGTTTTCTTTACTAAAATATAATTTTTATATTTTTATTTTGTAATTTAAAGCGAGACGGAGAATGAATTAGTAATGTGGTTGTGTTCACACGGAAGAAAAGAAACTTAGAACTCGCTAATTCAATTAGCGAGTTCAAATTTATTTATTATTATTTTTTATTTTTTAATATTAAATTTTAAACTCGCTAAATGGTTTAGCGAGTATAAACGAAAAAAAATTATAAACTCGTTATACCGTGTAGCGAGTTTCAAAAAATGGGTCATTTTGGTCAATAGTTTTGAAGAATTGTTATTTTGGGATATATTTTTTTGAAATGGAATATTTTGAGAAAAAATCATTTTGGGAGAAGAGGTCATAACCGCTAGTAACTGCTGTAGTAAGGGAATTCGTAGATTCATTCACAGCCGTTGTTTGTCTTTTGCAAGATTAAATTTGAGCCACTCATTGTGTGGCGGTTAGATTCCACCTTTATTGTAATATAGACTAGTACTTTCCTACCCATGCCAAGGCACGGTGACAGTACAACATAAATATAGTGTGTTTGAGATTAAATTTTCAAAATGCATAAGTCTAGTATCTATCATCAAATTGTAAACTCTTAAAATTTTCAGTTGATTGCAAGAACGACAATATTAATGATCCATTACATACATAATAGTTCCTGATTTTTAATTGAACATTTCAAAAATAAATCTGTCTCTTTGGTATTTGTTACAAAAAGAAAAATAGAAAGTAAAATCACATTCTACAATATAGCCAAAATAAGATTGATAAAATATAATTTTATTATTATAACCAAAAAAGAAAATTATAAGAAAGTATGATTTCAATTAACTAAAGTTAACCAAATTACATAATTTCAAACCCCATCCACTTTCCTCTTTCCCCTCACCCCCTTTCATGTAACCTCAAACCCGCTCACTATCCTTTGAATTGCTGTTTTCCAAACTTCCAATACTATTATAGAGAAATCATGCTCTAAAATGATACACTATCGAAAATAAAATCTTGACCAAGTATATCAATTATTCTGAGTGCCTGCAATAACAAAATTAAGTAAAGACATGGAAACAAATTGCAAATATTCTTGAATAACAATAGGAAGCTCACCTTATAAGATATCTCCCCAAACTTTTCAGCACTTTCAAGAAAGTTTGACTTGATGAATAAAAGTACTCGTTCCAAAGCTGAAATATATGTTACTTATTGCATGAAAATATCACATCCGACCTTAAATGAGATTGAGTTGGTGTCCCATGACTGAAAAGAAAATGCTTATTAGATAATATCATAACATTATGCAAATTATGTGCACTAAATTTGATTATACTTACAAAAGTTTTAAGAGTTGAAGAAGAACCGAATTAGTACTCTCGTCAATCTGTTTCATCAACCACTTCCCAATCCCACCCCTCTTCCATTCAAAACACTCACTCCAACTACTACTATGTAACCCACCCAACCCTACACTCCTTTATGTAAACTTCATACACTTACTCTTCTATTTATTTTTAACCTAAAAAAATAACAACACCCATCCACACTTGTATTCTTATTAACATATACAGTCTCCTAAATAAAAAGACAACTAATCATAGGCATGACTGCAATTGACGTGTAGTATTAATATTATTTTTTTATCAATTTTGTTTGTTCGTGTATTGTAGGATTTTTTTATAGATATGTTTGAAGGAATTTACCTTTGTTCTTGGCTCTAAAAATTGTTGCTTCTTGGTTATGTTTTTCTTTTGTTCTTTTCTTCCTACTTAATTTACAACAATGACACAAAAACTTACATCCTCCCATGAGGATTTTTCCATTCGAAGATACACTGAGGTGTTGTGAGTGGGTAGGAGAGAGAAAATGAGATGGAAAATAGTAAGGCGATAGTCGTTATGAGTATTAAAAGTGAGTCCCATTAATAAATAAATATTATATACTTTCGTTCATAGAAAATGAGACTTATCAATAAAATGCTCTAGATGACAAAGTTGGTAAGATTATTCGAAATAGAAGTAGAGGGAGCATTGCGTTAAATTAAGGTCAAAATATGCATTTTTGACTAACGGAAGTTAGTCATGTAACTAACTTCGGGTAATATGTCATGTGAAATGATCAATTTGTCCCTAAAAAAAAAGATGTCCATGATATATGACTTGGAAATATAACATCATATTTTTTTTTTATTTGCAACAGATTATAAAAACAAATACTCCCTCCATCTCGAAAAATTTAGATCACTTTGACTTTAATGGTCAACTCAATTATAAAAACAAATATTTCCTCCGTCTCGAAAAATTTAGATCACTTTGACTTTAATGGTCAACTCAATCAAATTTTAACCGTAATTTTATGAAAATTTAGATATTTTTATTCAATTATAAAAATTATTATTTTTTCACCATTAGATCCATGAGTAGCAAAAGTTCTACAAAAATATAAACCAAGCAAAATAGACATTATCAAGCAAGCAATAGCACAGTACAAAAATATTTGTTAGTAAATTCACCATTTAGCTTAATACTTAAAATTAATAATTATTTTATAACTGTCAACATAGTAAAATTCAATTTTGTTAATAAAAATTATTAATTATTTATATTAGTTAGTAACCGGTGTAGGGGAGTTTTTTTTTATGTTTTTTTCAACTTTAAATCCAGGCCGCTCTTTGTCTTTTGAGAGATTAAATCTGAACCACTCTTTGTGTGGCGGTTAGAGAGGTAGTAACCGTTGTAGCAGAGTGGAAAGTTAAAAATCAAATTTATTTTTCATATTCAATCCTAGCCACCAGTTATGTTTTCTCAAACTCAATCTTGACCATCGATTGTGTGGCGGTTAGATGTGATCTCTATTGTATTATAGATTACTACCTAAATTTAGGAGTCCGACATAAGTGGTGTTGTAGAAATTGGGATGGTAGTGCATAAATCCAGTTAAATCAATGGCTAAGATTAATTGAAGTAAGTTTTAGGGAAAATTTATTTTTTCATAAGTTATAAAAAGTCAACTTTCATTCTTAAAAATATCAAGTTTAGACCTTAATACATTGAGTTTATGCCTTAAAATACCTAGAAAGTAAAATAGTGAGTTTCAGTAAGTTTAAGCTAGTAAATAAAATAGCGAGTTTAGGCCTTAAAACAGTGAGTTTAGGCTTTAAAACATCAAGTCGATATATTTAAAAGCAAAATTTTGTTATAACTTATAGAGAAACAGATTTCCCCCAAAATTTTCTGTACTTTAAAAAACATGCACCTTAACTCATTTACTAACAAGCGGCTACCTATCTATTTGTGTAAACGTTGGACAACGACAACATAATTAATCCATCCATAATCTCTAAAGCAAATCTTAAGGTCCACCATTTCTACCTTAACATGATTATTTAAGGAAAAAACAAACATTCTTCATCATTTTCCCCTAATTACAAATGCAATTATGATTCTTCAAATTTCCACTAAATTGACACTTCTACCCTCCATGTCCAATCTTTTTTTAATTTTTGGAATGGGGACCTCTACAACCTCACAGGTTGTCCTACAAGAAATTTCAAGACAAATGCATTTAAGTGAACCTTGTCATTGAGTTAAACATGTCGACAAAGGGCCAAATGTGACTAGAGATGCACCGGACAAGGGCCCGCTACGGTGGATGAGCCGTCTGATAATGCAAACTGCATATAAAATTTGATCACATTTTATTTTTTGATAAATCAGCGATCGATATTAATTTAATTTGAGATAGATTTCACATAAACCCAAATGAATTTTGTCCATTGATCCATCAATAAATAACGTGATCAAATTATGAGAATTGACTTTCATGAAACATCTATTTTTTTGGCTACGAGTGCCCCAAATAAAAATGACCCTTTTGTCCATAGCACATAACTGCATGAGAAAAGGCACATGAGTACACACCATAGTTTTCACAACTTCAAATCAACTTATGTTGACATTTATAATGGAGTTTGGAATTGACCCACACAACATGTCATAATGTAACATGGTATGTGATACAAAAATAATGACTTTATTGGTGACCACCACTAAGACCCCAACTCATGTGTGATGCTTGGCTCTGTGTTTCACAAGCCCATGCAGGACCATAGCCACAAATTCAACCATATATATCCTAATACATCAAGAGAAAAAAAAAATATCTCCATTTTGATATGATAGTGTACAAGAGTTTCAGCATAACTTACAACACCCTAATTAATAGCTCAATCAAGAAAATGGTACTGCATTTGTAAAAATTTGAGGTTAAATTAGGTGACAAATATTTGAACTTAATCTGACAAAAAAAAAAGTTAATATAGTCATTGTTTTAGTAAATGAGTCTTGAAAATATTATTTCCTCCGTCCCAAAAATGAATATTTACAAAAAATCAAATTTGCACTTGATCAATAGAGAATTTGAAATTTTTCTGGACATTTATTTTATTTTTTTGCATATTCATTTTGAGACGGAAATTGCATTATTCAATTGAGCAGACAAAAAAGAAGTAATTATATAAAAAAGTAGAAAACATAACGAATTTTTATTTTTTTTAACCAACAGTATTCAAAAACAAATTGTTATGTTTTCTATTTCTTTATCCTCTCCAAAGGAGTGGCTTATTAATAAAGTAAAGTCTCGTACTCGGTGAATAATAAAGAGTTCGATCCCTATGCTCGTCTGACTTAAGACAACTTAAAAAAACCGCCGCAGTTAATGTATTACTGTGTGTAAAAAATATGAAATTTTATTGAGGAAAAATGATTTGTAGATAATGAATTAAGTAGGTGGAAGTGAAAAGGAAACTAGGTAGATATATCAGGGGGGAAAAAGGTAGGGTTGTTTGGCTACATGGATTATGTAGACTTTTTAAAATAGAAATCATGATAATTTGTTAACGTGTGTTTGGTTACAGAAATCATAATTGCTTGATCATGGAAAGTCACTAAAAATCACTCTCCCCTCTTTCTGTTCAAAATAATTATCATTTTTTGACATTTTTTTTTAAATCATTTTTGAGTTAAAAGCACTGAATTTGATTTTTACCTTACATTGAGGGGCATTTGGTTCGGGAGAAAAAAATTAAAGGAATAGAATGGTCAATGAAATTGAATTCCTGAAAAAATTGAAATGAAAAAAAAAACTGATCAAGCCCCTCCGTTTGGTTTGTACTGAATGAAATGAAATTGTCATTCAATTCCTTGACAAATCATGTTTGGTTTGAAAATACAAATTATAAGAATGGAATGAAAACATATAAAATGTCCAATTTACCTTTTTTTAAAAAAAATATTTTTTTTGGGGTGGGTGGGGGGTTGGGGGAGGGCGGCTGGAGTGGGTGGGGTAGGTAGGGGGTATGCAAAATGAGTAAAAAAAAAATTTCGGGAGGGAGGGTAGGCAGGGGTCTTAATTTTTTATTTTTTTTTGGAGGGGGGGGTGGGGGTGGGGGTGTCGTAGGACAGTGGCTGGATGGGGGGGGTAGGCAGGGGTCTTTTAAAAAAAAAAAAATTGGAGGGGGGGGGTGGGGGAGTGAGGGGTGGTAGGGCAGGGGCTGGATGAGTGGGGGGTAGGCAGGGGTCTTTAAATTTTTATTTTTTTTTTTGGAGGGTGGGGGGTGGTAAGGCAGGGGCTGGATGGGGGGGGGGTAGGCAGGGGTCTTTAAATTTTTACTCCCTCCGTTTCAAAATGTTTGTCCCATTTGGCTTTTTTGTTGAACTTTGACCACAAATATATGAAAGTTTAATTATGTTCATGAAATTCTAAAAATTCCTATTGATTCACCATTAATAATATTATCAACAACAACTTTTAGAATTTCATTAACATGATTAATCTCTCATAAATTTGTGGTCAAAGTTTAACAAAAAAGTCAAATGGGACAAACATTTTGAGACGGAGGGAGTATTTTTTTTTTTTGGAGGGGGGATGGGGTGGTAGGGTAGGGGCTGAATGGGGAGGGGGGGGGGGGTAGGCAGGGGCTTTTAATTTTTTTTTATTTTTTTAGGGGGGGGGGGTGGTAGGGCAGAGGGTGAGTGGGTGGGGTAGGGGCGGGGTGGGGGTGGGTAGGCAAGGGGTAGGGGTGATTTGGGTTTGGGGGTATTTTGGTCAAAAAAAAATTTACAGTTCCATTCCTGAAGGAATTGAGCATTCCTTTCATATTTGAAAGGAATGATCAATTCCTTCATTCAAAGGAATTTGCTATTCCATTGCCATGAAAAATGCAAACCAAACACGTGGCTGGAATGGGTCAAACAGAATTGACCATTCCATTCGATCGCGAAATGGTCAATTACCACGAACCAAATGTCCCCTGAAACTTGTAAAAATCCATTAATTATTTTATTGAGTATAGTATTGTAGGAGAGAAAAACATTAATATGAATAAAATTGATGTTTTTTTCATTAAGTAATAGTAATAATGCTTTTTTTTTTTTTTTTTTAAATCGGTGAAAAATTATTTTAGATAGGAAGAAATAATAAACTATTCCAGGTGGGATTAATAAATTGGACATTTGATTAGAAAATCAAACGTAGTTATCGATTTGTGCTTTCCTATGAATTAGTGGTAAATTACTGATCATTCCATAAAGGAATTTGGGTTAACCTAACTTATTGACTACTCCCTCCGTCCCAGCGAAAGAGTCGGTAAATTTGTCCGACACGCAAAATAAGAAATGTGATGTAGGAAAGAGAAAAAGTTTAAATGTTGTGAGTATGAAAAATTAAATAGGAGAGAGAATGAGTGGGAGGTGATGTAAGAAAGATAATGTTGTGAGTGTAAAAGTAAAGTAGGAGAGAGAATGAGTGGAGAGAATAGTGATTTAAGGTTTCCTTTTTGGGAAAGTGGCTTTTTAAATGGGACGCCCAAAAAGGAAATAAATGGCTCTTTCGCTGGGACGGAGGGAGTATTCAATTTTACCAAACAAACGCGGCCTTGTGGGTGGAGAATGTATCATCAAAACACAGAAAGAGAAACGTTAAGTGAACAGAATTAATAATTCATTAGATGAGGAAAACTGCAAAACAAAAATAAAAAAAAAAAATTACTCAAACGGTTGAAAATTTGTGGATTTGTCACTTAAATTCTTTTTATTATGAGAAACGAATACCTCATCTAAATTTTTTTTTGCTTCCAAAGTAACTTAGATTAACGATATCCATTTTTTCCAGTTAAGTGATATAATGAACATGACTAAAATTTCAACATTGATTTTCCTATCTTACCAATGAAAACTTCAGTCACGTGCATTACACATGCACACTTATCTATAAAAAATGAATTCGTTATTTATGGATATTTTGGATGCAACGAAAAAAATCAGATAAGGTTTTTTTTTATTATTATTTATTTATTTACAACAAAAACAAGATATAGGTGAAAAATCCATAAAAACACTTCAATAGTTTGGGTATTATTTTTCTTAAGATTATCAAAAAAATTTAAAAAGTGACTTTATTGTGTATATATAGTATATATGAGCAGAACAAGCAATAAAAAATTATATTAATACATTATTAAAATTATTATGATTAAAATATTTGACTAGTTGAATAGTTTATTTATTTAAGATGGAGCATTAACCTTATCTTATATCCTTGTCATTGCTTTACATAAAGACAAAGTGAACCATTGGAAAATGAGAGGAAGAGAAGTTAAATATTAAAGGCAATGATTAGGGTTCAAACACAAAGGAAAATCTACCTGTGAATCGGTGGAAACCTACCCAACTATTCTTAATAATAAATAACTATTTAAATTAATTATTACATTTTGACTACAGAATTTGAATTCCAAATTTATTTTGACTTTAGATTTTATCCTACTAATTGATTTATTATATCGAGCATAATAATGTACGATAGAAAAATAAATTTGATATTTCATTTGTTAAGTTATACTACTAATATTATATACTCCCTCCATCCAAGTTAATACTTCACAGTTACTGTTCACACGTGAATTAAGAAAAAAAATAATGATATAATGTTGTGAGTGTAAAAGTAAAATAGGAGAGAGAATGAGTGGAGGGAATAGTAAATTATAATGGTGTTGTGAGTATTAAAATAATGTAGGAGACAAAGTGTGAAGTATGTAATTGAACGCCCAAAATAGAAAGTGTGAAGTATGTAACTGGACGGAGGGAGTATATATTTCCTCCGTTTTAAAATGTTTGTCCTATTTGATTTTTTTTTTGAACTTTGACCACAAATATATGACAATTTAATTATGTTCATAAAATTTTAAAAATTTCTATTGATTCACCATTAATAATATTATCAACAACAACTTTTAAAATTTCATGAATATGATTAATCTCTCAAAAATTTATGGTCAAAGTTCAACAAAAAAAGTGAATGAGACAATATTTTGACGGAAAGTATATATGTTGGGGGTAAATACACCACGTATGTACTTTGCCCAAATCAAGAGTATACATTCTCATCCCTTTTCCATTTTTGATTCTCGGTTTTGAAATGACGATTTCTATTTCGGAAAAGGCGTATTCAAATCGTGATATTTCGGTTTCTGATTTTTGATTCTAACCAATTGTTCCAATTTTAATTTGTCTAACACTCAATCTAACTAGCAATAATTAAATAATTAATAAAATATCAAAATTTGTTAGATATGTAATAAAATTTGTTTAAAACAAATAAAATTTTATGTTTAAAGTAAAAAAATGTTATGCTTTAATAGATTTAGTTAGGTTTTTTTAGCAAATTCAGTGTTAACTTTTTAACATATTTAGTTAGAATTTTTTGGCTCATTATCTGGTTAGACCACAGGTTCCACAGTTCCAGAAAATGGAGTTTTATATTTGAACTGGAGAACGGCCAATTTGGATTTCATTCGATTTCGATTTCATCCTGTTCCAGTTTCATTCGGTTCTGGTTCCTATCTGTTCTGATTTGAATCTCAAGTTTGGATTCTAGTTTGAGTATGTCTAATCCGAGTAAGATTCATGAACTTACTATATGCATCTTATCAATTTAATATAACTACAATTAATTATTTAAAAGAAATTATAAAATTAGGTCAAAAACTTGTAAAAAACGCGTTTTTTTGAAGCTTAACAAAAAACGTGATTTTAGACTACGTCGTCGACTCTTCCACTTTCTTTATACCGTCTCTCCCGCCCCGTCACTGTCAACAATCGCCATTGAAGAAATCGCAATTGTGAATTCAGATCATAAATTCGATCTCAATTAGTGTTATCTCAAGGTTCGAATTTGCTTATTGGGAGTTAATTAGGGTTTTTGTTTGTTGATTTTTACGAATTTATGAACGTTTGGAAGGATTTGCTGTTGGCTTTGATTGAATTGATTCATTGTGAATTTGTCAAGAATGGTAATCGATTGATTGATTGATTTTGTTGGAGAGGGAGAGAGTGAAGAAGGGGTGTATTGCTGCTTGCTGTTGTGAATTTATGAATGTTGGGAAGGACTTGTTGTTTGTTGTTGGTGGGGATTTGATGTGCCAGTGTTAGGGGTTTGATGTGCCAGTGCTAGGGATTTGATGTGCCAGTGTATGTGTTTTTGAGTGCCAGTGCATGTGTTTTGAGTGTCAGTGCATGTGGGAATTTGAGTGCCAGTGTATGTATTTTTGAGTGCCAGTGTATGTGTTTTCAAATGCCAGTCCATGTGTTTTTGAATGCCAGTGCTTGTGTTTTTGAGAGCAAACAAAAATTATTACCAGTGTTTTTGAGTGCCAAGACATGTTTTTGAGTGCCAGTGCATGTGTTTTTGAATGCCATGCATGCGTTTGAATGCCGCTGCTTGTGTTTTTGAGAGCCAAAGAAAATGTTAGTGTAACAAAGTGCCCGTTGTAGTATCAATAAGTGCCAGTTGTACAAAAGTGCTAGCGCATGTATATTAAGTGACTTTATAAACTAACACCGGCACTTGGTTACACTAACACCGGCACTTTGTTACACTAACACCGGCACTTTGTTAAACTAACACCGGCACTTGTTTTACACTAACACCAAAGCACTTTGATACACTAACACCGGCACTTTATTACACTAACACCGACACTTTTTTACACCGGAACCGGCACTTTGTTACACATGCACCGGCACTAAGTTTCTGGACAAAGAGAGCTTTTAACCGGCACTTTTTAGACGTGCATGGTACATTTTTACCATAACCACCGTCAATTATTTATACAACTACCGGCAATTATTTAGAACAAATTCACATAATTCTCAATTGAATTGACCCAAACTTCAAGAAATTAAACCCTTTATCCACACCATTGAAGGACATTCTGTTTATCCAACGAAAAAACGAAGAGCTATGGAATCAAATCACACAGTTATCTCCAATTAATTATGTACCAATCAATAAAGTACCAATCAATTATGTAACGAAGCATAGTTGACAATGGACATTAATGGCGGAATTAGGGCACGAATTGTAGGTTACAAAATACTCAAACTGAGTGAACGCCGGAGAACGATCGGAGCTTGGGATGGCCAGAGAAGATGATTGGAGCTTGGGATGGCACGAATTTGTAATATTAACACTGACATTTATCATGGTTGCCAGTAATTACAAAAATGCCACCGTTTGTTTTGAAAACACGTTTTTCCTTATCTTAAGAAAAAACTAGTTTTTTATAAGACCAACTCTAAAATTAGTACATAAACTATGACAAATATTGTCAATATAACATTTTAGAATTTATTAAGATAATTAAATTGATTTAAATTATTATCAAAGTTCAATTAAGATAGTCATTAAAATAAATTATCTTTCAGACGAAACTACAAAAATGCCTTTTCGCGAAACTTATTTGTCAACACTCACATAAGTGCCATAAATCTGCGGCACTTTGAAGAAAATGTTCTAATTTCCGACAGCTTTAAAAAAGCTCATCTAATTTTCGAAACTTATAATAATTACCGCTAATTTCAAACACTTTTTATTAAATGCTCTTAAATTTTTGGCACTTTGTAATAAATGCCACTAAGATTTCGACATTTTTTATAAGTGCCGTTAAATTTTTGGAATTTTTTATAATGTCGCCGTTTTCTAGCACTTTTTATAAGTGCTGTCTTTTCTGGCACTTTTTAATAAGTGCCGCTTAATTTCAACCAGGCTTCGATACCAGTATTTGGGTAATTGGTGGTATTCGAGTAGTAATTGTCGCATATCAATTGTACAAAGAATAGAACAACATGATGCAACAATATCCATATGAAAGTAAAAAAAATGACAAGAACATGAGATTTGTTCATACAATTCATCCCACAAAGAAATTACATATGGGGGAACTACCAAACCAGGATATTCAATAATATCACATATGTCGTGTTACAATAAAAGCCCACGATCTCCCTATAGAGTCGTCCCCTCTATCTATATATACACACGTCACCCATACAACCCCTAGACATAACCTAGGTTATTGTGATGACGTGTATCCGAAAATTTTCCCATTTTTGTTTGAAAAAATCAACGAAACGGAGTCGCCACGCCATTTTAATTTTGAAGGGCCAAAACTTTGAAAAAAGCCCGAGATCAGAGATTTAGGTTCGGAGGTCATGTTACACGCCGGGAAGGACGTTAGTGTGCACCCGGAATGCCTCGTAAAACGAGTCTTCCAAGCTGAAAATCATTTGTGTGTGTGTGTGTGTGTGTTTTGGCCAAAATAAGTTGAAACTCAGAAAACTAAAAATTGGGATATCTTTTTAAGACTTTAAACTGATCCCATGAATTTTTGAAAGATTTTTGGATTGAGATTTGGTACTCAAAAGACCTTTTGAAGTTGAGAGCCATTTCTGCCAGAATGAAAAAGGCAGTGGACCTTTGATTTTGAAATGTATTCAAGGGTCTTAAAACTTCATAATCTGGATAAACTCAGAGAATGAAAGTTGTTCTAGACACCTTAAATAAGGTTTGTGCGAAGGAATTTTTCATTTTGGAAAAGATTTGAGGGGTCAAAACCTTCTGGAAACCTCAGATATGAGATCTGGATTCCCAGAAGCTGATGAACTAGCCTCTGAAAGAAAATTTGAAAAGAGGAGTTTTACTCACCCAAAAAATAAAGTAAAAATATGTCTGGAAAGCTCTGGATGTTGGCTACAAAAAGTGTTTTGTAGTCAACACCAAATTCCAAGTTCATCTGTGTCCAAAAATTAAGACAATGGACTGAGGTCTGGGAAAATTGCTACTGGACAGCAACTTCCCAAGAAGGAGAATATGATTTTAAAGGGGGGTTTTGCATCCATGCTTGTCCCCATTTCCCTAGGTTTTGGTTAGTGATTACTAGACATTTTAGTGGTGAATCAACTATACCAAACCATCCTTGGGGTACATTAGGACTAAGCATTTCATTTGCTTGGGAAGGGGATTTTTATCCTTTGAAAATGAGATTTTATGCTTGAAAATGGTTTTTAGGGTTTTGAAAATGAGTTTTCTTGGTAAGAAAGTAAGAAAACTTGAAAATAATTTTGATCTTTGTAGAAGATCATCCATGGAGATGGTCTTCCATGGTGATCTTCTTAGATCTAGAGCAAGAAGATGAAAGAACTACATTTTGTAGTTTGAAGATGCATGCATGGATGAGATTTAGGGTTAGGAGAAGGAGGGTTTACCAATCTTCCTTGTGTTCTTGAGTGTTTGGCTTGAGTGTATGAGTGTTTAGGGCTTTAATATGAGAGTGAGTGGATGAGTATGAATTGGGAAAGATTGGAGAGAAAATGGTGACAATTCAAGTGAATTCTCACTGTTTTCTCTCTATATTTCGCCAGAGGTTCGGTGCAAAATGTGTTGTGGCTCCTTATATTTGTGACTGGAGGGCTCAATTTATAGCCCTCCTGAAAATGCAAACCTATCCGCGCGGACAAGTCCCCTCAGTGTGCACTGTTCATTAAATGCAGCTCCAGCTTTGGACAAGGGGAATATTTCTTTTCAAAATTCAAATTGACCAGCCAGATTATGTTTCCAGTATTTCTATTTGTGGTTTTATTCTTTTGTTTTTCTTTTCAAAATGCAGCTCCAGCTTTGGACAAGAGGTCTGACCTGCGATGCATATTATCTAGGAGAGAGGGTGACGCGCCAGCATGGCGTGAACTCGCCTTTGAGGACACCGGTGGAGCCTCCCGCCGATATGATGCACCCGAGCGATCGGTCCGTGACCTGGGATGATTACCGAGCCGGCCAGCACTTCTCGGATTTCGTGGCGATTGAGCCATATGCGACATTCGTCTTGAGGAGGCTGAGGATGCCTCAGGTTCTGGATAGGAGGGGCTTGGGATCCCGCGGTACCCTCGGACGGATTTTTCCTATATCCAGATGGGGTCCGATTGAGGGTGCAGATCCCTCAGCCCGAGCGACTTCCACGAGCTTTCCGGCCTCGTCCGGTATTGAAGGTATGGCTTCACCTTTTCCCCTTCTTTTCTTTCCTTTGTTTCATCATCTTTAGCATCACCTCTCTTTTTTTTTTTGACGCTTTTGCTTTTGTGCAGTTTTCGGAGGTGGTCGTCGAGAAGCTGACGAAGCAAGTGATCGGGGCCAAGAGATTCATCAGGAGGATGGTCGCCATGGGGCTCCTCAGCTAGAGCGAGGCGACCACGCGGCGCGCTCCCCGTCGGACGGGGAGGCTTCCCTATTCGCTCGTAGACTTCTTCAGAGACTCCTTTGTCTCCTCTCCTTGATCCCCGCGCGGTGTTGCCTTCGGATCACGTCATTCTCGGGGATCCACACGGCAGTGGACATCGTATGGGCAAGATGGCGGGTCGTCTTCGTACGTCCAGAGTCCGACGCCTTCACCTTCGGATACAACTTTTTCGCAGATCTCGGCTTGCCCTATCGTGAGCGTGCCGGTTGGTCCCGATGAGCCTCTTTCTCGGAGACGAGGACGATTCTCGAGCCCGAGATTTTCGTGGCTCCCGAGGAGGCGGGCCCGAGTCGCAAGAGGGGCCGGGGGCAGACATCGGGCGCTGGAGACTCCGATTGATTTTTTTTTTTTGAGATTTGAGATTGAGATTTAGATTTGTATAGCTTATGCACATTTTTTTTCTTTTTTTTATTGGAATGTAATAATTTAGGATTTTATTTATGTTTGTTTGTTTTTTTTTTTTGCACACTCTTTTTTTTTTGGAATGTAATAATTTAGGATTTTATTTATGTTTGTTTGTTTGTTTTTTTTTTGCACACTCTTTTTTTTTGGAATGTAATAATTTAGGATTTTATTTTATGAATGCAATGCAGTATGAATGCGGTGTTGCATGAGCCTTGGTTTTTTTTTTTTAGCAAGGGTGTTTGGTATATGGACTGGTTTGGGGAGGTTTTTGCACAGGTTTCGAGCAACCGGGACGGAATATTCCTCTTTTGGTGTAGCAGCTTGGACTGTTGCAAAGATTTTTTTTTTTGGTAATGACACTTGTATCCGCGCGGATAGGGTCAAGATCTGACAGTTTTCATTTATTTCGGTGGTTGGATATGCTTTGGACCATAAATGTCATTGAAACTTCATCTTCTGCAGTTCAAACTCACTGGAATTTCGGGAGAGAAGAGAAAAAACATGGAAATGGCCAAAAATTATCCAAAATTGTCCAAAGAAAGGCAAATGTTGTTCTTTGAAAAGTTCAAGGAGTGGTGTAGGGAGATTATGCACGGGAGAAGATCATTCTTTGAAGAAAGGTACAAGATACGATGCTTGTGGTCTCTGAAAGAATTGGTTCCGGATTATGACCTCTTGAGAGCTTCTTCATCATTTTTGGGATACTAGAAGGCATGTCTTTTGCCTTTCCTTCAACGAGATTGTTCCGACTGTCGAAGAATTTCGGGCCTTGCTTGGAGGTCCGGAGGTGGAAGAGATAGCGGTTCCCTTGCCCGGAGGGGCTTCTTTTGCTGACAGATTGTGCGTCCTCCTTCATCTTTCCCCGGAGGAAGCGCAAGGTATGATCCGTGGTCCCGATCATTTCGATATTTCCGGTCTTCCTGACAGATTTAGGGGCCTAGGTTTGGTGGATGATGCCTATTGGGATGCCTTTGCACTTTGTATGTTTGGCACCCTGTTCATGGTCTATTCCTTTGGGATTTGCCATCGATCTTTGCTGGATGTGGTCGTTCACTGTCGCCTGGGCAGAGATGTCGTTCCTTTGATTCTGGGGGAGACTTTTCATGCTCTCGACAGATTAGCTACCGGGCGGCGGTATATGCACGGGGGCAGCCCGTTCCTCTTGACCCTGTGGCTGATGGAGCGTTTGGGGTTCTTCGGGAAACCTCTCGATATGATCGTGCCTCGACTTTTGCCAGAGAGGTGTTGATGTAGATTTTGATGATCGTGGCTCGTGAGCGTTGGATGGCGGGTCGCCGGGACCGAAGATATCGATGGCTCGGTGCCTCATCGGCGGGTGGAGACTCGCAGAGTGCTTCAGATGGGTCTCCAGTGGTCATGCTTCCGGGCTTTCTCACCCAGCCTTCTATATTCCGGCTTTAGTTCCGAGACGCTTTGGCCTGAGCAGTTCCTTTGGAGGATTTCGATGATATAGCCACCAGGTGGTGGCTCCTGCTTCTATGGATGATCCCTCGGGTTTCCATTTCTTTCCCGAGCATGGAGGTATGATGCCTTTCCTCCTCGGGTCATTCTCAGCGTCCAAGACCTGTTCTTGACCACTTGGTACCCGGATTGGTATGAGAGGCATCCGGGAGAGACTCAGTGGCTATTTTGAGACGGCGTGAGGCCATTGTGGGCGCGGAGGACCCGATCGTTTCGAGAGGAGGAGGGCCGAGGCGAGGGCCAACCCTCATGATAGGAGCGGAGACGCCGTGACCGATTATGAGGCTTACGTCGAGATAGAGAGGAGGGTTCCTATGCTACCGCCTAGGTTACAAGAGATGAGGGATGACACTAGGGCTACTAAGGCTCGACAGAGGCCGGTTTGATAGACCCCGTCCCTATACCAGAGCTTGGTAGGAGGAACACCGACATTTTTCCCGTTCGTAAAAGAAGACTCGAAGGGGGAAGAAGAGGGGAGAGGCCGCACGAGTGGCTTGGAGTGACTCCGAGGTTTCGAGTATCCCTTTCTTGTCATGGCACACATTAGTTTGATTATGTATCTTAGTTTTCTTTTTAGCAAAGTTACCGCTGTAGGAATGAATCGGGCTTAGACTCATCAAAGAGCTTTTAATTTGTAATGAATATTTGAATTGCTTTAAAGTTTTTCGAGACGCTTTCATGGTCTCGATCAATTGTATTGATGCCAAAGTATGGCTTTTATTTGTGCTTTAGACCGAACCGTTTCCGCCGCCTACGTTCCCTCATTTTGAGGAGCTCAGTCTTCGTAGTTCAACCCGATTTTTTTGTTGTTTTTTTTTGTTTTTTTTTTGTTTTTTTTTTGTTTTTTTGTTTTTTTTCGTTTTTTTTTTGGTGCAACCCCTGTTTTTACCTAGGCCGCCCTTTTCGGGTTTTCAACCTAGTTGGGCATTACTCTTCTAGCACTCTTTTTTTTTTTTTTTTTACGCGTAGTATCTCGCGCAGCCTTGTCACCATTCACCGGGTGTACAAAGGGATTCCCGTCGAGGTCTCGCAAGTTGCATGGCTCCTCCGTGAGAAGATCTTCTCGGACGACACATGGCCCGACCCATACAGCTCCCATTTGCCGAGGGGCCGATACTGACCGGGGCTTTTCTTTCAAAACGAGATCACCTTCTCGGATCTCCCGATGCTTTACTTTCTTGTCGAAGGCTCGCCATTCTTCCCTGGTAGGCTCGGATGTGTTCCATGGCCTTCAATCGGCGTTCGTCTAGTAGGGCCAATTCGTCATGGCGACTCCGGAGCCATTCGACCTCGTTGATCCGGCTTTCCAGCAGATACCGGAGCGAGGGATCTCTAGCTCGATTGGGAGTACGGCTTCCATTCCGTATGTGAGGGCAAAAGGTGTTTCCCGCTGCCGTTCGACCGATGTTCAGAGCCCCAGAGTGCCAGTGTGTAACTTCTGCCAATCTCTCGCCTGGGACACCATTTTCCGGATGATATTTTCCGTAGTCTTGTTTGTCGCTTCGACGGCTCCGTTGGTTTGGGGCCCGTAGGGAGATGACTTGTGACGGGTTATTCGGAATTCCGCCGAAGCTTTTCACATTCCCCTTCGAAGTGGGATCCATTATCTCGAGATGATTTCTACGGCAACCCGTATCCGCACATGATGTTCTCTTTGAAGAAGAGGGCAACTTTCTTTGAGTTGAGGATTTTGCAGACTTTGCAGAGCATCCTTTCCGATTCCTTCGAAGAAATCACCAATCTCGCGTCTCTTTAGGCTCTTCCGCAGCTCCCAAATTCACACTTGTCAAAATCTCCTCGCAGCTTGGGCTCGATTTTCCTCTTTCCTGACAACCCGCTTAAAGATTTTTTTTTTTGTTGTTTGATTTTTTTTTCGTTTAATGTGTCTCGTTTCTTTATCTAATGAATTATTATTAAAATTTTTTTTTTTAATTAATTCATCATTAGTTAAAGTGGCAATCAAGGGATACTCGTAAAGGTTCGTCATTTCATCAAGACGAAGGGAATACAACGTTCGCTACGCACTCGTAGTCTTCGTGCGAAAGGCCGTCTGGACGACCCTAGAGACTCGATCTTAACAGAGAGAGACTGGGAGGACTTGTCCTAGATTGACACAAAGGGACGGGGGACCAATCCAAGCTTGGTGATCATTTCTTCCTTGGTCGCGGACGGGCCTGAGAGGTTTTCCCAATTTTTTAGCGGCTTTGCTATTGGTGGCCTCATGACTCGGGAACCGTGGCCGCTTTTGTTTTCCTTTCTCAATTGCCGCTATCATCTCTTGACCGAGCCGAGATCAATCAGTCCGGCACTGGACTTCTTCTTCGAACAATTGCCGCATAACTGCACCATCCCAATCATCCGAGGGAAATTCCGTGGCCTTAGCCTTTGGCACCGTCGGCCCGAATTCGTGTTTCGGATCTTCCCGGCGTAGGAATAGTGGTTGTGAGCTTCTCGAACCTGCTCCACTGTGTCAGCACGCCTACGAAGGTATACTCACTCTTCATGGTAGTGGTAGCCCTGTATCTTGGGTAGGTCCAGAACATTCTACGGACCGGGTTAGCCTTGGTTCCTCCGAACTTGTTGAGGCTATCCTGTAGCTTTAGCCATCCCGCCGTGGGAGCGGGCTCGTGATGTTTCCCGGTTGTGTGGGACCCTTTACAAAGTAGTCGCCCGCATTAGGACCGAAGGGGAGAGATTTAGGGTCGCTTGGCCGGACCTTTCCTCAGTGGCAGCCTTCAAATCTTTTTCCCTTTGCAGTGTCCACTCTGGGAGGCCTCATATCCCGTGCCGTGGCGAGTATTTTGTCCTTTCACTTCGATGAGTTTGTGAAGTTCCTTGTTGGTGCTTCCCGGCACTTCCGAGGCCGTGTAGATAGCTCATTTTTCTCATCATTTTCAAGACCGGTGGGATTTTATCCCGAGTGACCGTCGATCTATGTTGCACACTTGGGCCTTGGGAGGCTCGACCGTGAAGCCCGTTAGAATGTGACCTTCCTCGTCATGTTTGATTTCCAGAATAGGTATTCCGCCCGTATCCGCGCCCTCTAAAGTGACTAAATCTCCGTAAATGGTCGTCGATCCCCATTCGAGACGAATTTCACACACTCGGTGGAGGCTTGAGGCGACCCCTTTGACTTGGTGCAGCCAAGGTCTTCCCACAGGCATTGAAAGTAATCGGGATGTCAATAACCCGGAATTCCACAGTATCAATTTCTGTCCAAACCAGAGGTCTAAAGTAGCAACTCCGAGGACTGCTCGGGATGTGGAGTCGTAAGCTTTGACCGTGAGAGAAGAAGGCTTCAAGTCTCGTAGTCTTGATATCAAGCAAGCTCATGATCTTTGTGGAAGAATGTTCATTCCGACCCATTATCAACCAGACCCGAGGGAGGCGTCGTTCATCCAAATTGGATCATGATGAAGAGAGGCTCATTATGATCAGCCCCAAATTGAGGGAGGTCGAGATCGTGAAAGTGATTATGTTCCCGTAGCGGATGTTTCCAATCACCGTACCACATCATCGGGAGTAGCATCAATAGGCACGAGAGCGCGAGCCAGCTTTCTTCCAGCCTTCAAACTTTATGGGGATAGGACGAAGTGAGTAGAGACCAGAGGGAAATGTTGGCCTGTGTTTGCTTCAACCGGGTGAGCACGGGATCCTCTTTTTCGGGATCCGAATTTCACTGCCTTAGCATAGGGGCGGCGATCTTCTTTCGGTGCTTGATCTCGCGGCCTTCTTATCTCGCTCTTGGGATTTCCTTGGAAGATCTCGCCCAGAGCGGGTCAACAGATTAACTTCCTCATCGCCGTCTCTTGACCGGATTTCTTCAATGCCGCTAGGTCAACGGGGGAGCCCTTTTCGCTATCAAGCCACCGGTTCCCCGACGGAGTCCAGCTGATAGCGGGCCGAGCCGACCGGCTCCTTCCCCGGGCGGCCCTTATAATTGCTTCCCAAGTCACAAGCTTTTGAGTCTGGGGTTGTGTTGTTGCCCCTCGATGGCCCATAGAGCTAGTGGCGTCCTCCGATTCACTCTCATGGCCGGCCTTGCTCATAGTTATCATGCAACAAGAGTTGCTATTGTCGGGACTCGCGGCTTTTCGATTTCATCCCTTGGATGACCCACATAGTTACTGGCTATCACCTCCATTTCATCGTATATCCTTTTTCTTTCAATCTTGCAAGTAGGGAAGCCACAAGTGAAGGATAGGCAACGTTCCTCTTCGGCGTTTGATGTAGCGGCTCGATAGATGCGTGTCCAAATAAGGAGCACCCGAGGTCCATTTGTCGAACCTGGAGCAATTAGGAAGGCGTCATGTGGATTCATAGGTATGAAGGCCACTGGGAAACGTTCGTATCGATAACCCTTTTCGGTGATTGCGAGCACTCGCTGCGCTCGAGCGGCCGGCGTGACCCTTACGGTTGTTATGCCATCCGCTCTCGGGAAAGAAGAAAAAGATCCGATAACGTTTACGAATTCTTCATCTTACGGTGTTTGAAACCCTCCATTTTCGACCCGGTGCTTCAATAAACCCTTTCCATTCACCCGATCGAGGTTCTTATAAGGAACGTTGTGTTCTAAGATTTCGGATATGTACGGATGCGGGTGCGGGCTTTGCTGTCCCTTATCCTCTGGAGTATCCGGGCATTAACCACAAATGCATCTTACAAGTTACACCTCGTAGGGAGTCTGTCTCCATTGGTATCGATCCGCATTTCTGGCGGTCCTTCGTCGTTGCTTGCCGACAACCAACCATTGTGCCTGGCTCCCGTGGGCTCATTTCCGGCATGATTGTTCCGCAGATTGTTTCCGGATACGGGGCCTCGGTTGACTCTTCACTCTCGTCATCATCATCATCATCGCTGTCATCGGAATCTTCTTCCCATACTACGGGATTTCGGTGAGAGGGAACGCCGGTCAAACCCGTTGGGGAATATGGGTGTGTGCGGCGCGATGAAATTGTCATACGTTCCCATTCCGGAAGTGGCAATTGTGACTCGGCTTCTCCTCCCGAAATTGCGGGGGAAGAGTGAGAGGGGTGGCACGTATTTGACACCGGGTAGGATATAGAAGGAATCCTCCTCTTAGATTCTTCACTGTTCTCGGGATCATATTCGGGCTCTCCCAAGCCAATTTGCGAAGTGTACTAGCTCCAGATGCTCTTCGGCCTCTTTCTTTGATAAGCCCCGGTACGGGCGCTGCGGAAGCTTTCTTGTTCGATTCTTCTCGATTGTTCTAACCATCTTGTATAAATGGTTCTTTCATGTTCTGAGCGGAACAGCCCCAGTTCTTCAGTATTGGCCTTCCCTTCATCCGAGAAATAGTGGGTCTCGTATTCTTGCAAGGAGTCTCTGACATGAGACCAAGATGGGTTGATTCGTTCGATATCCTCGAGGCGAGGGAATCCGAGTCGGGATCCTCGACGAGGTTGGCCACGGGTATTTGGGGACCTTCATCGGCATCTTCATGGTCATGCGAAGATTCTCCGCATTCAATCATATTCACACGATTATGGTTCCTTGGCGGAGGATTTTTGGCTGTGTTAGGCCCCTTCGGGGCCTTCCAACTTTCCTTGCTCTATTAGCCCACTGGATTGCCTTTTTTCGGAGTGAAGCGGTATTTGTCGATCGGATGTCAGTGAGCTTGATGAAAAGCACAATACTTTGTAGTATCCACGGGAGCATTCGGATTTGCGGGTTGGAAATTCTCCAAAGGCCGCGGCAAGCCTTCTTTCACCGAGTCCCTAAAGATGTCATTCGGGGGCATTCCAAAGTTTTCGAGATTTATGACCCGCGGTTTGGGCTCAGTGGTTTCTGGGAGCAAAGGAGTCGTGTTATTACATTCTGTCCCGCATAGTTAATCATCTCTTTGCCTTTAGCGGGAGCTTGAGGCGGTGTTTGCGGGAAGGGAGCCCGATATACATGTGGCGGGTGCGTGCGACGGTTCTTTGATTGTAGGCCTTTTCAAACTTAGGTGCGAGGTTAACCGTGGCGTAAGTAAGTGCAGTATGGGAAGTGGCGAGGAGGCTCTCGAATGTGGTTTCAAGCATGGCCGGAAGATGTCCGATTGTTCCTCTTCGGAAGGAGGGATGGCCATTTCTTGAGTTTCGAGATTCCACCGCTTGTAAAAGTCCCCAAACATTCTCATCGGGCCCTTGCACTTTGTTGTTTGTAGAGTCAACCCTATTTGTTTCCCATTCCAAGTTGGCCTTATATTTTTACGTGAAGGCATTGGTAATCTGGTCCCATGTGGCCACGGCGGGTTTCAAACGGAAGAACCACTTTAAGGCTGGACTTGAGGATAGGCGAAATAGTCGGCCAATGTTGATTGGTACATCCTTTGGCTTTCATTGCCGGTATATGTGTCCAAATGGGTTTTCGGACATGCGGTCCCATCAAAGAGATCCGAGATTAGGCATCACGAATTTGTGGGGCGAGAGGAACAATGGAGTCGGGTGCGTAGGCGGAAGGCGGGCTTCTTGGCGATCGGTTCGGCGATACTGCGCTTTCATTTCCTTGTGTTGTTCCATGAACCGGGCGGATGAGGGTCTTGTGGCGGAACCATGGCATTCAAGCTAGTGGGTGAGCTAGGGAGAGGAGCTACCTTTGGAGCGGTGGTGGAGGGAAGCAGCCGTCCGAGGGAGCGTGGTGAAAAGCATGCTGGGGGCGGGTTACCACAGGGAGCATGGTAGGAGCACGAGCAAAGGATAGAACCTTGCGGCTTCTTTGTTGATTTTCAAGCTGGCAAAGTAGGTGGAGGCAGCCCGATGTGGCCAGGATAACTTGGATTTCAGTGGGGCCCGTAAGTAGGCTTGAGTGCGGGGCTGCTTTGTCCCGGATTGTTGAATTGCATGGCACTTTGTGGTGAAGGTGTGTAACAGGGGGAAGTGCTGCGGTCTGGTGATTCGGATGACACGGGATGGAGGCTTGGTAACCCATAGAAGTCGAGTGAGGAATGGATTTGTGTGAGGGCGGTGAACTAATGCTGATAGGAGGGCTCACTGGCGTGGCGAGAACCAAGTTGTGGCGGCATTCAGCGTAGGCACATTCTTGTGAAGGTCGGATTGATCGGTTCCCGGCGAGGCGGGATCCCGATTAGGCTGTGGCATTCGAGATAGCCCCAACCATGAGAAGACATTCCGTGCGGATTTTGCCCCCAGATTTGTGCCGTCGAGTGCATGGATCCGGTGGTACGTGGTTGGGAGAGTGGTGACCGAAAATCGAGGAGCATGGGTTACGGTAGTGGCACCATAGGAGGTGGGTGGCGGCATCTGGTGTAATCGGGCGGCGAGAGTGGGGTTGGCATCCTCGTCTTCTTCCACGGTGAAGGTGCCATCTGGATTGAGGTGGCGGCCGGACCGTGACTCTTAATTTAAGCCTCCGCCATAAAAATTTGTTTAGTGTGCTTCTGTCGTAACCTCATACGTTACGCTGGCGATTCCCTTTGTTGCTCTGTGCGAGGGTCCGGGAGGCGGAGTGACGTTATCCCCATCATTACCGGGCGATGCGAGACATTACGAAACCGGAGTCGGAACAAACGGCGAAGGCGACGATGCGCTTGACTCTTCCCAGCGATCAAACGGTGACCGGTGCCGAAACCAAGCTTTGTGCGGGGCTGGGGAAAGGACATGAAGGATTCGGATATGCAGGAATGGAAGGAGGGTAGGTGTTTGGGCTTTAGGCTCATGCGACATGCGATTATTTGTTCACGTTTACTTAAAACATGTTTTATTAACCTAATCGGTTGGAAAAGATTGCTCTTCTTTTCGCAAACTACTCGATTCTGGATCGGTGGGCCCCGTCACTACGTCTATAAGCCCCTCGTATTCCACAGTATTTCGACCTCCCGGGGTGGGCTGGCCGGGCGAGGGTCTATAGAACAAGCGGGTCCCATGGCCAAAGAAAACGATCCTAAAAGTCTGGCGGGTAATCGAGTCTTAACGAGCATTCGATGTAAATTACGGACAAAGGCGGACGTCAAAAGTCAAGATCATGTCAGGAGCTCGACGAAAAGTCGGCATGATTTGGAGCGATAAGCGTCCACGATTGATCTTGACTTGTCGTCGAGTTAAGCCGTAATTAGGCATGGAATATTCATTAATCCTTGATGACTCGGTGTCAATCTTTGGGAGTCGGTGTATAATTTGTGCGATCGGGCGAAGTCAGGCGCCGGTCAATATCTTGAGTCAAAGTCTGCGGCGGAAAACCGGCGAGAACTTCGGCGATAAGGGTCCCGAAAGATATTGAGTCGGTATGCCGACAAAGGCTTGAAAGGAAAGGTCTATGCACGGACGGGGCATGACACGAACCGGACTAAAAACCAACCGGGTCTCGGACAAAGTGTGTCACGGACAAGTGCGTAGTCGGCAACGAGGCTCCGTAGGATGTTTGGGTAGTCTGTGCTCATCAGAGAGGCGTAATAAGACCAAACGGACCGCGACAAGGATTTCCCGGAGTTAAGGGCGTAGTGTGCGGTGTCTCTGATCACGTGCGCGTAGTGTGCAAAAGCGATCTATATTCTTTTAAAGTAAAATAGAGATTTTTTTATGTGTCTTAAAAATATGATGCATGAAATTTTTTTTTGAGAATTTTCTTCTTCTTTTTTTTTGAAAATCCTTTTTTTTTTTTTTTGAAATTTTTAATGAGCACATAAGCATAAAGCACGAAAATTCCGACGAGTTAGGGACATTATTCCGGCAGTCAAAATTTTGACTTTCTCAGGCGGCCAAAACAACATGAAAGCGTGCAAAAATCAACACACACACAAAAATGATTTTCAAAGCGGGACGGAAGCTTGACCCTCAAAAGCTTTTTTTTTTTTGAAAACGGTGATACCGGTACGTGGGATTGTTAGACCACAATTTATCCCCGACTCGTGTTAGGAGGCGATAACAGGAAATTTAGTGGTTTCCACCAATATACCAAATACCATTTTTTTTAAAAAAGCTTAGTCCCAGCGGAGTCGCCCTTTGTGATGATGTGTATCCGAAAATTTTCCCATTTTTGTTTGAAAAAATCAACGAAACGGAGTTGCCACGCCATTTTAATTTTGAGGGCCAAAACTTTGAAAAAAGCCCGAGATCAGAGATTTAGGTTCGGAGGTCATGTTACGCGTCGGGAAGGACGTTAGTGTGCACCGACGCGCCTCGTAAACGAGTCTTCCAAGCTGAAAATCATTTGTGTGTGTGTGTGTGTGTGTGTTTTGGCCAAAATAAGTTGAAACTCAGAAAAGTAAAAATTGGGATATCTTTTTAAGACTTTAAACTGATCCCATGATTTTTGGAAGATTTTTGGATTGAGATTTGGTACTCAAAGACCTTTTGAAGTTGAGAGCCATTTCTGCCAGAATGAAAAAGGCAGTGGACCTTTGATTTTGAAATGTATTCAAGGGTCTTAAAACTTCATAATCTGGATATACTCAGAGAATGAAAGTTGTTCTAGACACCTTAAATAAAGGTTTGTGCAGAAGGAATTTTCCATTTTGGAAAAGATTTGAGGGGTCAAAACCTTCTGGAAACCTCAGATATGAGATCTGGATTCCCAGAAGCTGATGAACTAGCCTCTGAAAGAAAATTTGAAAAGAGGAGTTTTACTCACCCAAAAAATAAAGTAAAAATATGTCTGGAAAGCTCTGGATGTTGGCTACAAAAAGTGTTTTGTAGTCAACACCAAATTCCAAGTTCATCTGTGTCCAAAAATTAAGACCATGGACTGAGGTCTGAGAAAATTGCTACTGGACAGCAACTTCTCAAGAAAGAAAATATGATTTTAAAGGGGGTTTTGCATCCATGCTTGTCCCCATTTCCCTAGGTTTTGGTTAGTGATCACTAGACATTTTAGTGGTGAATCAACTATACCAAACCATCCTTGGGGTACATTAGGACTAAGCATTTCATTTGCTTGGGAAGGGATTTTTATCCTTTGAAAATGAGATTTTATGCTTGAAAATGGTTTTAGGGTTTTGAAAATGAGTTTTCTTTGCAAGAAAGTAAGAGAACTTGAAAATAATTTTGATCTTTGTAGAAGATCATCCATGGAGATGGTCTTCCATGGTGATCTTCTTAGATCTAGAGCAAGAAGATGAAAGAACTACATTTTGTAGTTTTGAAGATGCATCTGCGTGGATGAGATTTAGAGGGTTAGGAGAAGGAGGGTTTGCAATCTTTGCCTTGTGTTCTTGAGTGTTTTGGCTTGAGTGTATGAGTGTTTAGGGCTTTAATATGAGAGTGAGTGGATGAGTATGAGTTGGGAAAGATTGGAGAGAAAATGGTGACAATTCAGTGAATTCTCCCACTTTGTTTTCTCTCTATATTTCGCCTTGAGGTTCGGTGCAAAATGGTGTTGTGGCTCCTTATTTTTGTATTTGGAGGGCTCAATTTATAGCCCTCACCACGAAAATACCTCACCCAAACCTATCCGCAGCGGACCAAGTCCCCTCGGCGTGCATTGTTCATTAAATGCGGCTCCCGGCTTTGGACAAGGAGGAATATTTCTTTTCAAAATTCAAATTGACCGACCAGTTATGTTTCCGGCATTTTCCTATTTGTGGTTTTATTCTTTTGTTTTCTTTTTTAAGATTCTTTTTAAGGTTTAACCTTAAATAACAATGCCCATTTACCATTTTCGCTGTTAGAAAAGTTAGGATTGTTAGGAATTGTTAGAAATGTTATAACTTTTCGTTAATTTTCTAACGAAAATTCTAACAAGCTCAAATTGGAGCACTTACG
>JAFEMH010004587.1:0-201871 GCA_022495995.1 Adenophora triphylla var. japonica
GGCTTTACCGATGTAGTATCTGAAATGCTTTTGAAGCCCTTCCTCTTCTCTCGATCAAGATGCCGTCGCAACCGACTTGTCTCCTACTGTACGAGATACACAAATAAAAAAGGTTTCACCTGCTCGGAACCCTACTCAGAGAGGTGGAGTAGCGAGGTAATCCTTCGAGAGCCGTTGGAATGACGAATGACATTCACTCAGTCCATTCAAAATTTTTCGTCCCATTTCAAACGCCTTAAAGAAGGGGGAGTAGAGCCTCTTCGACCGACTTAGGATATGAAACGACCAAGAGCCGCTACTCTCCGTTAAGTCGTTGCATTTCTTTGATACCGTGGGAGCCTTCATGCTCGACTAAGCAGCTCTTTTTATCTTCTCCTGATTAGCCTCTATGCCTCGGTTGAAAGATACACTTATAGAAATCCCAGAACTTGCCAGCCGTATGACTCCAAAGACACACTTGCCGGGATTGGAAGCTTCATGTCGTTTGCTCGCAAATTGGCGAATGTTTCTTTTAGGCTCAAGCTACGTGACGTCCGGCCTTAGTTTTGATGACCATATATCGTCGACGTAAGCCTCCATATTTCTCAGGCCCCCGAGCGTAATTTGAGAAGCAAAGACTTTAGCTCTCACCATTCCTCCTCTTCTCGATAGGTTGCACCTGTATTCTTCAAACCAAATGGCATCATGTTGTAGGCAAAGCAGATGCACCTCGGCAAACTCGCTTGAAATGCCGTCTTGACTCATGTCGTCCTCATGCATCTTAATCCGGGGTGGTACCACCGAGTAAGCGTCGAGTGAAGCCGAGGGGTTGAGTGACCAGTAATGGAATCGGACTAGCTTGTCGATTCTAGGGAAGCGTGATAGCCGTCCTTAGGGCAAAAGCAAGGTTGAGAGTGGTGAAGTCGACACACATCCGCCATTTGCCATTTGATTTCTTCACCATGACCACGTTGGCCAACCACGTTGTATGAGTGGCCTCCTTGATTATCCCTGCACTCAAAAGTTTTTGTACCTCAGTTTTTATAGCCTCTTCCTTGTCGCGAGCAAAACTTCTCAACTTTTGGGGTCTAGGTTTTATGGTCGGGTTAACTTCAAGTCTGTGAACGGCGACTTCTTCCTTGATTCCCCTCATGTCTTCTACTCTCCATGCGAAGACGTCATTACTCTCCTTGAGTAGCTCAATGATTTCTGCTCGCTCCTCAACAGATAGCTGCTTTCCAATTTGAATTTTTTGGTCGGGGTAGGAAGGGTTAGTGATTACTGACTCTAGCTCATCCACAGCTTCTAACTCTGGACCATCTCTGAACTGCAGGGTTTCAATGATGATTTCTCTGACCCTTTGTCTCTCCTCGGCCCCCAGGTGTGGAGCTTCTTCTGCTATCATATCATCCAGCTTATTTGCAACCTCGCTGGTGGTGGTGGTGGTGGCCCCCGAGTTATTGTCGATCTGGAGGCATAGGTTGCCTATGAGGACTTGGTCGACCATAACTACATCTGGATCGACCTCTGTGGTTTCAGAGTGACGTGTCGACTCAATCATGACCTCGTCATTTGAGCGATAGGTCGACTCCTCCACATTGGTGATTGTTGACAGTCGAGTAGTTTTGGTGACCGACTGGGACAGTTTCAAGTAATTATCTGCAGTCTCAATTTCTAACTCCCTCTTCTTTCTTTCCCGAAGAACATGGTCCAGGTAGGCTCGAGTCGTGCCTTGTACGCAGCCTCTACCCCACAGTGTGGGGAACTTGACTCACCGATGAGGTATTGGTGCCACCATTCCAAGTGCGACCTGGCCAGAATACCAAGGATAGCAAAGATAGTCACTGCTCACATCTATCACAATAAATTGTACCTTTGATACGACCCCCGTAGTGGTGCTTCGGCCTAGGTCGACGTCGAGCTCTATCTGGCCTTTAGCATCAACTCGATGGTTGGTGAAGCCTTCCAACCTGCCGTCATATCTTTCAAGCTGCTCGTCATTAAGACCCATCTCTTTGAAAGTCTTGTAGAACAAAATATCCTTACAGGCCCCCGTGTCGACTAAGAGTCTGCTCGTCGTACACCCATCTATGAGACCTGGGATGACGAGAACTTGCTCCCTAGCCGCCATATTGGTTGCCAACTCATGGGGGTAAAAGCTGATCACCTCATCTCTGACATCTCTCCTCGGAGGCACATGTGGGGCTTTACTGAGTTGAAAGATCTTGTGCTTGATGGCAGTGTTACTTGCTTGCTCTGTAATGACCCCCAGATTCAATCTAGGTTGCCTCGGCCCCTGTTGTCCACCTGCAGGCTGCTCGCCTCCACCAGTTTGAGGCCTCTTCACATATACGTCGAGTCTTCCCTGCTCGACCATTCTTTGGATAATGCGCTTCAAGCCTAGACAATCCTCCGTGAGATGACCCGTGTCCTTGTGGTAATCACAGTATTTGCTATTGTCCCTTCTGAACTTGTTGCCTGGGTTCATTGGGGCAGGTGGAGCCAACTCGACTGCATTCAGGATTTCAGTTCGACTCACCGTTAGGGGAGTGAAAGTCTCGGGCACCTTCTCTGTCGCCCTTGTCCTGTTCTTGCCATTTTTATTATTTCCTCCATTCTTGTTGGAGTCCTTCTTGTCATCAGCGACCTCAGTCTTGGGGCCTTTTCCATTCTTCTTTTCTTTTCTCTCCTCGGCAAGCGCGACATTGTATACCTTTTCGAACAACTCCTGTCGAGTTGTGACTGTACGAACTATGAGTTCATAATCCATGTCTGCCGAGGAAATACCATTCCTGAAGCAGTTGATAACTTCCCTGTCAGTGAGATCTTCCTCGATCTTATCCACCATCTCCTTAAACTTGGTGAAGTAGCTCATTGAGCTTTCATTTTTAGCTTGCACCAAGTTGCTTAGATCAGTAACCGTCACTTTTCGAGCTCCAGCAGTCGAGAAGCGATCTAGGAATTTTGTTCTTAAACACGTCCAGGTGGTGATGCTACCAGCCGCCAAACCATTGAACCATGTTAAGGCTGCCCCTGTGAGTGTGCTTATGAGGGCTTTGCACATATTGTCGTCCTCATTGGCGACAAAACACATCGTGGCTTCCAGGTGTGCTATGTGATTCTTGGCATTGGTTTCCCCTGAGTACTTTTCCAATAGGGGCAATCTGAAACTAGGAGGAGGTCGATTGTCTCTCATCTCCTTGGATAGAGGTCGAAGAGCAAAGTCAACTCGTTCAACCTTTCCAGTATCCTTTTTCTTCTCTTCCTCCCATTGTTCGAACTTTCTCTTCCACCGAGCCACTCCTAGCATCAGTCTGTCCTCTCCAACAGGGGGAACAGCATTCGACCTTTGGCCCTCGCTTACGGGTGGAGTCATTTGTCTGCTTCTCCTGTCTCTCGTAGGGAAGGAGCTCTTTCCGATCAACCGGAGATCTTTGCCTGTCATTCCTTTGTGGCGACTCGCGCCTATCATCTCTCGGTAGGCGACCCGCGCCTATTACCCCTGAGTGGCGACACTGCGCCTCTCGTCTCTTATAGGCGACTGCGCCCATTCCTGTCCCTATGGGATCCTGATCTTTGTGTCCGGGCAGGGGAACCACGTCGGCTTCTATTGGCCTCTAAATGCGTCCTCAAATCTGATTGAGCCTCCTGCTCCCTATTCCTGGTGAGGCTAGCCCTTAAGTCATTACTCGGAACATGGACAGGCGATTGAGGTCGGACTACCATCCTTTGATCAGCATTTTGACCCACACCCTCATTGGGCCTAACACTCCCGGCCCGTCGCACTGTTTGAGGTTTGAGAGGGAGCCGCCCTCTCGATCTTATATCCGCCTTCTCGGCCTCCTCTATTGCCCAGTAAGCTCGGCCAAAATCCGGGCTCGCTCCAATAACATTTCCTTCCTGCTCAATGGGTTGGATGAGGGACCTGCCCTATTTCCAACATTCACCTGAGCAGTTGGACGCTTAGGGGGAGGGGGAGCTCCTTGTCCCTCCATGTGTCTTTTCCCCCTTCTCGTATCTGGCAATCCCCTGCCATCAACAACACTGGTAGAGCGTGTTGCTCTACCATGAGGGCAATTTGGTGGGGGAGGAGGTAGATTTGCATTTTCGGCATTGGCATTGAAATCTGCATTGGTGTTGGCATTCACCTCACTGAGTTCATCAGAAGCTTCTGTCACATGCCCGTCTGGGGTTACCATTGTTGTAGGTTGATGAGATCTTCGAGGTCAAGCTAAAACACAGTTTCCCGGCAATGGAACCAAACTGATGCTGCAGGAATTGTGCTTATCAGTAATCCTCCACGTGGCAGGACCAATCACCTGGCTCCTTGACCTGAAATCAGAACCCACGACTAGCCGGATGTGTCTCCGGCGAAGACGCTCGGGCGTGAGAGTAAGATAACAGTTGTATATAGCTCAAAATGTATTGAATAATGAATTCAGATAACAAAATGGCAGTTACCTTTCACCGTTGGTAGTGATGATGCATTTATAGGGGATGACCGTTGTATTTTTGGTGGTGCTACATGAGCTCCGAGATTTTAGGGACAGTTACAAGTAATGTGAACGTGTCCTATAACGGCTCCTGATTCGTAGGGAATCGGTTATGGAAAGGTTTGACTTCACGTACATTCGTCTGCTAGGTCGACGCTTGTGGATTAGGTCGAGGTCGCCATTTAAGGAATAGTCGACCTGACTGACGGGTAGAGCATGGTTCGCACCCGAATTGTAGTATGGATCATGAGGTCGGACTAAGTTTAGGTCGGGACCTGGTAGGTCGGACATGGACTTAGTCGACTGATACTTGAGATGGGCTTTGGGCCTTGCTTTGGTTAGGCTAGCTTCATTGAGAATGTGGGTGTCAAGGTTGTCTGTGATTGGGCTTTATTCGTATGGCCCAACTCGACACTTTTGGTATGTTCAATTGTTTTAACCGTAATGAATTTGTAGGTTAATTGAAAAGAGTTTTTCAAAACACAAGCAATTGATGCTTATTGTATTTTTTTATTTTTTGAGATCGAACCAATGATGGCTGCCTACGTTCCCCTTTTCAATTAGACTAAGGGGCTCAGGTCACCGTAGTTCGACACTTTTAGGTGAATTTGAGAAAAACAAAGACAAAAGAAGTGTGACCCTGTTTTTTACCTGAATCATTAGCGGGAATGTATCCAGTTGGGTATTACTCTTTTAGCACTTTAATTTTACTGAGGGGTAGTGTATGGGGAAGGAGAGTTGACTCGTGCTCTTTCTCAAACGAAGTATCTGCGGAGCTTGCTTCCGTTCACGGGGTTAACGAAAGGGTTCCCATCCAAGTCTGCTAACTTCATGGCTCCTCCGGAGAAGATTCTTTGTACCATGAACGGTCCTATCCATGTAGGCTCCCACTTTCCGAGGGGATTGGTCTGCGTAGGAGGCTTTTCCTTTAGCACCAAGTCCCCTTCTCTGATGTCTCGGATCTTGACTTTCTTGTCGAATGCTCGGGCCATTCTGCTCTGGTAGGCTCGAGTGTGTTCCATGGCTTTTAATCTGCGCTCGTCGAGTAGAGCAAGTTCATCGTGACGGCTCTGTATCCATTCGACCTTATTGATCCCGTTTTCCAAGAGGACTCGGAGGGATGGATTTTCCAATTCCACGGGTAACATCGCTTCCATTCCGTAGGTGAGTGCGAACGGAGTCTCCCCTGTGGCGGTTCTGACTGATGTTCTGTATCCCCAGAGGGCTAGATGTAGCTTTTCGGGCCAGTCCCGACCTCTGGTGGTCATCTTTCTGATTATCATGGCGAGAGTCTTGCTCTCTGCCTCTACTGCACCATTGGTTTGTGGTCTGTAAGGAGAAGATTTGTGACGCGTGACTCTGAATTCGATCAGCAGTTGGTCACAATCTCCCTCGAAGTGGGTCCCATTGTCGGATATGATCTCGTTAGGAACTCCATATCGGCACATGATGTTCTCTTTGATGAACTCGGCCACCTTCTTAGAATTCAGTACCTTGTACGATCTGGCTTCTACCCATTTGGTGAAGTAGTCGACTGCGACTAGAATGAACTCGTGACCATTGCTCCCTGGTGGAGTGATCTTGCCGATGACGTCGATTCCCCATGTGGCGAAAGGCCATGGTGTAGTCATGCAATAGAGTTCATGAGGAGGGATGTGATTGAGGTTGGAGAACCGTTGACATTTGTCGCAGCTTCGGACGAACTGGATGCAGTCTGTTTCCATCGATATCCAATAGTATCCCATACGGAGAATGATCTGTGTCAATGCTCGGGCGTTCATGTGCGGACCGCGGGTTCCGTTGTGAACTTCGTTCATTAGCTCGCTGGCTTTTTCTTTGTTTACACACCGAAGGAGTGGCCCTTGGTGGCGCTTCTTGTACAACATACCCCCCAGAATGACGAAATGGGATGCCAGGCGTTTCAATGCCATCATGTTTTTGGCTTTGATCCCTTCTTTGTATTTTCCATCTTCATTTGTGAAGGAAGCTTCTTCGCTTTGGAGGTACTGGTATACTTGATTGTACCAGGGTTCGTCGATCGTTTCTTTTTTTATTTCCATCTCACAGCAATAGGCGGGTGTTTCCCGTCTGCCTATTCTGAGGGGTTTTACTACTTTCCCATCGGGAATTTCGACAAGAGAGGCGAGGGTTGCCAAGGCGTCTGCGAAGCGGTTCCTGTCTCTTGGCAAATAATGGAAAGAGATGTCCTTGAACTGAGCAATGAGCTCCTCCGTGTACACGTGGTACTTCTGGAGGCCAGAATCTACCGTCTTCCATTTGTTGGACACTTGATTGATGATCAATGCTGAGTCTCCGTATACATCTAGTTCTGAAATGTTGCGCTCGAGGGCGGCCTCCAGACCGGCTGAACAGGCTTCGTATTCTGTTGCATTGTTGGTTGTTTCAAAATTCAGCTTGATGGCTATGGGAGTATGCTCGTCCTTGGGATCGACAAGGAACATTCCAATACCATTTCCCTTCTTGTTGCCTGTCCCATCGAAGAAGAGTTGCCACCGGTTTGCGCTGTTGTAAGTGCTCCAATTTAAGTTGTTAGCATTTTCGTTAGAAAATTAACGAAAGTCCTAACATTCCTAACATTTCTAACAATTCCTAACTTTTCTAAAAAAGCAAGGGTAAATTAGGGATTGCTATTTAGAGATAAACAAGGGAAAGAATCTTACAAAATGTAAAAAAATGTAAAAACCCAAAATGGGTAAGCTGTAAAACAACAGCTGTGGAGTATTTTGAAAAAATATTCCTTGTGTCCAAAGCCTGCAGCAGCATTTAATGAACAGTGCACGCTGCAGGAAGGCTCCGCGCGGATGGAATTGTCAATTTCAGAGGGCTATAAATAGAGCCCCTCAGTCTCAGAAATAGGAAGCAACAACAACTAACACACAACACCTTGGCGAAAATATTGTAGAAAACAATGGGAATTCCCTTGAATTGTCACCTTTTTCTTAATCATTTCCCCAAATTTCACTCACTAAACACTCTCAAAATTCAAGCCTCAAACTCAAAAATCAAGGGAAGATAGGTATAACCTCCTTCTCCCTACCCTAAATCTCTCTCATCCATGCATGCATTTCAAACTCTAAAGATGTAATTTGTTCATCAACTTGGTGTTCATCCTTGCTTGACCTAAAAATGTAGTCACCTTGGAATAAATTTCCATGGATGACCGTTTAAAAGGTCCAAATCATTTCTTCTTACTTGAAAACATTTTCTTAACCTAAAAATCATTTTCATACATAAAATCTTGATTTCAAAGTTAAATCTCCCCTTCCCAAGCAAATGAAGTGCTTTAAGTCCTAATGTACCCTAAGGATGGCTTGATATAGTAGATAACCACTAAAATATTTAGTGATCACTAATCAAAGCCTAAGGAAATGGGGACAAAGCATGGATGCAAACCCCTTTTTAAATCACATTTTCCTTCAAGAACATCTTGCTGTCCAGTAGCATTGTTCTGAGACCTCTGTCCATTGTCTAATTTTCGGACACAGAAAAACTTGGAATTTGGTGTTGACTACAAAATACTTTTTGTAGCGAACATCCATAGGATTCCAGAAATATTTTTACTTTATTTTTTGCGTGAGTATAACTCCATTTTTCAAATTATTTTCCAAAAGTCAGTTTATCAGTCTCTGGAAGTCCAGATTTCACATCTGTGATTTCCAGAAGGTTTTGGTCCCTCAAATCATCTCCAATCATAAAATTCTTCTTCAGTAACCTTATTTAAGATGTTTTGAACAACTTTCATTCTCTGACTTTCCTCAGATCCTGGAGTTTTAAAGCTCTTAAATCCATTTCAAAATCAAGTGTCCACTGTCTTTTTCATTCTGGCAGAATTGATTTTCAACTTCAAGGAGTCTTTTGAGTACCAAAATTCAACCCTAAAATCATACCAAAAATCATACCAAAAATCATGGGACTTGTTTAATGTCTTACAAAGAGTTCTCAATTTTTATTTTTCTCAGTTTACATTTATTTTAACCAAAACACACACACACACACACACACAAATGGTTTCAAATTAGGAAACTCGTTTTACGAGGCATTCCGGGTGAACCCTAACGTTCTTCCCGGAGTGTAACGTGACCTACGAACCCAAATCTCTAATCTCGGGCATTTTTCAAAGTTTTGACCCTTAAAATAAAAATGGCGTGGTGACTCCCGTTTTGTTGATTTTCAAAGAAAAGAAAAATCGCGGCGGCGGCACATCATCACAGTGGCGACTCCGCTGGGGAAATGAAAAAAATGAGCTTTATCTTTCTCAAAAAATAAATCTTTTTCAAAAAAAAAAAGAGAAAAGCTTTTGTGGGTCAAACTTCCGTCCCGACATTTGAAACCATTTGTACTGTGTGTGTGTTGGTTTTGCACATTTCGTGTTATTTTGATTGTCCCGGAAGAATCGGTATCTTGACTGTCGGAATCATTTTTTTTAACTGTTTGAATTTTCGTGCTTATGTGCTTATGTGTTATTTGCCTTCAAAAAAAAATTCAAAAAAAAAAATTTCAAAAAAAATTCAAAAAAAAAATCAAAAAAAAAGATTTAAAAAAAAAAGAGATTTTCAAAAAAAAAAAATCATTTTTTGCATGCATCATTCTCTTTAAGACACATAAAAATTTCTATTTTACTCAGAAAAAGAAGATAGACTGCTTGCACACTACGCGCACTTGGCCTTACACTGCACACTACGTCCTTAACCCGGGGATATCCCAGTAGCAGCCCGTTTAGCCTTATTACGCCTCTCGGTGCGAGCACGGGACTACCCAAACATCCATTGGAGCCTCGTGTCGACCATGCACTTGTCCGTGACACACTTTGTCCGAGACCCGGTTGGTTTTTAGTCTGGTCCGTGTCATGCCCGGTCTGTGTATACACCTTTCCTTTCAAGCCTTAGTCGGCATACCAAGTCAATATCTTTCGGGGACCCTTAATCAGTCGAAGTCATGCCGATTTCCGCCGCAAACTTTGACTAGATATTGACTGGCGCCTTGACTTTGACTTTGACTGGCACAACTTATGCACCGAATCCCGGCATGACACTGAGTCATCAAGGATTAATGATTATTCCATGTCTAATTACGGTCTAACTAACGACGGGTCAAGATCAATTATGGACATTTATCAGTCCGAGCCATGCCGACTTTTCGTCGAGCCCTCCGAACATGATCTTGACCTTTGACGTCAGCTTTGTCCGTAATTTACATCGAATGCTCATTAAGACTAGATTACCCACCAGACTTTAGGATCGTTTTTCTTTTCGGTCGGTGGGACCCGCTTGCCCTACGGAACCCTTGTTCGAGGTTACAGATTGAGGGTCCGCAGGCGTAGTGATGGGGTCCACTGATCCAGGAATCAGAGTAGTTTGCGAAAAAGATGAGCAATCTTTTCCAAACGATTAGGTTAATAAAATACGTTTTAAGTAAACAAGAACAAATAACTGCATGTTGCATGAGCCCTAAGCCCAAACACCTACCCTCCTTCACTCCCAAATATCTGAACCCTCGTGTCTTTCCCCCCGCAGCTCCTCACAAAGCTTGGTTTCAGGCGCCGGGTCACTGTTTGATCAGTTGGGAAGAGTCAAGCGCTTCGTCAGCTTCACCATTTGTTCCGACTCCGGGTTTCAGAATGTCTGCATCAGCTGGTAATGATGGGGACAACATCACTCCGCCTCCCGGACCCCTCAAACAGACGAGTGGAATCGGTTAGCGAGACAGATGAGATTGCGACAGGAAGCACAGATTAATAGCCTTATGGAAGCCATCAAGCCATGGTTTGGCCGCCGCCTCAATCCCGATGGCACCTTCACCGTGGAAGAAGAAGAGGACCCCAATCCCACTCTCGCCGCCCGATTACTCCAGATGCCACCACCCACCTCCTATGGTACTACTACCGTAACCCATGCTCCTCGATCTTCGGTCGCCGCTCCCTGCCTACGGACTACTGGATCCATGCGGCCGACGGGCGAACCGATTCCATAGTTCCTCGGTGGGACAAAATCGCACGGAATGTCTTCTCACGGTTGGGGATATCTCGGAATGCCACAACAAATTGGGATCCCGTCTCGGTCGGAAACGACCAAGCCGGACCTTCACAACAGCAGGTTCGAGTACCGCAAAGAACAGCTTTGGGATGCCACCACAGCTTGGTTCGTGGCAACGGTGGAGCCCCTCCTCAGAATGATGCCAGTTCAGCTGCTCCTAGCACAACTCTTACAAACCCATTTCTCACTTAGGGACCAATGGGCCACCAAGCCCCTAATCCAGTTTCATCAGAATCCCTCGGACCGCAATACCCTCTCGGCTACACACCCTCGCCACAGCCTGGCATACAGTTCAACAACCAGGGACAACAGCCCGCACCTATGCCTACCTATGAATCTCAACTCGGAAAACCAAGCTACCCGGCTACATCAGGCCTGCCTCCGCCCACTCTGTCGGTTGAAAGTCAACAAGCTGCAAGGTTCTATCCCTATGCCCAAACTCCCACTCACACTCCCCAGAGTAATTCGGGCTAAGGACAGGTTTTTACCTATGTCCCCGGATCGGCCATTCCCTCCACCAGTCTGCCGCCAGTGGTAGCTCCTCACTCTAGCTCAGTCACTGGTTTGAATGCCATGGCTCCACCACAAGACCCTCATCTGGCCTGGTTCATGGAACAGCACAAGGAAATGAAAGCGCAGATTGCCGAATTGACTGCTAAGAAGTCTGCCTTCCGGCCTACGGACCCGGACTCCATTGTTCCCTTGCCCCACAAGTTCGTGATGCCTAATCTGGACCTGTTTGATGGGACTGCATGCCCGAAAACTCATCTGGACACATATACCTTGGCAATGAAGGCCAAAGGATGCACCAATCAGCAGTTGGCTGACTATTTCAGCCTCTCCTTGAAATCCAGTGCTCTAAAATGGTTTTTCCACTTAAAACCCGAGGCCAGGGCTACATGGGATCAGATCACCAGTGCCTTTACAAAGAAGTACAAAGCTAATTTGGAATGGGAAACAAATAGGGTTGACTTGCAGACAACCGTGCAGCGTCCCGATGAGAATGTTGGGGATTTCTACAAGCGGTGGAATCTGAAACTCAGTGAGATGGCCATCCCTCCTTCTGAAGAAGAACAGTTGGACATCTTCCAGTCATGCCTGAAATCACATTTGAGAACCTCCCTCAGTCATTTCCCGTACTCAGACTTACGGGCCATGGTTAACTCCGCAGCTAAGTTTGAAAAGGCTTACAATCAACAGCCGGCTGCTGCACCTGCTTACAGATACAGAGCTCCTCCCTCCAACACGATTCCGGCTCCTGCTAAAGGTAAAGAAATGATCAACTACGCAGGGCAGGAATGTAATAATGCCACTCCTTTTGCTCCCAGGAAACCAGCTGAGCCTAAGCCTCGGGTCATAAACCTCGAAAGCTTCGAAATGCCTCTGAACGACATCTTTAGAGGATTAATGAAAGAAGGCTTGCTGCGGCCTTTGGAAAATTTCCAACCCAGAAATCCGAATGCTCCCGTGGATACTTCTAAGTTCTGCGCTTTTCATCAGGCCCACGGACATCTAACAGATAACTGCTTTACTCTGAAAAAGGCAATCCAGGGATTGATAGAGCAAGGGAAGTTGGAAGGCCCCGAGGGGCCTAATACAGTCAAAAATCCCTTCCCGAGAAATCAAAACCAGGTGAACATGATTGAAGCCGGAGAACCTTCGCATGTCCAGGAGGATGCGGAAACTGATGAAGACCTCCAAATACCCATGGCCAACCTTGTCGAGGATCCTGAATTTGGATTCCCCCTCAGCCTTGAGGATGGTGAACAAACCAACCCTCCTTGGTCTCATGTTAGAAATTTCTTGCAAGAATATGAGGCTCGCTATTTCTCGGAGGAAAGGAAAGCCGATGCTGAAGAACTGGGGCTGTTCCAGTCAAATCATGAGAAAACCATTTACACGAGATGGTTAGAGCAGTCAAGGAAAATTGAGCAAGAAAGCTTCAGACGGGCGCCAGTATTGGGGCTTATCAGCAAAGAGGCCGAAGAGCACTTGGAGTTAGTACACTTCTGCAAGATGGCCTTGGGGGAAACCAAATATGATCCCGAAGACAGTGAAAGTAAGGAATCCGAGGAGGAGGATTGCTTCTATATCCTACCTGGAATCAAGTACGTGCCACCCCCTCTCACTCTTCCCCCACAGTTTCTGGGAGGAGAAGCGGAGTCAAAATTGCCACTTCCGGCAATGGGGGCATATGACAATTTCTGCGGTTGCACGCACCCGTCTTCCCCTAACAGATTTGACAGGCGCTCTCTCTCAGCCGAAATCCCAGTAGTATGGGAAGATGATTCTGATGACAGTGATGACAGTGATGATGATGACGACGAAAGTGAGGAGTCAACTGAGGCCCAAGATCCGGAATCAATCTGGAACAATCATGCCGGAAATGACATCATGGGAGCCGGACACAATGGTTGGCTGTCAGCAAGCGATGTTGAAGGACCGCCAGAAAATGCGAATCAGATACCGATGAGGACGGACGCCCACGAAGTACTCCTCGTAAGATGCACTTGTGGTCAGTTCCCGGATACCTCAGAGGATGAAGGACAATAAAGCCCACTTACAGATCCATACGTATCCAAAATCCTAGACCACAATGTTCCCTACAAGGACCTAGTGGGAGAATGGAGAAGGTTCATTGAAGCACTGGTTGAAGAGGGAGGTTTTCAGCAATCGGAAGACGATGAATTCGTAAACGTCATCAGCTCCTTTTCTTCTTTCCCTAAAACAGACGGCATCACAACAGTAAGGGTCACTGCCGAGCCGCTTGAACACACCGAGTGCATGGAGTCACTGAAAAGTGTTATTGATCTAAATGTCTCCCCAGTCGCCTTCATACCCATGGACCCACATGACGCTTTCTTAATTGCTCCTGTACCCGACAGTGGACCCCGGGTACTCCTCATTTGGACCCAGATCTACCGAGTTGTTGCACCAAACTATGAAGGGGAGCGTTGTCTATCCTTTACTTGTGGTTGCCCTGCTTGCAAGGGCAAAAGAAGGAAGATGTATGATGAGATGGAGGCGGATAGCCGTAAAATTGAGGAAACTTCGGAAGACGATTATGAAACCGAGGACATGAAAGCCATGAAATTTCCTGGGGCTGAGCACGTGGATGTCATAGAGTTCAACACTGCCTACCATGCCTTGGGGAAAGGGTTTTCGGACACCCGATCCAGGTTGATAGTCGAAGATCTGTTAGAGAGAGGGAAACTGACTCCCATCCTCCCCAATGAGAAAGTGACCATGGTCAGATCAAATCCGCCCCGAAACAAAGTAACAATCCTTGTCAGGGTTACCCAAGAAGAGGTCACCTTCCCCGAATGTATTTCAGCTCTCAGAGAAGTCTTGGAAACCAGCATGATACCCGATGCTCCTCCCACGCAGAATGCTATAATCATCTCCAGCTCTGAGTATTACAGAAAGGAACCAGAGTGGCTGCACTATACCGGAGATGAAATCGAAAAGCCGCCGAGCCCTGAGAATAGCAATTCCTGTTGTATGATAACTATGGACAAGGCAGGCTATGAAGGCAAATCGGAGGATGCCCTAGCTCTGTGGGCCATCCAGGGAACAACAACACAATCCCGGGTTCAAAAGCCTGTGACATGGGAAGCAGTTTTAAAAGCTGCCCAGGAAGGAGCCAATACAGCTCAAGCTCAGCCCCTCACCGTTGCTAGACTCCGTCAGAACCAGTGGCCGATAGCCAAAAAGGCTCCCCCGTTGACCTTGGCAGCATTGAAGAAATCAAGTCAAGAAGCGACTGATGAGAAAGTCAACCTGTTGACCCGATCCGGGCAGATCTACCAGGGGAACCCCAAGACAGATAAGAAGGTAGCAGATCAAGCACCAAGGGAAGACCGTCTCCCCTATGTCAAGACAGCCGAAACTCCTGACCTCGAGAAGGAGGATCCCGTGCTCACCCAGCTGAAACAAACTCAGGCCAACATCTCTTTGTGGTCCCTGCTTACCTCATCATACCCCCACAAGTTAAAGCTGGAAGAAAGCCTAGCCCGCATGCTAGTCCCTATTGATGCTACTCCTGATGATGTGGTGCAGTTAATTGGGAACATTCACTATGGGAATATAATCACTTTCACAGACCTCGACCTCCCTCAGTTCGGAGCTGATCATAATGAGCCCCTCTTCATCACAGTCCAGCTGGATGAACGACGTCTTCCCCGAGTTTTGGTTGACAATGGGTCCGGGATGAATATCCTCCCGGCTAAGATCATGAGTCTTCTCGACATCAAATCCACAGATTTAAAGCCTTCCTCCCTCACAGTCAAAGCTTACGACTCTACATCCCGCACAGTACTTGGGGTTGCCACTTTGGCCCTCTGGTTTGGCAAGAAGATGATACCTGTGGAATTCCAGGTTATTGACATCCCGATCACCTTTAATGCCCTGCTGGGAAGACCTTGGCTGCATCAAGTTAAAGGGGTTGCCTCGAGCCTACATCAGTGCGTGATGTTTGTCTCGGATGGGGATTTGACAACCATTTATGGAGACCTAGTCACTTTGGAGGGCACTGATACGGGTGGGATACCTATTCTGGAGATCAAACATGACGAGGAAGGTCTCATGCTAACAGGCTTCACGGTCGAGCCTCCCAAAGCCCAAGTTTGTAACATAGATCTGACGATCACTCGGGACAAGATCCCTCCAGTCTTGAAGATGATGAGAAGAATGAGCTACCTGCCCTGTCTCAGTCTGGGAAGCATCAGCAAGGAACTCACAAAGTTATTGAGGTGAAAGGACGAAAAACTCGCCATGGCACAGGATATGAGGCCACCTCGGTAGACACCGCGAAAGAAAAGGAAATTGCCCTGAAAAAGGGAGAAGCTGCCACAGGAAGGGTCCCGGTCAACGACCCTAAATCTCTCCCTTTCAGTCCTAATTTGGGTGACTACTTCGTGAAAGGCCCTACACAGCATGGTAATGCCACAGTCAAAGAACCTACAGAGGGATGGCTGAAGCTACAACATGACCTCAGAAAGTCCAGGGGAAACAAAGCCAACCCAGTCCGTAGGATGTTTGCGGACCTACCCAAGATACCTGGGGCTACCACCACCATGGAGAGTGAGTATACTTTCAAAGGCGTTCCAAGCCTAGTAGAGCAGTTCGAGAAGCTTGCCACTGTGGTCCCGACTGTCCAAGAAGACCCAAAGCCTGAGTTTGAGCTGACAATGCCGAAAGCCAAAGCCACAGAAGTCTTTTCAGATGATTGGGATGGTCCGATTATGCAGCAGTTATTCGGAGAAGAGGTTCAGGTGCCAGACCTGATTGATTTCGGTTCAGTCAAAGAGATGATAGCAATGATTGAGAAAGGAGAACAGCGCAAATCCCGAGTCATGAGGCCCCTGACAGCAATGCCATTGAAGAATTGGGAAACTCTCTCAGGCCCGTCCGCGACCAAGGACGAAATGATCACAAAGCTTGGATTGGTCCCCCGTCCCCTTGTGTCAACCTATGTAAAAGTCCTCCGAGTCTCTCATTATTAAGTCCGAGTCTCTCGAGTCGTCCGAGGGCCTTACACCTGAAGAATACAAAGTTGTAGCAAACGTTGTATTCCCTTTCATTCTCAATGAAATGATGAACCTTTCTGAGTATCCTTTGATTGCCACTTTAACTAATGATGAAATAACTAAAAAAAACAGTTAATAATGATTCACTAAATAAAGAAGCAGACACATTAAATGAACAATATAAAAAAAATCTTTAAGCAGGTTGTTCGGAAAGAGGAAAATCGAGCCCAAGCTACAAGTGTGAATCTGGGAACTGCAGAAGAGCCTAAAGAGACGCAGATTGGTAGTTTCTTTGAAGGGACTGGAAAAGATGCCCTGAGAATTCGTGGACGTGTTTACACGGTCCTATAAAGACATGCCTGGGTACCGCTCGACCCGGAAGTCAAAGAGAACATCATATGCAGATACGGGTTGCCGGCCGAAATCATTTCAGATAATGGATCCCACTTTGAAGGGGAATGCGACAGGCTGCTAGCGGAATTCAGAATAACCCATCACAAGTCATCTCCCTACAGGCCCCAAACCAACGGAGCCGTCGAGGCAGCAAACAAGACTTTGGAAAACATCATTCGGAAAATGGCTGTCCGAGGCAGAGATTGGCCTGACAAGCTTCACCTTGCTCTCTGGGGATACAGAACATCCGTCAGAACGGCAACCGGGGAAACACCGTTTGCTCTTACCTACGGAATGGAAGCCGTACTCCCAATCGAGTTAGAAATCCCCTCACTCCGGGTACTGTTAGAAAGTCAGATCAACGAGGTCGAATGGCTCCAGAGTCGCCATGATGAATTGGCCCTGCTAGATGAACGCCGATTGAGAGCCATGGAACATATCCGAGCTTACCAAGGAAGAATGGCCAGAGCCTTCGATAAGAAAGTAAAACATCGGGAGATCAGGGAAGGTGACCTCGTTTTGAAAGAGAAGCCCCCAGTCCGCATCAACCCGCTTGGTAAATGGGAGCCTGTCTGGGTCAGGCCATATGTTGTTCAGAAAATCTTCTCCGGAGGGGCCATGCAACTTGCAGACCTCGACGGAAATCCTTTTGTACACCCGGTGAATGGCGACAAGCTGCGCATATACTACGCATAAAACACTGAGTCAAAAAAAAAACAAGAAAAAAAAGAGTGCTAAAAGAGTAATACCCAACTAGGTTGAAAACCCGAAAAGGGCGGCCTAGGTAAAAATGTGGTTGCACAAAAAAAAAACAAAAAAAAAAAAAAAAAGTGCTAAAAGAGTAATACCCAACTAGGTTGAAAACCCAAAAGGGCGGCCTAGGGAAAAAACGGGGTTGCACAAAAAAACAAAAAAAAAAAAAAAAACAAATTAACCGGGTCAAACTACGGAGAACTGAGCCCTTTAGTCCAAGGGAACGTAGGCAGCCGGAAACGGTTCGGTCTAAAACACAAATAAAAGTCATACTTTGTTATCAATACATTGATCAAGCCATGAAGGCGTTTCGAAAAACTCTGAAGCAATTCAAATATTCATTACAGTTAAAAACTTTTTGATGAGTCTAAGCTCGGTTCACTCCTACGACTTACAACCTGCTAAAAGAAACTAAAATACATAATAACTAATGTGTCTGCTACGACAAGAAAGGGATACTCGGAAACCTCAAGGTCACTCCAAGCCACTCGTACCGGCTTCTCCCCTCTTCTTTCCTCCTCTTCGAGTCTTCTTCCGCTGCACGGGAAAAATGTCAGTTTTCCTCCTACCAAGCTCTGGTGTAGGGAAGGGATCTATCAAACTAGCGTCTGTCAGGGCCTTAGTAGCCCTAGCCTCGTCTCTAATCTCCTGCAGTCGAGCCGGTAACATAGGAATCCGCCCCTCCTGTCTCTTGACATCAGACTCGTAGTCCGTCATGGCATCTCCGCTCCTATCATGAGGGTTGGCCCTCGCCTCAGCCCTCCTCCTCTCAGAAACTGTCATGTCTTCCACACCAACAATGGCCTCACGCCGTCTCAAAATAGCCACCTGAGTCTCCCCCAAATGCCTCTCGTACCAATCCAAGTACCAAGTGGTCAGAAACACATGCCCCGGACGCCTGAGGATAACCCTAGGAGGAAAGACGTCATACCTCCATGCTCGGGAAAGAAATGGGAACACTGAAGGATCATCCATCGAAGCAGAAGCCACCACCCTGGTAGCTATATCCTCAAAATCCTCCAAAGGAGTCTGCTTCAAGCCAAACTGCCGCCGAACCAGAGATGGAATTTAAAAACTGGACTGAGAAAGCCCCGGAAGCATAATCACATGGGAACCATCCTGAAGCACTCTCCGAGTCTCTACCCGCCAATGAGGTACCAACCATCTGATATCTGCAGTCTGGTGGCAAGCCATCCAATACTCCCATGAACCCTGATCATCGAGGTCCACAGTAACCCCTCTCCTGGCAAAAGTCCAAGGTTTCACCGCATCAGAAGTTTCGCGGAGGACCCCCAGGCGCTCCATCAGCCACATAGTCAGAAGAAACGGGCTGCCCCCGTGCATATATCGCCTCCCGGTAGACAACCTGTCAAGAGCATGAAGGGTCTCTCCCAAGATCAAGGGCACAACATCCCAGCCTAAACGGCAATGTACAACCACATCCAGCAAAGCCCGATGACAAATCCCAAAAGAGTAAACCATAAACAAGGTACCAAACATGCAGAGTTCAAAAGCATCCCAATAGGCATCATCAATCAAGCCTAAGCCCCTAAATATATCAGGAAGACCAGAAATGTCAAAATGATCAGGACCACGGATCATACCTTGTGCTTCCTCCGGAGAAAGATGAAGAAGGTTTCACAACTTGTCAACAAAAGAAGCTCCTCCGGGTAAAGGAATCGCAATCTCCTCCACCTCGGAACCACCAAGCAAAGCCCGGAATTCTTCAACAGTCGGGACCATTTCATTGTAAGAAAAGCAAAAAACATGCCTCCTTGTATCCCAAAATGAAGAAGAAGCCCTCAAAAGATCATAATCCGGAACCAATTCTTTGAGAGACCACAAGCATCGTATCTTGTACCTTTCTTCAAAGAATGACCTCCTCTCGTGCATAATCTTCCGGGACCATTCCTTGAACTTGTTGAAGAAAGAAATTTGAGATTCTTGGGACAATTTGGATGGATTTCTCATGCTCACAATTTTCTCCATGGATTTTCTCTCCTTCTCCCCGAAAATGGCTGTTTGAATGGGCAGTTGAAGAAGGTGTTTGAATTAAAAGAGGGGAAAACCAGATCTGAAGCAAAAATTAAATGACAGTGTCAGATTCCTGTCTCATCCGCGCGGATACAATTGTCACCATCAAAAAAAATCTGCAGCAGTTCAAACTGCTGCACCACAGAAGAATATTTCGCTCGAAACCTGTGCAAAGCCTGTCCAAACAGTTCACAGCTCAAAACCTTCACACCCTTGCCAAAAAACCAGGGCTCATGCAACATTGCATTCATAATGCATAATAAAAAAAAGAGTAGATAACAGTAATCCTAGATTATTACATTCCAAAAAAAAGAGACAAAAAAAAAAGTGTGCATAAAAAAAAATAAACTGTATCTTTCGAGATAAGTACAGTCCCAGAATCAACCAAAAATCATCAGTCAGAATTCTCAGTGGCTGGCGCTTTCCCCCGGTCCCTCTTGCGACTCGGGCCTGCCTCCTCAGTAGTCATGAATATCTCGGGCTCGGAATCGTCATCCTCGTCCCAGAGAGAGGCTCGCCTGGATCAACCGGTACGCCACGATAAGGCAACCCGAGGTCCGCAAAGAAGTCATATCCGAACGTGAACGCGTCGGATCCCTGGACATGCGAAGAAGACCCACCATGGTGCCAAACATGCCCCTGTCCATGCAAATCCCCGAGAATGACGTGGTCCGGAGGCAGCTCCATGCCGGGATCTATGAGAGGAGAAAGAGGAGTCTCGATAGAATGCTCCGAAGGAATAGGGGAAGTCTCCCACTCTACAGGCGCCAGCTGTGCATGTCTCGCTCTGCCCTGAGCAGCCCCACAAGCAACCATCCTCCTAAGGAACCTCTTGGCCCCAATCACCTGCTTCGTCAGCTTCTCCACCACCACGGCCGGGAACTGCACGAAAACAAAAGCGTCAGAAATAATTGATGCGAAAAATGATGAAACGAAAGAAAAGAAGAAGAGACAGAAGCAGTAAAAAGCCATACCTTCATATCCGGACGAGGCCAGAAAGCTCGTGAGACCCGCTCAGGGATAGGGATCTGAACTCTCAACCTGACCCCATCCTGGACATACGAAAAGTCCGATCGAGGGTATCGCACAACCCCCTCCCCCTCTCTCTCAAGCACCTGGGGCATCCTCAGCCTCCTCAAAACAAATTGTGAATAATCCTCGATCGCCACAAACCTCAAGAAGTGCACGCCACCTCGATAGTCACCCCAAGTCTCCGAGCTCTCAGTCGGATGCATCATATCAGTAGGAGGCTCCATCGGCGCCATCAAAGGCACACCTTCGCCATGTTGGCGCGTCATCCTCTCTCCCAGATAATACGCATCACAGGTCAAACCCCTCAAAATCCTCCGCGTCACGCCACCTCTCCGCACCCTTCACTCGCTTCCACGTCGAAGCGGCCCCAGGGGTAGAAGCTCATCCCCTCATTCGACTCAGCTCTCACCAAAGGCAGGCAATCCCTGTACTTGAGGGTCGTGCGCCCCTTGGAACCTATCTTCTCCCGAGCATGCTTGGTCCAGGAGAGCATAGCCGGATATGCCCCGATGTGCTCCGCCGGCTGTCGCCACATCGTGACATGAAAGAACTCCAGAGCCCATACCTACGAAAGGTAAAAATCACATCAATTAAGTGCGGAAAGAAACAATGCGTGCTTAAAGAAAAGAGAAAGCAAAAGCTTATACCTCCAGAGGGAACTCAAAGCACGTCAGGGAGCTCACAGCCTTCCGGCTGTACCTGTCTAGAGCAAAGTATAGCTCTGCCAGCCCGGCCTCCCCCCAAGATACCTCTCCAGCCATCTCCACATCAGTCAACGTCTGCAGCAGGCAAATACCGCCGTCCCCTCGACGTGTCCAAAAAGTGTGCTCGAAAAGCGAACCACGTAAAAGCCCTAGCACCGCACCACAGCCCACTCTCTCATCCCCAGCTTCATAATTCTCAATACTCTCCACGATCTTCCCGTGGACCACAGCATACTCCATCCCTATCCCCTTTTTGGGAATGGGGGTAAAGCCTATAAGATCCTGCAACTCCCGATCACTGTACCCATCTCTCCACTCAATGCTGCGTCCCTTAAAGGACAGGCCCGTGATCGCAGCATAATCAGAAGGCGTGACCGTAGCCTCGCCCCAGAAGAAATGGAATGTGTGGGTCACGTCAGTGCTGTGCCAAAGCAAAAATCAAGCCCTTACTCTTGGGGAACTTGAGCAACCCCCTCAGACACTCGATGAACTCATACAACCCAGTCCCAATGACGATCTGTCTTGGACTCAATAAACCTCCTCTGCCCAAGACTGGAAGGCGATCCCACAGGCCAATCACAGCCTCCACTGATCCCCGAGTCTTCAGCTTATTCAGCTGCTCCGTCACAAAACGATCTCCACCCTGCAATTGAAAGAAAAACAAAAATGTCAAAAAAAAAAAGAGAGAAAAATTGCATTTGCATTTAAAAGCATACACATGCATCATAGACATAAAGTTTTGAAAAAATTCGGCAGCATAACGGCATATAATGAACTTAGCCCCATCTTTCTTGCACAAAAGAAAAGAGTTTTCAGCAAATACCATCTAAACATTCATTCATACATAAAGAAAACATGTCAATAATATCGAGTCAACGGAAGTAAAATTCCGTCCCATTTTTCATAAAATAACATGCATAAACAATTTCCCACATTCGCATTCAATCCACGGAAGCCAAAAATCCGTCCCATCTTTCAAAAAAAAAATCATATTTTTTTTTTAAAAAAAGCATGCATTCATATCATTCACATCAACATTGCAATAATCCTACATACAAGGTCCGTCCCGGATTCGGGAAAATTTTCATCATCTCATATTTCAAAAAAGGCAAAATGCCCATTTTTTTCAAACAAAATGCATATTTGGGTTACCCATATACTCATTACAACATGCAAATCATCAAAATCGAATTTCAAGCCCAAGAACATCTACTTTTGAAATTTTCAAAAAAAAAAATCACAAAAATCAATTTCAAACAAAAAATCGACAAAAGAAATGAAGAAATTCGAACTATACCGTGCGAAGACTCGGATCAGTGGACCAATGTTGCCACGCATCGGGATATGGCTCCTCCGCAATCGATTGCGAAAGTGAGTAATGCCTCCTAATTCTTACGAGCTCTAATCGCCTCTCCGCAACCGGGCCGCGTCCTTGGCCTTGAATGGCAACTCCCCCGTATTCCATTGCTCGAAAAATCAAAGAAAACGGAAGGATTACGAAGCTTCTTGGGCGAAAATGGCAGTTTCTCTCTCTTTCTCTCGTAAATTGCGAAATAGACTGTGAGGAAGAAGAAGGGAGGGCGGCGCCTTTTAAAACCAGTCTGGGATACTTTCCCATCCGCGCGGACGTAATTGAAGGGTCAAAAAGACTGTTTTGCCCTTTAAAATTCCAGGACTCTGCAGTTTAGTCCTAAACTTAACAGGGATAACCAAAGTTAACCCCCTTTCAAAAGAACTTCACGGCAGTAAAACGTAAGTCCGATTTCTCCAGAGAAAGATAACGGAATCCCGTTTCTTTCATCAATTTCATCAACGGCAGTAAAACGTAAGTCCAATTTCTCCAGAGAAAGATAACGAAATCCCGTTTCTTTCATCAATTTTATCAACGGCAGTAAAACGTAAGTCCGATTTCTCCAGAGAAAGATAACGGAATCTCGTTTCTTTCATCAATTTCATCAACGGCAGTAAAACGTAAGTCCGATTTCACCAACGAAAGTTAACGGAAACCCGTTCCCAACAGCTTTCGAACTACGATTGGCTTGATTCCTCTTAAGTATACGTAGGTAGCCTACCATAGGTCCAGCCACTCGACCAAAACGGTCATCCCCTTATCCGGCAGCAAACATAAGACCGACCCCTTCAAATGAAGTCCACCAAAGGACCATCAATCCCAAATCTTTAAGGTTTGAGGCACCTAAAACGCCATCTTCACGGTCTGAGGCACCTAAAACGCCATCAACAAAGGTCTGAGGCACCTAAAACGCCATCTTCAAGGTCTGAGGCACCTAAAATGCCATCTTCAAGGTCTGAGGCACCTAAAACGCCATCTTCAAGGTCCAAGGCACCTAAAACGCCATCATTACCAGGTTGACGCCTCAAAATAGTCACTCTAGGGTCAACATCGAAAGACCCGAACTACGACTGGCTTGATTCCTCTTAAGGATACGTAGGTAGCCTATCATTAGGTTCAACCATCAGACCAAAATGGTCATTCCTTTCCCCAGCAGTGCGGATATACGACTCTAGCCATCAGACCAAAGTGGTCATATCCTATCCCCAGCAGAGTTTCTTTCAGCAAATCGACTGCAGAACTCACTCACCAGGTTGACATCCTAAAACAGTCATTCCAGGGTCAACATCAAAGACCCGAACTACGGCCGGCTTGATTCCCATTCGGGATACGTAGGTAGCCTATCACCAGGTCCAGCCACTTGACCACTTCGGTCACCCCTTTGTCAAATATGGAGCCTTACTCTTATCGACGACCCCGCTTCCTTCGAAAGCGCCGTCGCCGAGGGGCTACTGTAAGTGCTCCAATTTGAGTTGTTAGCATTTTCGTTAGAAAATTAACGAAAGTCCTAACATCCCTAACATTTCTAACAATTTCTAACTTTTCTAACAAAGCAAGGGTAAATTAGAGATTGCTATTTAGAGATAAACAAGGGAAAGAATCTTACAAAATGTAAAAAAATGTAAAAACCCGAAATGGGTAAGCTGTAAAACAACAGCTGTGGAGTATTTTGAAAAAATATTCCTTGTGTCCAAAGCCTGCAACAGCATTTAATGAACAGTGCACGCTGCAGGAAGGATCCACGCGGATGGAATTGTCAATTTCTGAGGGCTATAAATAGAGCCCCTCAGTCTCAGAAATAGGAAGCAACAACAACTCACTCACAGCACCTTGGCGAAAATATTGTAAAAAACAGTGGGAATTCCCTTGAATTGCCACCTTTTTCTTAATCATTTTCCCAAATTTCACTCACTAAACACTCTCAAAATTCAAGCCTACAACAACAACAACAAAAACAACAACAAAGCCTTAGTCCCAAAATAATTTTGGGGTCGGCTAACATGAATCCTCATATGTTATCGTGAAAAAAAAAATAAATAAATAAAATAAAAAATAAAATAAAATAAAAAATAAAATAATAAAATAAAATAAAATAAAATAAAATAAAAAAATAAAAAAATAAAATAAAATAAAACAAAATAAAATAAAATAAAATAAATACAAAATAAAAAATACAAAATAAAAAATACAAAAAATAAAAAATCAACCCCCCACTTGGATTTTTGCCCTCCACTCCGGCCTCTTCAACACCATAATTTCATCCACTCCAAGTAAATTCATATCATTTTCAATTACTCTAATCCAAGTTTGTTTGGGTCTTCCCCTACCCCTCGCCATTTTATCATTTCTCCACTGTTCCGGCCTCCTAACCGGTGCATCACTCGGTCTCCTTCTCACATGTCCAAACCACCGTAGACAGGTATAACCTCCTTCTCCCTACCCTAAATCTCTCTCATCCATGCATGTATTTCAAACTCTAAAGATGTAATTTGTTCATCAACTTGGTGTTCATCCTTTCTTGACCTAAAAATGTAGTCACCTTGGAATAAATTTCCATGGATGACCGTTTAAAAGGTCCAAATCATTTCTTCTTACTTGAAAACATTTTCTTAACCTAAAAATCATTTTCATACATAAAATCTTGATTTCAAAGTTAAATCTCCCCTTCCCAAGCAAATGAAGTGCTTTAAGTCCTAATATACCCTAAGGATGGCTTGATATAGTAGATCACCACTAAAATATTTAGTGATCACTAATCAAAGCCTAAGGAAATGGGGACAAAGCATGGATGCAAACCCCTTTTTAAATCACATTTTCCTTCAAGAACATCTTGATGTCCAGTAGCATTGTTCTGAGACCTCTGTCCATTGTCTAATTTTTGGACACAGAAAAACTTGAAATTTGGTGTTTACTACAAAATACTTTTTGTAGCCAACATCCATAGGATTCCAGAAATATTTTTACTTTATTTTTTTCGTGAGAATAACTCCCTTTTTCAAATTATTTTCCAAAAGTCAGTTTATCAGTCTCTGGAAGTCCAGATTTCACATCTGTGATTTCCAGAAGGTTTTGGTCCCTCAAATCATCTCCAATCATAAAAATCTTCTGCAGTCACCTTATTTAAGATGTTTTGAACAACTTTCATTCTCTGACTTTCCTCAGATCCTGGAGTTTTATAGCTCTTAAATCCATTTCAAAATCAAGTGTCCACTGTCTTTTCATTCTGGCAGAATTGATTTTCAACTTCAAGGAGTCTTTTGAGTACCAAAATTCAACCCTAAAATCATACCAAAAATCGTGGGACTTGTTTAATGTCTTACAAAGAGTTCTCAATTTTTATTTTTCTCATTTTACATTTATTTTAACCAAGACACACACACACACACACACACACACACACACAAATGATTTCAAATTAGGAAGACTCGTTTTACGAGGCATTCCGGGTGAACCCTAACGTTCTTTCCGGAGTGTAACGTGACCTCCGAACCCAAATCTCTAATATCGGGCATTTTTCAAAGTTTTGGCCCTTAAAATAAAAATGGCGTGGCGACTCCCGTTTTGTTGATTTTCAAAGAAAAGAAAAATCGCGGCGGCGGCACATCATCACAGCTGTCGAGTGAGAAGATTCCGTCGTCCGGAAATTGCGGATCAAGACCCAAGGCTCACTGCTTGGGAAGTCTGCCAGCTGATCTTCCATTACTCTGCCCTTTGTGGACTTTCTGACCATGTACTTGATGTCGAACTCAGCCAGGAAGAATGACCACTTGGCTAGTCGCATTGACAGGAATGGCTTGTCAAAGAGATCTCGGACGGGGTCCATTTTGGAGACCAGAGCACCGAATGTGACCGCATGTAGTGTTTCGCTTTCCCGACTACCCATACCAAGGCGGTACAAGTTTTCTCTAATCTTTGAGTAGCCGAGTTCACTTCCTTGAAGCTTCCGGCTTACGAAGTAGATTGCATGCTCCACCTTGGAAGCTTTCTGTTCTTGTGCCAGCATTGCTCCAATCGACGTGTCTCATCGTCGGATATAGGAGTAGTGGCTTGTCTTCATGTGGCGGGCAGCAATTGGGGGATTCACCAAGTAGGTCTTGATTTTCTCGAAAGCCGTCTCGGCACTCGGAGTCCCATTTGATGTCGGCATTCTTCTTCATCGCTTGAACATAGGCTCGCGAGAGAGACGTCAACCGGTTGATGAAGCGGCGATGTCTTGAAGTCTTCCCATAAAACTTTTCACTTCGTCGAGTCCGAGGCGGCTTCATGTCGATGATGGCCTTGATTTTCTTAGGATCGGCTTCGATACCTCTTTACTGTAACCATGTACCCCAAGGTACCTTGCCGCGCTTGACGCCGAAGGTGCACTTGGCAGGTTCAATCTCATGGAGTGCTTCCTGAGTCTGCTTGAAGAACTTTCTCGAATCTGTCATGTCTTTGCATGTCGATCCTCCGGAATGGATGATCATGTCATCGACATATACTTCGATTTCTTTGTGAATCATGTCATGGAAGAGGGTACATTGCGGCCGGTAAGTAGCCCCAGCGTTCTTCAGACCGAACAGCATGACCGTGTAGCAGTATGTCCCCCACGGAGTGGTGAAGGCAGTCTTGGCTTGGTCTTCCTCAGACATTTTGATCTGGTTGTATCCAGCGAACCCATCCACGAATGATTTTACTTCGAATTTTGTCATGGTGTTGACTAGCATGTCGATGTTAGGCAGTGGGAAATCATCTTTAGGGCTGGCCTTGTTGAAATCCCGGAAATCCACACAGCATCTGACCTTTCCATTGGCCTTGGTGACCGTCACGATGTTGGAAAGCCAAGTAGGGTACTCAATCACTCTGATGAAACAACCTCAGAGCATTTTCTCAATTTCTTCTTTAACTTGCAAGGACCACTCTGGCTTGATCTTGCCCAGCTTCTGTTTGACAGGCTTGGATTCGGGATCTAGGGGAATTCTGTGCTCCACGATTGAGGGATCGAGTCCTGGCATGTCTTGGTATGACCAGGCGAACACGTCAACATACTCCCGGAGGAGGTTTATCAGGGCTTCTTTTTCTGCATCGGCGAAGAAACTGCCCACTTGTGTCTCTTTAGGCTCTTGCACTGACCCCAGGTTCACTTTGGTCATAACCTCTTCGGCAGCTTGGGCCCGATTGTCCTCTTGGTCAACTACACGCTCGAGAACATCTTTAATGTATTGTTCATATAATGTGTCTGCTTCTTTATCAATTGAGTTATTAACGTCTTTTAAGTTGTTTGTTAACTTATCAGCTGTTAAAGTGGTAATGAGAGGATACTCCGAAAGGTCATACTTTTCATTGAACGAGAAAGGAAATACATGGTTGGCTACATTATCATAGTCTTCCGGCGTAAGGCCGTTGAACGACTCAGAGGACTGGACTTTTACAAGGACTGACTCAGAGGGTTTGAGACCGGGTTTAGGGAGATGTGGGTGCAGGCCCAGCTTGTCTTCCAGTTCTGTCTGTCTTGCCCTTGGTCCGGTGAAAGTTACCCAATTCTTCAGTGGCATTGCTGGATGCTTGATGAGGGTTCGGGGATCGAGAGGCTTGGCTTCTGCTGTCCCAATCATGGCAATCATGCTGTTTTCGAAGCCTAGGTCAATCAGGTTCGGCACCTCCATGACTTCTTCAAAAAGACTCTATAGAGCTGATCCACTTAGAGCGTCTTCTATGAATTATGGTTCCTTCTGTTTGGAGTTACTGTCTCGAATATGGCCTCGGCAGCTGATCCGAACAGTCTGTTTCCCATGGAGAGTACCTTCAGATGCTCCTCCAAGTCTGAGATTCCCTTGAATGTGTACTCATGCTGAACTGTGGTGGCAGTTGGTCCAGGTAGAGCTGTGATGTCGAGGAACGCTCCTCTTATCGGATTGGCCTTGAGTCCTCTGACGCTTGAGGTCCCGTGCTAGCTTTTCCATCCTTTCTGTAGTCTCTGTGTTGACTATCCCTGCTTCTTTCTCATCTTCATCAGTTCCACTATCGGTCCCCTCAATTATGTTGTCGGTTCCGCTATCGCTCCCCTCGCTGCGCCCGTCGGTTCCTTGTTGGTCCCTCAGGTTCTACCGTCGGTTCCGCTCGCGTCGGTCCCCTCGCTTGTTGGTTCCCTTGGTGAAGTAATGAGCGAGGTCGAGACTGTAAGGTCGGAGGTTGGGTGTGCCGTCCGAGGTTCCCCTTTTGCGGGCTGCTGCCTTGGTGCGGGCGAGCCTTTTGTTCTCCCTGATGTCAGCCGGTGTTGACACGTAACCAAGCCCCTGGACCGTGGTATGGTCCTTGACCTCGATGACTTGGTGTTGGACCTGTAATCTTTTGCCGAGCCCCAGTCCTGGGATGAAGTTCATGAGTTTCATCATCTTCATGGATGGAGGAATCTTGTCGTGAGATAGTGGAAGGTCCACGTTGCATATTTGGATCTTGGAGGTCTCCAGAGTGAATCCAGTTAATGCCATGTCGTCATTATGCTTGATTTCTAACACTGGAATATCGTAGGCCTTGATAGTCTGGGTTGACGAAATCAAGTGGCTTTCATTAATACGGAGGGCTCTCATCATGCTGAGAGGGAGAACGTTAACGGCAGACCCGTTGTCTACCAATACTCTGGGGAGTGATATGGTGTTGAGCTTGAGAGTGATGTACAGAGCTTCCTTGTGCCCCGAGGCATCTCTCGGCAGGTCTTCGTCACAGAACGTGATCATACTGCCATACAGTCGGGAATCGTAGATCTGATCTCTATCCGGAGAAGGAGAGTCATCCAGCCATCCGTTTCCTGTTTTCCTCTTGCGAGGTAAAGCCTTCGCTGGAGCCTCGGGATGGTGCTGAGGCTGTTTGTGGCAGTTGCCGCCCTTGGTTAGCACGTTGATCGAGTGCAAGTGCCAAGCTGACTTTGATCTTCCTTATCCGGTCCGTGCTCGGAAGCTGGACAAATTGAACCTTAGCTGATCCCGCGGGTGGTTAGGCTTCTGACTGGTAGTAAGATTACCAAGATCTGAGGTATTCCGGTGTCCCAAGGTCTAAACTCTGGTGTCAGCAGGACTTTTCGGCTTTCCCACCTCTGTTTGCTCTAAAGCTGCATGGCCTGGAGGGAGGGAGGACTGGCTGGAGTAGAGTACATAGTAGTCGAACCTCCCGGATGTCTCTCCGAGTGTACCCACACTGGTTTCTCCAGCTTCGTATCTTTCTCTTAGTTTCTGTTGAGAGGACTTTCTCTTCTGTTTTCTCGAAGGATTTCTCCGGACCGTGTCTTGGGACTCGTACTCCAGGCATGCGGAGCAGTCACAAACATCGTAGCTGATGTGGACATTAGATGAGGACCCGGCTGGAAGAGGCGGAGGAACTGGCTCTGCAGGAATCTTCTTGGGCACCCATTCAATGGAATTCACACTGTTGTTGTTCGGGAAAGGATTTCCGACTATATTGGGTCCACGGGGACGCTCCAATTTTCCTTCCTCTATCAAGTTCTGGATTTTGTATCGTAACCCCACACAGTTGTCGGTGGTATGGCCAGGAAGATGTTACTGATCTGATCCCAGGTGTGGCGATCCGCAGGCTTGACCCTCAGAAACCATCGTAACGCTGAGCTTTTGAGCGTATGCTGGAAGTGGTCGGCCATTTGCTGGAGGGTTGCTCCTTTCGCTCTCATGCCAAGAACGTAGGTATCGACATGCGTTTGAGGACATTCGGTTCCGTCGAATCGGTCCATCTCCGGCATTCGGAACTTGGCAGGGAGAGGCGTGACCTTTCCCGGATCTATGGATTTGAGCGTTTCCTGCTTTGAGCTGCTCATGGTGGCTTTCAGGTCTTTCATCTGTTCGACCATCCAGGCTAAGGTAGGGTCCAGTGGTGGATTGTGAGGCTCGACGCCGGGTGCTACCACGTGAGCGGTAGTGATTGGAGGTGGAAGGCTTGATATATGTGGATATATGGGGCCTTTTCTGAACTGTATCGAGGTTTGTCCCCGGTGTTTTGGAATTCGTGTATAGGCAACGGGATGAACCCGAGAGGGTATTGAAGGATATTGGCATCTGTTTGAGATGGTCCAGCGGTGCACTGGTGGTATTGAGTGATGGGAGTAGCACTGGCCTGGCCAAATATGACAGGGTTGCCCTGAGAGGTGGCAATGTGGAGCCTAGGTCGGCTGTTTCCTTAGTTCGAAGGAATCCCGTAAGTTTGCGGGGGAGGAACCTGGTTGAAGGTTTGAGGAACTGGTTTCGGGGAATCGTCATCCTCGACTAGGACGAAAGTACCATCTGATTGGGGATAGGCCGCTATACCTCGCTCATTCGAAGCCGTACCACAAAATTCCGCCGATCTTCTTCGCCTCTTGTGAACCTCACAAGCCCGGATGGCTTCTTCCAAAGTCATATCATTACCGGTGGCGGGGTCCGTCCCCGTCACGATTTCTCGGTGAGCTAGACATGTCGGAAATTCTAGCCGAGGGAACCGAGGGAACCGAAAGACTTTACGGACGCTACAGAATCGTAATTCTGGGCGAGGCGCTAACCCGGAAATCGAACCACTTTCGCGCCACGCAGGGAACGAAAGGGAGGGTTTAGGCTTCAGAAAAGGGTATTTGGCTCAAGGTTTTATGCTAGTGCAATGTGCAGTTACCGATTAATGTTTACTTAAAACGTGTTTTCTCAGAGTCCTAATCGGTTGGAAAAGAGCGTGTCTTCTTTTTCGCAACTAATCCAAGAGCTCTAATCAGTGGATCTCGTCACTACGCTTATAAGCCCCTCGTTTCCATTTGTAGATCATCTTTCTCGGGACGGAAAATCCCGAGCAATGTCCTATAAGGCAAGCGAGTTCCACCGACAAAGGAAAAAGTGAACTTAAGGCTAGCTGATCACGCAAACTTCCAACGTATGTGACGCACGGGCCACAGTCAAAGTCAACGTCCTTAAGTTAAGGCGGGGATCGTGCCAAAATTTCGGCATGACCTCTCCTGACTCGCTTGTGCGAGAGACCTTAGCTTTTGGCGTTGGCCAAGTTGTGGCTGGCACGATGCATACGGTGAGGTTTGGTGACACGGTGTCACATTGAACCTTCGGGTATATTTTTCGGCAGAGCTCCGCGTCAAAGTCAAGGCTGAAAAGCTCAAGACTTCGGGTCGAGAACGACCTTCGGTCTCAACCTCTCGAGCTTGACTCGTGGCGGAACCCGGCGTAAAAAACATACACTTAGGCTTTATGACACGAACTAAGCCAAAAACCAAACGGGGTCTTGGACAAAGTGTGACAAAAAGAGTGCATGGTTTACACGGGCTAGGATGGGCTGTTTGGGACGACCCCGTGCGCCCTCGAAAGGTGTCTGGCAGACCAACCGAGGTGCAACTGATAAGGCCATCCCGGGTTATGGGTCGTAGTGTGCAGTGTACCGAGGCAGCAAGTGCACGTGAAGTGCGGTGTACTGAGGCAGCAAGTGTGAGTAGTGTGCAGTCACTAAAATTCTTTTTTTCTGAGTAAAACAGAGATTTTTCAGAATGTGTCTTAAAGAATTTTATGCGCAGTTCAAAAGATAGCATGAAAATCAAACATGAATGGGGATGCACAAACATGGTATGATTTTGAAAAGACGACAATGTAATGCCCTTGAAAAAAACCGTTCGAGGTTTAAAGTAACACACACACATGAAAACGAGGAAGGGTAAACGAAAGTTTGACCCACGAAAGGCTTTTTCAAAAACAACGGCAGTTTTGAAAAAAGTATCCATGTCCCCAGCGGAGTCGCCAACTGAAATTACCCGGATTTTCACGCGGACCGAAAAGGCGGTTGTCTTTCGCGGAGGGTTGGTGTCTGAGACCTCGCTTTTCGGGAAGGAAGAGGAGTCGCCACGCGGTTTTGTATTTTGAGCCAAAACGTTGAGAAATGGCTATAGTGAAAAAGGTGTCATTTTTATTGGTAGCAAAAACTTAGGAAAAGGCTTTTGAAAACGGGGATCATTTTTATTGGTAGCAAAAACGAGTAAAAAGCTATTTGGTACCAGAGATTGTTAGGTTCGGAGGTCACGTTACGTTTCGGGAAGAGTATCACGAGATCACCCGAAACGCCTCGTATGACGAGTCTTTCTACCTTTCTCGTAAACGTGTGCGTGTGTGTGTGTGTTTGCATTTTGAAATGGGGGCTTGAATGACAAGCTTAATCTTGGTTTGAATGTCAAATGTTGATTATGGTCCAGTTTGAAAAGGCGAGCGTTTGAATGACAAACGTCGATTTTGGAAGTTTTAGGAAAAGTGACGCGAATGCTGATTTTAACCTTTTATATTAAGTGTCAAATGTTGACTTTTAAGAAAAGAGCGTTTGATATGTCAAACGTCAGTTTTGCGCGTTTTGAAAGAGAGTTCGAATGTCGAACTCCGGTTTTGAACCGGGCATGTCATTGTTAACGATTTTTACGGGAAAAAACGTATTAAATGATTTGAGTGTCAAAATTCGGCTTTTTTAGTTTGAAGATGAGCGTTCGGATGCCAAACGTCATTTCGCGCATTATGAAAGAGAGTTCGAAGGTTGAACTCCGGTTTTGAACCGGGTATTACATTGTTAACGATTTTTACGGGAAAAAGCGTATTAAATGGTATGCAATCAACGAATCGGGTTGCGAATCGGACTTTGAAAGGTAAATACTATCACGATCCAAACGGGTCAGACTTCGTAAATGACAGTATTTAAATTGCAGTATCAACGGAATCAAACGATCCGGAATCGTAAATGACGATCGACGAGCCAAACGACTCGGAATTGTAAATGAAGATCGACGAGCCAAAATGGCTCGGAGTTGTAAATGACATTCAACGGATCAAACGGTCCGGAATTGTAAATAACAGAAAAGTAAATGACAATCGACGGATCGATCGATTCGGAATGGTAAATGACAGAAATTTAAACGGAACGGGGTCGAAATGCCGTTTTAACCCGTGATTACTTCTCTTACGGGAAGAGAAGAGGATCGAGGGGCTAAAATGTATCGGAACCCGTTAGACAGAGGAGTCTACATTTCAACGGTGTTCGTTCGAAACGGTTGTAGCGACTGGCGCGTAAATCGAAATGGAACGAGAGATTAGAGAGAGGGAGTTATACCTATGGCTAGGGTCGACTCCTTTAGCTCGGGGGGTGTATACGGGATACGGAAAGTGGTTTGGAACGGTGTTTTGAGGTGTTTTGATTCGTTTTTGGTTGAAACGCGGAGTTTTCACGCAAATCGAGGCAAAACGGGAGCTCGAGAGAGGGAGGATTTGGTTTGGGCCGTGGCAATGGTGATTTTGGAGAGTAAATTTGTTGTTGTTAATGGCTTTGACAGCCCTTCTATTTATAGGTGAAATTTTAGCATGAGTCCGGCCGCACTTAGCCTGAAATCTAAGGGGTTTTGTGAAACTTTGGAATTTTGAGGGACTTGCTGGCAATTTCTGAGAATCTGCAAAGGAGTCCGGCCGGACTTGGACTGCATATCAGGGGTATTTTAGTCTTTTGGCCTTGATTTCTGATTGAAAGGTGACTAGAGGGAGGTGGCATGCAAGCCACGTGTCCCATGACTCACCAAATGTGTGAGAGTTCGTTCCCGGGTCCCGGTTTTGTCCGTTTTAAAATAACAGTCCGGAAAATGTCCGAAATGCCCCTGGAAAGTGCCGAAAAGTTCATTTTTCAGGGAAAGCCGTACTTTCACATGCGATGACGTGTGTTAAGTATGTTTCGACGTCGGGATGCACGGGGAAGTCCCGAGACGTCTCGTTGGCATGGTAACGGGGAGCTTAACGGGTTCCGGTTAACCTGGAGCGGGCCAGTTAACGGATTTTGGTTAAGTTTCTAACATATTTGACGATCCGGATTTGGGTACTTACAGATCAATGCATATTCTCCATCCCGCACTTGTTCTTGATGGAATAAGTTGTTTATAATCTTTGCACATACGACATTTCGAGGTGTTTCTCTTATCCAGTACCTTCATTCCTTCAAGCTTTGTGTTCATGGTCACATGGTTAGTATCAGGAAATATAGAATAATTGAACACATTATTATCGTTAACACAATCTAAAGATTTTTCATTTACAAGATAATTTTTTATCCGGTCTTTAGATTATGATCCTTCACTCCTTTTGTTGTTATCCTCGAGGGTGTTGGCTTTTTGGCAAAGGTCCGCGAGATTCAAGTTTTGCTTATTAAATTCAACCTTTTCCTTTCCAACATTTAGAGAGAGAGTATCATTTTTCACATCGATTATTGCCCCTGCGGTGGCAAGAAATGGTCTCCCTAAAATGATCGGGATTTGTTGGTCTTTTTCTATCTCGAGTACCACAAAATCAACAGGGATGATTAAGTTTCCTATTCGACAAGGCGTATTCTCCATTATACCAATTGGGTATTGTATGGATCTGTCCGCCAATTGGAGAGAAATGGTGGTGGGTTTTAGTTTCCCCACACCTAGTCTTTCACTTACCGATAAAGGCATTAGGCTAACGCTAGCCCCTAGATCAAGCATGACATTTTCTACGTTACACCTACCAATGCTACAAGGGATTGAGAAAGTGTCAGGAATGTTAAGTTTTGGGGGAAGTTTCTTTGGTAAAATAGCACTAACATCTTTCGCCGAAGTGATATTCTCAAATTCTTCTAACTTCCTCTTATTTGAAAGAATTTCTTTTAAAGGTCTAGAATAAGAACGCATTTCTTGTATGTTATCAGAAAATGGAATGTTAACGTTTATAGAGTTCAAAGCCTCTAAAAATTTGATATACTCCTTGTTCACTTCTCTCTTGACCAACCTTTGGGGATATGGTATTGGGGGGTCAAAGATTCTAGCAAGCCTAAGGGATTCTGTCCCCTTCTTAATATCTTTATTAATCTCAACCATCTGTGGGGTTGGACTAATATCCTCTTCACTAGGGTTTGCATCTATCAATTCATTATCGCTCCTAGTGATTACCATATTAACATGCTCATTAGGCCTTTGTGGTTGACCAGAAAGACTCCCTTATGGTCTATTCGAAGTGTTGGCCTGTTGAGCTTGTTGGTTTTCTAGCATTTTGTTATGGGCGGCAAGATTATCAAACCTACTATTCAATAACTTAAAGCATTCCCTAAATTCGTTATTAGTCTTCTCTTGTGCATACTTATACTCAACTATAAAGTCTATAAGAAGATCTAATTTAGATTTAGGGGGAGGGAAAGCATTAGAATTGCTGTTGAAATTCTTTTGTGCAAATCCCGGTGGTTGTGAAGAAGGTTGTGGGTTTAAAACGTTGTTATTCTTATAGGAAAAATTGGGGTGATTTCTCCACTCGGGATTGTATGTGTTTGAATACATACCCCCTTTTGCCCATAAGAATTGACAATTTTTACTTGTTTATAAGAAGTAGTGTCAAGTAACTCACAACATTATGTACTATGTGAGTTTGACCCACATAGTCCACAAAAAATATTAATGTTGGCCACGGGATTGACATTCAAGTTTTCAAACTTTTTAAGAAGCGTGTCAACTTTTGATGATAAAAGAGTAACAACATCAACATTGTACTTACCTGGCGTTCCTTGCGATTGGTCCCTCTCATTGGATCATTGATAGTGATTCAAGGCTATGTTCTGTATCAAGTCGTATGCCTCATCCACCGCTTTTTTCATAAGCGCTCCTCCTACGGCGGCATCTATGGTCTCCCTTGTTTTGAATGTGAGACCATTGTAGAATGTATGAACAATCAACCACTTTTCAAGCCCGTGGTGAGGGCACATCCTTAGGAGTTCCTTGAATCTCTCCCAAGCATCATATAGTGTATCATCCCCTCTTTGACTAGAGTTGGTAAACTTGGTCCATATTTGGGCCGTTTTGCTTGGAGGGAAGAAACGTCTAAGGAATGCTTCTTGAATTTGGTCCCAAGTTGTTAGAGAATTGTGTGGAATGGAATTCAACCATTGTTTCGCCTTATCCTTTAAAGAAAAGGGGAAAATGCGCATTCTTATTGCCTCCGATGTGACACCGATAATACGGGTGGTGTCACAATACTCTAAGAAAGTTTGCACATGGAGGTGAGGATCTTCAAATGCTGAACCGCTGAATTGGTTATTCATAACCATGTGTGTAATTGCGGCTTGATTTCAAAGTTGGCCGCATTAGCATTCAGCACAACAATTGGTGATCTAGTTCCCGGGGTGCTAGGGTTAACAAAGTCCCTTAGGGTTCTTGGTGGTGGTGTTGTGGGTTCTCCTTCCGCCATTTGTTGTTGTAGTACTTCTTTTAACTTTCTCAGTCTTTCGTGAAAAGTCCTTTCGGGTTTCGGATCGAATTCTTCAAGAAAGATCCGGGTTCTTTTCATAAACTCCGAGGATACCTAAAAAGTATTTAACGACAACAAATCTTCGAAAGAGATGTTAAACAAAAAGTAAAAACAAAAATATATAATAAATACAGATATCAAAAAGTAAATTGTTGTCCCCAACCACGGCACCAAAAACTTGTCAAGCCTGAACGAGCGACTTGTTTTATTATCGCAAGTGCATGGTGTGAATGTAGTACATATTAGGCAAATGCGGGTCGAATCCCACGAGGACAATGTTACTATGTGTGATACTTGTCTTTATGTAAATTAAGTAAATAAAATATGATTGGGAGGAGGTTTATTGTGTATGAAAATACTAGAACAAACATAAATTACTCTAACTTAGATTAAACTCTTATAATAAAATGTTCCCGGGATTGGAAATTGAACAATATGTAGTCAACAAATAAATCAAGTTTATAAAAAATGTAATTCAAGTCATAAATCAAGGATGATACATTATATTTGTATTACTTCTCACGGTCAAGCACGTAATACTCGTATTCTCTACTAATCATGGCCTATCTCTCGATGGTCCATACATTAGTAAGAATCCATTAAGTTTATATTAATTCCACGTACTTTCTACTGAAGGATCATTCCTAGGCCATTAAACTACTCTCGTGATTTATGGAGCCCAGTTCAATTCATATGGTTCCGTTAATCAAGATTCATCGCTAGATCCTTCTCTTGATTAACTAAGATTCATACGAAATATGGCCGACTTCATATTCGTAGGTGTGACAAAACAATATAAAAAGAATTGATTATGAAATGGTAAAAGAGACTTTAAACATAATTAATAAGAATGACTACATTATACCGAGTTTCCAACCCCAAGAAATGGAGGATTACTCACTAGGCATGATTGATGCAAGCATGAAGAAATGATGAAATAACATAGAAATATAGATAGGAGTAGAGAAACTTATGCTTTCAATTGTAGGAAACAGAGGCTGGAAATAGAACTTTTAATATAGTATTGCATGCTCAATCTTCAAAGATGTACAAGAAATCTAAGAATAATTGATAAATCATGAAGAATTATGTATAAATATATTGCTAGAGTATTTCACTATGATTTATAGGTATTTTCTGATATCCTAAACTGACTACAACGACCACTTATATAGGCATTTAGGCTAGGGGTCGGATCTCTTCAAAAAGTCTTTAATTGAAAAGGTGCCTTTTCACTACAACAGTAACTACACGGCTGTGCGTTATGGCTTGCACGGTCGTGCACGGCTTGGACCAAAAACCTTTGAAAATCTGGCCAGGCATGCGCGGGCATTCCATTTGATTAACTCGGCCGCTCTTGCATGGCCGTTTCTTTTGAGATGCACGGTCGTGCATCTGCCGGAATGACTTGGATATTCCTCCTTTGCTCCCTTTATGATCCAATCCATCTTAATCAACTTTTAAGCTCCTTTTTCCATAGATATTGCCCTGAATTTCTGTTCCTACCAAAAACATACCACCAAGCATAATATCCGCAAATATAATAATAAAATGAACTAAATTTAATTAAAGTGCACTAAAATTAAGTTATATGAAGTGAATATTTAACTATAAATGCCTATATAATAGACATTTATCACTCTACCATGACAATCCATTGATTCAACCCCCAAACTTATGATTTTTGCATACTTTCACACATTAGGTTGATCACCTTTCTTTCCTTTGGTCACTTTCCACTTCAACATAAAAGCGGGCAAGGCTTTTCAGATTTTTCTTTTCATCTTTTCTTTTCTTTTCTTTTGCTTTGCATATATATATATATATATATATATATATATATATATATATATATATATATATATAACACTCAAGATTTTAAAATTAAGAACTCTCAAATCATAATCAACTTTATACAACATCCCAAAATATGAAATGAACACAACTTTTAAATTTTTAATTTTTTTTGTATGGTGACACTATATACACTCCCCTATAAATCCATAAACTCGTAGAGATATCTACCGCCAAATTCAAAACATGATATTTCCTCATAGAAAAGAGAACTAAAACATGCATTTGGTTCAACGGATGATATGACACAACAAACAAATTAAATAAAGCAAATAAAACATACCTACTTGAGTTGCCTCCTAATAAACTCATTTAGTTAAAGTCGTTAGCCCGACCGTAGTCTTAATTTTAGTTGGGATTGCAGGTGGCCATATTATCTTTTGCCTTAGCTTTTCTTCCCTTGGCCCACTTCATTCTTTCGCCGGCACAGACACCCACGACTTTTCACACATAAGTTCCATTTTTATAAGCTCCGGTGGTGCCCAAGTGTGAGTACCCCGACCCGAACTCGTGATTTTGGGTATACTTTCCTTTAGTTGCATTTAATTTTGGGCTTGCTTATTCATTTATATGCATTTTGGGCTTATTTTAATTATTTACATTCATTTGGTTCTTGGGCCTGCCTCCCTGTTAGTACCCGGTCCTGAAAAATATATTTTAGTCTTGTTCCTAAAAAGAGTTGTTTTTGGACTGATTAGGGTTGACAAAACCCTAATTACTCTTTTAACATTTTCTTTCTTTCTCGCGCCGTCAACAGCAGCTGGCGTGGAAGCTACGCTTGGTAAAAAGGTCCGATCGACCCTTCCCACAAAGGTTCGATCGACGCTTTATTTAGGATCGACTCTTCTTAGAATAGGTTCGATCGACCCTTTGCAGAAAGTACCGATCGACCCTTCATTCAGTCAGGCCCATTTCCCGAGCACTATAAATACGTGCACTCGGTTCACATTTTCAACACACGTTCCCGGTGGAAAAAGTCAAGACTATACTTGAATTTTCCATTCCACATATCTCTCAATATCGCTCTGAATCTTGCTAGATTCGACCCCAAAGCCTTGCCACAATTGGTAAGCCTTTATTTAATATTCTGTTCTTTATCATTATTATTGCTGCGTTATATGGTTCATTTGCATGCTTAATATGTTCTAATTATTCCTATATGCTAGATTTAGGACTATTTTAATATATTCAAGTATGTATAGCCGAGGATGATCTAAGGTTTCATCCAAGAAACCCGATGGATCTAGGAACTATTTCTTTCCTTCCTCCTTAGCAATAATCATCCCATGATCAACAATTCTCCAAGGATGAACGTTGATTAGTGCACCTTCCGAGGGCCTAAATCAAAGGTTCTAGGGTGTGATCATCAATTAATTCTTTCTCTCCCCTCCTCCTTATGCATGATCCCATTTCTTTTATCTATTCCTGTAAACACCGCACACAACCAACACCCCACATGCTAGAAAGACCGATCCGTCGGGCAATAGGAGTGATAACGTTTCTTCTTCTCGTCAGTAATTTGACCCCGAACCCAATCACATGCTTAGCCTTTTTTCAATGCTTTGGACTATATCAAAGCGGCGTGGCGACTCTCATAAAATTAAACTAATATTTTTAATATGGTTTAAAACGAGTGTCACTTAATGAATATCCTATTTCGGTCCGACTTTCCATGATTATTTATTTTAAACCTCCGAATGCGTGTTGCATAGGGACGGGGTATTCACAGTGGCGACTCTGCTGGGGACTGTTTTGAACTTTTTCAAACTTAGTGGGTCAGACTTTCGTTTTCCTTTATGGTTTTGTATTTTGCTTTCTTTTTTATTTTCTCTGTTCTTAACTGTTGCATTGCATGCATGCATCTCCTAAAATAAAAAAAAATCTTTCTCTTTTTTCTCTTAAAAAGAATTAGACTTTTTCACCTCACACTACCACTGTCCGTGTCACATTGCACAGACACCCTTAACCCATCGGAGAAGCCAAAGTGCGGGAAGTGTGGTGATCATGTCGCCTCCCTTCCGAGTCTCACTTGGCCATCCACTCATCAGTGCGCTTCGGCTGCACGGTGGGAGCCTGAAACCTAACCCTTGTGTCACCCACTTTGCTAGGAATACACTCCCTGTGACCGGTTGGTTTGACTAGTTTTCTCATGTAGACAATTAATAAGGTCTTTGTGTTAAGTCACTACAAATCAGTGATAAGTCAAGATCTATAGAGAGAAAAGAGCACTAAAAATTTGATTTCCTTTTAAAAAAAGATGTGCCATGTAAGGTTGAGTGCTTGTTAAAAGATCTTGTCCTATCATAGGTCTGTAGTACTCCCCATAAATATCATCTTAAGTGTCTATATGAGACGGTTAGTCGTTAGGATCCACCACTTTAGGACCTTTAGTTAGTTGCGAAAAAGGGGTATCCCTTCCAACCAAGAGTAGGTTTTATAAAAATAGAGGGCTTTTTTGTAAATAAAATGCTTAATTATCCTTCAATCTAGGACCCTTCAAAGTTCTTCCTCTCATCTCTTGAACCATCCATAGTCTGCTCCCTTAGTCTTAAAACCATCCATAGTTTAGATCCCTTATCTCTAGCACCCTTCAGCTAAAAATCCACCTAGATCAAACCTCTCTCGACCAAACCACCATCTAGGGCCTATCTAAGCCAACTTACCAACCAAGGCCAATTCTCATCCAAGTCCAATTAATTCGTCTAGATCACCCTCACTTATATTCAACCAAGGATCGAGTCACCTTCCTCTTCCTTTTTCACCAAACGGACTCTTTTACATTCATCCTCTCTCTTTCTCTAAACTTAACCCTGGCTGTATCATCAATCGGGCCCCCCCCCTCGAACTACGGTGACCTGAGACTCGTACCTTAAAAGGTAAGGGTTACGTAGGCAACTTCAGCCCGGTCAAACTCTCAAATTGTGGAGATCAACTATTTTCTCAAAGATGCCTTAAGATTAATTATGAGTCTAATTCAACTCATTGGTTTTACTCTGCCATATGTTCTTACAGAATTCTACATCGTGTCTATGGAGAAAAGCATTGAAGCCCTTAAAGAAGTCTCAAACATGAGGTTGGGAGTGATTACCTCCTCAAAGACATGCATGAAATTGAGCAGCGCCATTTGTCTTACATTCACGAGTACTTGAGAAGAGTTCTTCCTCCTGTTCAATTCCAGAGTCCCTACCATCCACATGCTTGTGGTCCCACTTATGGTCCAACACATCAAAATTTCTCATTCAGGATGCCTGCTGTGGCCACCAACCAACGAAGGGCACCAATACCTGAGTTACCCCCGAATAAGAAGATCGAAAAGGAGCATTTTGATGACTTAGGAATGCCTGTGGGTGAGTTCTTCGAAGTTTTGGTGAGAAAGAATTTGATCAAGCCGCTCGAGAATTACAAGCCTGTTAATAAGAGAACTAACTTGGATACATCCAAGTTTTGCAGATACCACAAGTATGCTGGGCATACCACTGACAGATGCCTGCAACTGAAACGCTTGATTCAAAGATTGATCAACCAAGGAAAAATCCAGGGCCTCATTGATGAAGAAACCCTCGTCCTTCGAGGGAGGATTTAGATTCATTCAGTCTTGTAGGTTCTAGTGTGTATTTCTTATGTCCACTTCGGGCATTGGTATGTAATGTCCACTTTGGACTGGTTACTTCAATAATAAAAAGTCTTTCTTTCTTTTCTCTCTAGACTTGAGACATAATCGCGCATTACTTTCAAGAAGATTGTTTTATTTATAATTATCACTTGATTGCTAATCTCACTGATTAACTCACCGGCTAATAACAAAGTAAACAAATAATAAATGCTTTGATTGGAGTGAACAACTCACTGTCCCTTCCTCATATACACCATCTCTATGCACCCTTCTCTCATACACTCTCCCCATACTCCACCATATACTTTCTCGAGCATACACTTCCCCAAATACACTCTCCCCCACTTGACCTCCTTTCCATATGTTCAAGACAAGCACAAAGACCGTTGTTGCTCATCATCAGAGAATAGATGCTCACGCCACTACAATGCAAGGGGCTGTTCTTATCCTTCACAAGTGCTACATGAATATCAACTTGGGGCTCACCAACCCCCATTCTCGCGTCTCCTCTGATTTTCCATTTGATCGATAAGCTTTCGTTGAATATGCTCACATATCTTTCTCATGGTCCGAATATATTTTGCCTTACTTAATAAGTCGGTTAAATGGGTTTGCATTTATTTTAAAATACTCTTTTGAGAATGCTATCCAGTAGCGATTGAAGCTTAAACCTCTCACCATAGGAAGCCATAACCTTATCCTCACTATATAATACCCTTTCATTTCAAGATCGACAAGTTTTGAAACCCTAAGGAAGAAGCCCATACTAGGGGCTCCCCTGACTCACAAAGGAAGTAATCACCTCCAAGCTCAAGAAAAGCGGAATGCAAAAGAAACTCAGACAAGGGGCTCCATCGACTCACAAAAGAAGGGACCACCTCCAAGCCCAAGAGGGAAAAGGTAAACGCATCCTAAGGCATACGCTAGGGGCTATCGCGAGCAAACAAATCCGAAGGCTTTTCTCGAGAAGAGAATGTCAAAAAAAAAAATACCTCCATCACTCCGAAGTGAACCTCCCATCTCAAAGGTCGTGAAAATGAGACATCGAGTGAAGGTCCTATCGTGATCAAGTTACCTGTTGAAATCACAACAAACTCCCGAGAAGAAGCAACAAAGATTCCCTCTTGGACAAATCCCTTAAACCATCACCACCCTTGACCTTGTCAAAATCAAAATTAACCTCACTCTTAGAGGTTCTGAATAAGCGACAACAAGAAAATCCCTTCACCTTAGAGATCCCAAACACATCCCTCAAACCAACCTCTCAGCAAAAGGCCCAGCTGACCTCTCACTTTAAGAGGTCATGTTAAGCATCACCTAGTAATCGATCGCAACCCAAAACCCAGCTACAACCGCTACCAGATGGCATTCTCATTTCCTTAAAAGATTATTTAAAATAAATGCATATTCAAGTTTTTGAGTCACTTGTTATCCTACTTGAGCATATTACATACTCTCTCCAAGTTTGGGAACTCGTCCTATTCTTGAAATCGTTCATTCGACTCCTCAAACACTGTCTGCAAAAGTCTCACTGGGGCTTCGCATCCGTGCCTCTCAGCGGCACTCCGGTAAAAGCAAGGAGACACGCGCCAGGGACTACTCCCCTCAGCTTGCGAGAACAAAGGAACGATGAATCTTAACTTGAATGACAGAAAAATAGAAGGGGCTATAATCAGTCCCACTTTTTCTTCCACTCCAATCTTTTTTCTATTTTTCATTCTTTCTCATAAAGAAGATCAATGCAGTGGCAGCCCACACGACAATTATCACAGAACAGCCCGTATCAAAGAAGCAACAACTAACATCCTACTCCTTCTAAAGTCAAGCCAGATTTCACCATCAATCGATTTTTTCTCTCTTATTCCAGCTTCAAATCAAAACATTCATTAGTTTACTTATATAGAGGTCCATTCTCAAAGCAATCAAAATATAATTCTGAATAAAACAATTCTTCAAATGTCTCGACAAGTCTTCTTTTTCTATATCATAGGAAAATAGAGCCAAACACTGTCTTTTTGTCTGCAGGGGCTTTCCATACACTTTTCCACACCTTGGGATGCTTATACTCTCCCAAAAGAGTCAAACCCAAAAGCGAGAGTGTCATACACGAATTTGGGATCCATTCCCACCTTCGAAAAAGGTGCCCCTGTGCATATACATTTTCGAGTCTTGTCCAGCGACTGATTGACTGTTGTTCGAAACGATGGGTCGCCTCCGTGGTCACAAGATGACTCTGTCTGCAATAGTGATACATTGAATCTCTCCAAGCTGGGGCTTTTGTTAAGCTGTTCTCTCAGGCTCTCTTTACCAGATTCCCTTCGGGTTTGCCTTGCATCATCGACTGGGGCTTCACCATAGTCACTTCATCAAACATTGAGGCTCCCCTCAATGGAAATAGGTCGACTATGTGGTTCTTCAGAAAAGGCCAGGGGCTTTAAACAAGAATCGGGGCTTCGAAGAAGTCATATCTAGCAAGAAGGGCATCCCTTGTCATCAAGATCAGCATGTGGCAAACTCTTTCGCAGAGGCCTTGGGTTGTACCCATTTAGTCCATGTACCTGCTCATCATTAGCAATAAATTGTGCACCACTAGGACAATAGTTAGTTGCATGAGTTTATAGACCACATATTGAACAAGCTTCTTGCACAACATTGGCACTAAGAGAAGTGCCTTTAGCATTAAATATGACAATTAATTGAGATACTTTCTTAGCCAAATTATCATTAGCTTTTATTCATGTACTCATATAGCCTTACCCCTATTTCTCTTTTATTGGGAGTTAGCACCCAATATTTCAAACAAATCATGACTCTCTTGTGGGGTTTTGGCTCCTAGTGTGCCCTCAACTGCATTATCCACCATGACTTGATTAATAGGATTTAAAACATCATAAAAAGTTTGATTTAGCTAGGGAAAGGGGAAATTATGATGGGGGCATTGCACTAATATCATTTTAAATTTATCCAGAGCCTACATCTTGGGCAAATCCTATAATCTTTTGCCTCATGTTAGCCAACGTGTAATGGGGATAATATTTTTGTAAAATCACATCATGAAATTGATCCCACGTGCTAATACTCATATGTGTTAACATTATAAACCAAGTCTTTGCTGCCCCTTTCAGAGTGTAGGGGAAGCATTTTAATCTAATATGCTCGTCTGTTACACCTACTTTACCAGGAAATGGAGACACAATCATCATGTACTCACATAAGAAAGTTTAAGGGTCCTCAGCCGAAAGACCTTGATAAATTGGCAACATATTAAAATATTGACCATTGATTTCAAAATTCTTTGCTTCCTCAGTTAGCACAATACAAGATATGAAAGCATTTACTTTAGGACGACAAAAGTCATTCATTGTTTGAGCCGGTGGGACTGCCATTGTGGCTTTTTCCTTTTCTACCCCAGTAGTAGAAGGATCTAGGTCACTTTCGAGGGGATTTCCATCTTTTAATTCAAGCTCTTTCAGATGCCGACCTATCTTATCAAGGTCGTCGTTCAATGGCTCCAAGGTAGGAATTGATGAGCGTCGACTAAGCATACACTAAGAAAATTAAAATGTTCATTGCACAAGTCCCCGGTAACAGCGCCAAAAACTCGATGGAGGATTTCTCCTCTTATTAAATTACCTAGAAAGTGCTCTAGTTTATCACTGTAGTAATATGCACAATGCAAGGTTCGAATCCACAGAGAATCGTGTGGAACAAGTATATTTTATTAGTGCAAAGCAACCAAGGGGGGTTTTTGATTGGGTTGATTTATTAAAATAAAAAAGCAAGAATTAAAAGCAAGTAAAGAGTTCAAGAGACAAGAGATACATGTATTGGGATCATAACAATTATCACTTTATGCTATTTTAAATCATGTAAAAGAAATCAATCTCATTCAAGTTTTCGTTCACAAAAGATTAGGGTTGGGACGTTTGATGTCCGGATTGCAACCCTAATAATTACTCTCTTTGTTAATATCTTCCTTGAGCTCAATAAAAACATTCAAGAAATTCAATTTAATCAAAAGAACACAAGAACCTAGATTCGTTCGATTTCATGGTCAGTCATCAATTGAATCTAATCTTCTCAACAATGGTCAATGTATAAACTATCCACGTGAGTGGAACAATTTATACCCAAGTAAGTTCAAAGGCCAAAAGTATTTTAACATACAATTGAAACCTAAGACTAATCTTTAAGAATTTTTAGAAGAACAAGAATGAGAAAGAGATAGGAAGAATTAAAACCTTAGCATAAAGATTCAATTGTTAATCACCCAATCCACGAACCAAGAATTTAGCCGCGAAGGACCATAAAAATAAAAGAATAAAAACCTGAATAAAAATCTTGAATCCTTGAAATCTTCACAAAACTTGCGAACCTAAACTAAAGTGTAGAAGATGAGAGATGCTAATCTAGGTTTTTTATATACTAGGGTAGGAATTAATTTCCTTATTTGACTCCACTTTGACCAATTCCTTGTGCAATCTAGTAGACTAGTTACAAACTGCCACCAATTTGCTGGAATCTGCATAGGGTGCGACCGCCCTCAACCTTCTGCCCGTTCGAGCTCAACCTCTGGCAATTCAGTGCGGTCGCTTTCTATTCTCTATACAAAGGGCATGACCGCTCCCATTTAGGGGTGCGATCGCCCTCAATCCTTATTCAGTTTGAAGTCCTTTCTTTTCTCCTCTTTTGTACTCCAGCCCCTGTTTTTATAAAAACACTAGAAAAGACATCAAATATCCTGAAGATCGAGCACAAAATTAGCTTATAAGTATATCCTTTGGTGGGTGAAAACACATCCATCACTAGCCTCGAGAAGATAGCCGCCCTGATTAATATGAAGGAGCCAAGTAATATCAAGGAGGTTCAAAGGTTAAACGGACGTGTAGCTGCATTGAGTTGTTTCATCGCTAAGTCAGGAGAGAGATCCCTTGCCTTTTTCCAAACACTTAAGGGAGGGAAATCATTTGAGTGGATAGAAGAATGCTCGGAGTCATTCGACAACTGAAGGATTACCTTGGAAGGCCACAACTACTTAGTACCCCGTTTACGGAGAAACTCTTTATGTTTACCTCTCGGCAACCGACCGGGCGGTCGCCGCAGTCCTCATCAAGGAAGAAGGCAGAGTACAGAAACCAGTTTCTATGTTAGCAAGGCCCTAAATGATGTGGAGAACAGATACTTTAACGCAAAAAAGTTGGCATATTCATTGGTCATCGACGCTCGAAAACTACGCGCATACTTTTCAGCCCACCCCATTGTAGTCTATGCCAACTCCCCGCTACGGAAGATTCTGCACCGACCAAAAAGTTTAGGGTGCCTACTCAACTGGTCTATCGAAATCACCTATAAAGTTCAGGGTGCCTACTCAACGGGATGTATAGCTTCGTATTCTCCTCGCACTTGAAATCACCTATAAACCAAGGAAAATGATGCTGGCCCAACACTTAGTCGACTTCATGGGTAGAGACAACCTTCACATGCCAGCACCCCACTTCAGAACCGAGTACAATGATGGAGTTAGGACCGTCAACCCTACCCACCGATCGTTGGACGCTCTACACTGATGGGTCGCTACAAAGAGCATGAGCGGAGCAGGAGTCCTACTAATCTTTCTAGATGGTAAACAGGTGGTGGAAAAGGCAGTTCGGTTTAAATTCCCCACATCTAACAACCAGGCAGCGTAAGAGGCACAGATGGCGAGAATTGAGCTCGCACGATCAATGGAAGTTAGAAAGTTGGCAGCCCTCACAGACTCCCAGCTCATCGTCAACCAAGTGCGAGGAGAATATGAAGCTATACATCCCGTGCTTGCTCATTACTATGAAATGTTTAAAGGGTTGACACAAGACCTGGAATATTGGGTGATCATGCAGATAAGGAGACTAGATAATGGATGAGCAGACTTACTTTCTAAAATGGAACCAGTTGACGTTGAAGACCTTGACCAAAATAAATGGATTGAATTTCTGGACGAGTCCACTATCAACCAACCTCAGATAATGGAGATCATTGAAACACCGAGCAGAAGCTAGACTGACGACATGAAAGATTATATTGAGAAAGAGGTGCTCCCAGAAGACGAGAACGAAGCAAGGATAATCAATAAAACAGCAACTAGGTTCGCCCTCTTCGATGGAGCCCTGTTAAGGCGATCCTTCACGAAGCCTCTGCTTAGATGTATCCCTCACGACCAAACCGAAGATCTGCTCGCCAAAGTTAACGAGGGGATATGTGGTGGACACCTGGGAGCTCGGACGCTGGCAGAAAAAAAAATCATAACTCTGGGATACTACTGGCCAAGCAGAAGGCGAGACCCACTCAAGTATGTAAAGAGGTGTAATGAATGCCAAAGATATGCAGACCTGCCACGAATCCCATCAACTGAGCAGACACCGGTCATAGCTTGATGGACATTTGATATGTAGGGTATCGACCTTGTGGGCCCTTTTTCCTGCCCACGAGGAAATTGCAAATATGTGGTCGTAGTCATGGATTACTTCAGAAAATGGATCGAGGCAAAACCTTAGCCTACATCACAGAGGAGAACGTGATTAATTTCGTCCATGACTTTATCTGGTGAAGATTTGGAATCCCCCAAGTCATAGTCTCCGACCATGGACTTTAGTTCTCGGACGCCTTTTCGAGTGGAGGAGGCTCGGCGTGAAGCATTGGCAATTATCAGTATCACGACCACAAGAAAAAGGACAAGCGGAAGCTACAAATAAATTGGTATTCCACGCCCTCAAGAGGAACCTTTATGGGAGAGCAGGACGTTGGATAGACGAGTTGCCAGCAGCGTTATGGGCAGTTCGCACCACCAAGCGCGTACCAACCGGAGAAATACCCTTTGCGCTCACATACGGATCAGAGGCTATGTCTCCATCCAAGCTTACCATCCCTACATCACGAGTAGCCCTATTGAGGATGATAAAAGTGAGGAAAGTTAACTAATAGACCTGGACTTATTAGATGAGAGAAGGTTGGTAACCATCTGAGATCGGTAAACTACAAGCAGAAAATAAAAGGGTACCTCGACCAGAGGTTACACAAGAGGGTTTTCAGGGAAGGAGATTGGGTTCTATGGAAAATTGAAGCAATAGGGCGCAAAAATGAGCAAAACAAGATGTCTCCTAACTTGGAATGACCGTTCATAGTGGTACGATTCATTAAGGAAAACACTTACATATTGAAAACGCCAGAAGGCAAAGAACTCAAGAATCCATGTCACTCAGATCATCTTATCAAATACTTCCAGTGATGATTTTCCTTTTTTATTAATCGTTTTTTCCGTATGTAGGGGATAGCTCTTTTCGAGCACCCAATCATTTAAATTGTTTGTTGGATGCGTGGTCAGCATTCAGCTCGACTTAGAACTAAGTTGAATTCATGTTACAACTTAGCACTCGTCAACGAGCTGGATGCGTGGTCAGCATTCAGCTCGACTTAGAACTAAGTTGAATTCGTGCTCAGGATTACAACTTAGCACTCGTCAACGAGCTAGATGCATGGTCATCATTCGGCTCGACCTATAACTAAGTTAAATATGTGGTCAGGATTACAACTTAGCACTCATCAACGAGTTGGATGCGTGGTCAACATTCAACTCGGCCTATAACTAGGTTGAATCCGTGGTCAGGATTACAAATTACCACACATCAATTAGCCGGATGTGTGGTCAGAATTCAGCTCGGCCTACACTCAAGTTGAGTCCGTGGTCAGGATTATAACTTAGCATTCATTAATGAGCTAGGTGCATGGTCAGCATCCAGCTTGGCCCACAACTAAGTTGAATCCATGGTCAAAATTCAACTTAACACTCGTCAATGGGCTGGATGCGTGGTCAGCATTCAGCTCGATTAAAAACTAAGTTGGATACCGTGGTCAGGACTCAACTTAACACTCGTGATTACAAACCGCATGCTCGATTTTCATTTCGTGCGCGAGCTCAAAGGGCATATCATACACAAGCACAAGTTAGCACACGTACAAAGCCCAAAATGAGCTAATACTTGAAAAATTCAAATGACACGCAAACAAACAATTCAACAACTGTTATGATTACTAAAACATAGGCAAAATATAATTACATGAATACACCTCGCCCCTCGGGCTACATCCATTATCCTATTACAATCACTCATTATAGGCCTCAGTAGGCTTGGCTCCTAACTCAGCTTCCTCGGCCTGCATCTCCTCATCCCTATCTTCCTCCACCTTGGCTTGCTCGGCCTCCTCTTCCCGCTTTGCAAGAACCGATGACACGTTGATCGGCAAAAGCTCGGGACGTGCCTAAGTGGGCATCTTCTCCTCGAGGTCTTGAGCATCAAGCTGCCTCAGTTCTCTCTCGTCAAATGGGAGCATGGCATGGGCACCACGAGCAGCTTTGCTGAATTGAGGAGCGGTCACAATGTCGGCGAGCACCTCAGGGTCTTGAGGAAGAAGATCGCGCCCGTAGCATTCCAACACGCCTTGTAGGTGACCCTTATCATAGAACCCCATGGCCTAAGTGAGGACCTTGACTTTGAAGGCACGTGTCTGTTCGTAACGAGCAATGTCATCGGCCTCGTCAATAGGGAGAGCCCGAGCGGCAACCAACTCTTTTTCTTTCTCCTTCAGCTTCTCCTGGGCCTCATGAAGCTGCCGGCCAAGCTCCACGTTGCGCCCGGAGCAGAGTTGTACTTACTGCTCCATGTTTATGATTTTTTCTTTGGACTGCTCCGCAACAGCATCTTCTCTATCTCTTCCTCCAGATTCTTGTGAGAAAGCTTTAGGGCATCCACGGTTCCAAGGCTGTACTTGGTCGCTTCCAAGTCCTTCAGAGCCTTCGCGAGCTCGGAGCTTTTATTCTTTAGCTCTTCGGCCCGCTTGGCCGCCTCCTCATCCATCTTTTCACCCTTACGGGTTAAGTATCTGATCGTGGATGACAACTGCATAGAGACAATAAAAGTCAGTAAGTGAACATGATGACTGCACGGTCGTTCATCAAGTCGAAGGGAGCGTCCTCCTCCTCGTATTATTTGACGCGGTCGTAGTCCGCCGAGCGTTTGATCACGACATAACCAAATCTTACTCGAGGACTGATGACGCCAAGCTGTTCAGGGTCAGGAACGGTTCGAGGATATTTGGCTAGGATATTTAGTGGATGGATGGTACCTAGATCACAACACAAACAAGCACCGTTAAGGTCAAAGTTGGATGTTACTCCAACTCAGGCCCTCGGGTGTGAGAGTAAGAATACTGAGATAATAAGGCTTTGAATACCTTGGAGTGTGTGTGTGTTTAGGGTTTAGAGTAATATGGCTTACTCAATTGTATATGGAACTTACCTTGCCCAAGGGGGTAAAGGCCTTCTATTTATAGGCAATGCCATGGTGCTTATTGAGGTAAGCAATGAGATCAGCCCTAGGGGGCACTTTGGTATTTGACCAGCTACACGTGTTCGCATCTAATTGGTCCTGTCAGGGAGGGAACATTGACTGTCCAGGGGACATGGCTGAAAGGGACATGAGCCGTGTAGCCGGCTTGGAGCATTAAATGGAATAGTAGGCGCCTGACTGAGCCGCATTGAATGCGTGATGGGGGAGCCGGCAAGTGGCCTGTCAGAGCCAGTAAGCTAACTTGCTCAGTAAGGCTTGATATTAATCGGGAAGCAGACATGTGCCCGCGGTCAACATTGTGGCCGCAGTCAAAGGTATATGACGCGAGCACGGTTGATGCGGTCATGCCTACTGCGGGCATGGGTCCCTGCGGACATACAATCTGCGGGCACGGACCCAACAGTCATAGGTCGTGCGGGAACGAATATAGCGGTCAGGATCCTTCCGGTCTTTGATAGGATTAATGCGGGGAGGGACGCGGTCTTGACCTCAAGGGCCTATCTGTCCGCGGTCTTTCCCCCCAGCGGTCTAGGAACTGCCACGTCACTGGTTCCTTGGACCAGACCGAGCGCGGGCCCGGTCCAGTAGATCCGGGCTCATCAATGGCCCCTAGCTCCGAGTGTGATTATTTATGATCTGAGCGAGGAGGTACTAGAAGCTCGGTAGGATTGGATCGCCGCTTTGGCGAGCACCAGTGTTAGCGTTTTTGTTGGTTGTGGGTCCGAGGGTTCAGGGTCCGAGGCGTGGTTTGTGGGCTAATTAATACGGGTTAACGGGTTAACCCGTATAGGTAGGCCTTATAAATACCAAACCCTTAAACCTCAAACCCTTTTTACCGTTTCCAAACCATCAAAGAGCTTTAGAGAGAGAAATTTCTTGCTGCGAACTTCGTGCTACCGTTTTCCGACTCCCATTTCCAAGCTTTCCTTTGTAAGTATTTTTAGGGCGTTTCTCTCCTTCATCCCCCTCTGTTTTTATTTTTCTGGGTTTTGAAAGATGACCACCCGTGAATTTGGACCCCGCCGTCCCATAGAATTAGGAGATGGAGCCACCCCTGACATCTTTGCCGTCTGTAAACGGACTGGGGGGATTTTTAGGAAAGTAGGTTTGGGGTGGCTAAGGTTGCCCCTTCATTGTTTTTTGTATTTTTGTGAGAAGTCTGATTGGGGGCCGTTCGTCCCACCCCGGTTGTGGGAGGCCAAGAGGAAATATATATTTAACCGTGACGTATTGGTGTTGGGGGATCACCGTAGGCTAAGAAACTTTGTAATGGGGGTTTTGTGCAGGTTTCCCCGCGAGAGAGATCAGGCTCTGAACGCCGTTGAACTAGTGAGGAGAGCGATTCGTGTCCCCGAACAAATAACTGACTGGGAGAAGTGTGAGCTAATGGATCCCCATCAAACCAATGCTCCGCGGGCACCGGGCACGGACCTGAATGACCCCTTGGATGTTCTGCCCCTGAGGACGGTATTTCCCAATGTGGTGCCCGCGGCCCCGGTGCTAACCCAATTGGGCGAGTAGTAGTGAGGAGCTGGAGCCTCTGAACTTTGAGACTACTGGAGGTGGGGAGGATGAGAATGAAGTGACTTCTGCCCGCGGTGATGCCACCGGTCTCTTTGGCTCGTCGAGCTCGGAGACCGAGGAGGATGACCGCGAGGTTGAGGATAGGAGGGCCGCGGGGACCTCCAAGAGGGCTAATGAGACAACGAACATAGTCGATGCCTTTTCTGACCCTGACTCCGAGGAGGAGGAGATAGTGGTGGCCCCTGCTCGGAATAAAGGCAAGAGGCCAGCAGCTGAGGTGAACCCTGGTCCTGGCCGTGGCCGCGGTAATAAGAAAGCCAAGGAGGTGGCTACTATTGATTGGGAGGAGGATATTTATGAGGTCTACAATGTTGACCGCAACGCTTTCCGTGTCCGCACCCTTGGGCACGTTCATTTGAAAGACAAGGACAAGCTGCGGCCAGAAACAGTAGCAGATGTCCGCGGGGACAATAGGGCTTGCATTTTTTACGGTGCTCAATTTGAGAATGGCCTGAGATTGCCCCTGGACCCCTTCTTCTATTTTTTCTTGGAGTTCAACGGCTGCCTCCCCATGCACCTGACTCCCAATGCCATTAGGGCCATAGTTTCCTTCATCGCGGTTTGCAGATTCCATGGTTATGAACCTACCCTGGCCGGGCTCTATGCTTATTATCAGAACCAGATCAGCCGTAGTATTCTGAGTTTGAAGGCTAGGAATTACTCTACCCGGACCTTCTCTCCTCCATCAAACAAATTTGACCAATGGAACCAGAGGGATATCTTGGTCATTGAGTCTAGGTTCGGCTGGCCCTTCTCCAAACCCTCAAATCCAGTCCCAATGAAGGTGGCCGCTAGTAGCTATCCAGACCCCTCTTCCGCTGATCCCATGCGCTGTGCCCTAGAGAAATATCTGGCCAACTATCTAGACAGCGGGGAGGAGCCCGTGTATGATGTGGGTGTTGGGTTTCAAGGTTCCATGCACAGCGGAATTTTAGCATTAATAACTTAAAACCCATGAGCCTAGGATCCGTTCTATACGATTAAATTGAATACCTACGAGATAGATTTACCAACCTTAATCGCTTTCCGATTTTGATCTATCGAACGTATAATTGTGTGATTCGTAATCACAAACTTTGATCTTCAAATCTTCGAATCTTCAACTCCTTTGGATCTTCAGATTTGAACTCTAGGCCTTTTATTTGTTTGAACAAATAAAGACCCTCTTTTGGTAATCCACACAAATATGAATGTCGAGAACGATTCTCGGATTGGGAATTGCTAGATTCCAAAAAACTTATGGAAGAATATTGAGAGGACTTTTGATTGTGATTTTCTATTGAAAAATTCGGCTGGCTTTTAGGGTTGACAGCCCTCTCATATTTATACTACAATAGCATGAATATGTTTCCTAATCAAATTAGGAGAACAGGCTGTCACCCACGCCTGGTGGCTCAATATGTCGCGCGGTATACTTAGCCACTGGCTAAGTATGTCGCGTGACAAAGGTAGCCAGTTTCAGAAACTCTCAATCATTCTTCCTCTAGTTTCAATCAAAAACATTCTAAGTGTGTGTGACCCAATAGGATTGTATTATGTTGGCAATGAGTCCGATCACATCGACCCTCATAAGACATAAGCGGACTCTAGCAAGCCATTATGTCTACCCAAATAATACAACATAAGAGTTCATGCTTCCATAATAGTAATAATTTCACAATCCCTTTGTCACACGATGTCATATTGAACATAAGTCATGGTCATTGTCAACTTACATTGTTCAATGCTTTCTCGATTCCGAATATGTTGATCAACCAAGTATCCATGATCTCTATCATGTTCCTTGAGTGTGGCCACACATTTCATCAACACTATTTTACGAGGGGCCCAAGCCGACATCTCTCTTACGAGGGACAAATCCCATCTTGACTTATCATTCTTCCCTACAGGAATCCCGTAATGCCAACATAGCCCTTATTGCTACCCGGTTAAGGATAACTTTAGACTACATCTAATAACACGTTCATCAAGTGGAAGACAATGATAATCTCAGGTCTAAGGATTCTAATGACACTACTATTTTGAGATTTAATTATGACATTTGACCATGACATAAATCTCAAGCGGGTCAAGTCCAGTCACTTGTTCTCTAACAAGTACCCATAAATCCAATGTGCATCTCTATGCAAATAATCATAATATGATTATCCATTAGCATTTATACTAGTTATTTACAAGTTGTAATGTGCATCTTCATGCATATGATCATCTCTATGTTCATCCATTACCAACTTTCACTAAATAACTAGGGACACAGATTAATATAATAAACATGCAAAACATATATTAATCAAAATAAAATTTCTCTTTTATTAATGATAAAGACGATACATAAAGGTTTATAGAAACTATAAGCCTAGGGCACAAACACTAACAGCTCCCACTTGCACTAGGCCCAATCTCCCATGTATCGTATACCCATGGACCTAACATAACCATCATGCTTTGCTTGTGCTAGTGGCTTTGTAAGCGGATCGCTAATGTTGTCGTCGGTTGATACTCTGCATATCTTGACATCTCCTCTTTCTATGATTTCTCGAATCACATGGAAACGTCTAAGAATGTGTTTGGATCTTTGGTGTGACCTTGGTTCCTTTGCTTGTGCAATGGCACCATTGTTGTCACAGTAAAGCTCTATCGGATTAGTGATACTTGAAACAACTTCCAAATCACTAACGAACTTATTGATCCAAATCGCTCTTTAGCCGCACGGATGCCGCTATGTACTCGGCCTCGCTTGTAGAATCAGCTGTGGTACTTTGCTTGGAACTCTTCCAACAAACCGCACCTCCGATTAAGCATAAACACAAACCCCGATCAGGCGGAGCTGGGGGCGGGAGGGCACTCGCCCCCCGGCCGGCGGAAATGCAGTGGAAATTTTTTTTTTTTGCCCCCCCCATATTTTTGTTATATATGTATATATATAATTAACTTCAAGATTAATATCAGTGAGTGGTGTGGTTCAGCGGTAGAAGGGGTGAAGTTAAAGTTTTTGGTCCATGTTCGAACCCTGCTACCTACATTTTCAATTAATTTTATTTGTCTTCCATCTTTGCTATTCTTTCTCTTAACAGTTTTGTTTTTCTCTTTCTCCTAATTTCCTCACATTTTTTCAATCTTAATTAATTAGTTAGGCTTTTCCCATTTTTTTTGTTTTTGGTCTTTCTTCCTATTATCCCAAGTTTAATTAGCAAATTTGATTTTCTTTTTTGTACGAGTAATATATTTTAATAAATTGTTTGCGTTAAATACTTCAACATTATTTCAATCGTTCTTTGAATTATTTACTTATATCATTTTTGTTAACTAAAATACATTGTATTTCATGGATCCGACCCATTTTTTACTTGTCCGACCCGAAAATTTTTTTTCGGGGGCGCTGCCCCCGAACCCCCGTGTAATCTTGCCCCCCCCTCGGCCAATTCCTGGCTCCGCCTCTGACCCCGATTGCGACTTAAAGTCATCTTTGTCGGTTTGGAAGCTAGCATCTGTGTAGCCTTTTACAACAAGATCTTCTTCCATTCCTCCAAAAACCAAGAACGCATCCTTAGTTCTTCGTAAGTACTTAAGGATGGTCTTGACTGCTATCCAATGGCTTTCGCCCGGATTAGATTGGTATCGACTCGTGGTGCTCAAAGCATACGAGACATCCGGTCTAGTGCATATCATGGCGTACATGATGGATCCAATTGCCGAAGCATACGGAATCGCAGTCATTCTCTTTTGCTCATCAATAGTCTTAGGACATTGATTCTTGCTAAGAGTTACGCCATGACCTACTGGCAAGTTCCCTCTCTTAGAATTTTCCATCTTGAATCTTCTAAGGACCTTGTCAATATATGTACTTTGACTCAAACCAATCATCCTTCTAGATCTATCTCTATAGATCTTAATGCCAAGAATATAAGAGGCTTCACCCATATCTTTCATTGAAAAACACTTTCCTAACCAAGACTTGACGGACCAAGTGCGGGAATGTCATTTCCAATGATTAAGATATCATCGACATACAAAAGTATTAGAAAAAGCACTTTGCTCCCACTCGATTTTCTTGTATACACAAGGTTCATCTTCGTTTTTGATGAAACCAAACTCTTTGACCGATTCATCAAAACGTAGATTCCAACTCCTAGAAGCTTGCTTTAATCCATATATGAACCTTTGCAACTTGCACACTTTATTAGAATTCTTTGGATCGACAAAACCTTCGGGTTGTATCATATACACATCCTCAAGTAACTTCCCATTTAGGAAAGCTATTTTGACATCCATTTGCCATATCTCATAGTCATAATATGCGGCTATGGCAATCAGAATTCTAATAGACTTAAGCATCGCAACAGGCGAAAAGGTTTCATCATAGTCTATACCATGAGTCTGCCTATATCCCTTTGCTACAAGCCTAGCTTTGTAAGTGTGCACCTTCCCATCCATGTCGGTCTTTTTCTTGAAGACCCACTTGCACCCTATGGTTTTTGCACCTTCGGGTGGATCAATCAAGTTCCAAACTTGATTATCATCCATGGATTGGATTTCGGACTTCATGGCTCCAAGCCATTTTTCCGAATCCGAAGCGGACATCGCCTCTTGATAGGAAGTCGGTTCGTCATTCTCAATGACTTCCACTTCATTACTTTCCGATACAAGAAATCCATATCTCTCGGGCTCGGATCGTAACCTATCAGATCGACGACGGATTTGAGTATCTTGAACCGGTTCCACAACTCCTTGTGAACTTGGTTCCGTCTCTACCCTTGGCTCAATGTTGTCTTCGGGTTCTTGAACTTCTTCAAGATCAATTTTACTCCCACTAGTACCCTTATTGAGAAACTGTTTCTCAAGGAAGGTACCATATTGAGCAACAAACACTTTGTTCTCAGTGCGGTTATAAAATTGATATCCTTTTGTTTCCTTAGGATAACCCACGAAGACACATTTGTCAGATTTTGGTTCTAGCTTATCGGAGATAAGTCTTTTCACATAAGCATCGCAACCCCAAATCTTCATGAAAGAAATATTCGGTTTCTTTCCCCACCACATCTCATATGGTGATTTAGGAGCCGATTTAGTAGGAACTCTGTTTAGTGTGAAAGCTGCAGTCTCTAATGCATGTCCCCAAAAGGATATAGGAAGGTCAACTTGACTCATCATCGATCGAACCATGTCCAACAAGGTTCTATTTCTCCTCTCCGACACCCCATTCCATTGTGGTGTCGCAGGTGGAGATAACTCTAAAACGATTCCACAGTTTTTGAGATGATAGTCAAATTCTTGGCTCAAATATTCGCCACCTCGATCGGATCGAAGTGCTTTAATCGTCTTGCCAAGTTGATTTTGTACTTCATTTTGAAATATTCGAAATATCTCAAACACTTCACTTTTGTGCTTCATCAGATAGACATAGCCATATCTAGATAAGTCATCGGTGAACGTAATGAAGTACCGAAATCCGCCCCTAGCAATGCTGCTCATTGGTACACATACATCGGTATGTACTAGACCCAATAAGTCACTAGCCCTTTCACTACTCTTAGTGTAAGGTGGTTTGGTCATTTTTCCCAATAAACAAGATTCACAAACATCATATGATTCATAATCACATGAGTCTAAGTATCCATCTTTATGGAGTTTAGAAATGCGTTTCTCATTTATGTGACCAAGCCGGCAATGCCACATGAATGTGTTGTTCACATCATTTGGTTTTGACTTCTTACTCACATTATAAATATTTTCAATATTACTTTGTTTCTCAACATTAAGGACATAAAGGCCATTAAATGAGTTTGCAATACCATAAAGCATATCATTTAAATAGATAGATAACTTATTATTCGCAATAATAAAGTTAAATCCTTCTTTGTCCAAATAAGAAACTGAAATAATATTTCTACTCAAATCCGAACATAATAACAATTGTTCAAAACAAGTATCACCACTAGGTAAAGTGACTTCATAAGTCCCTACGGCTAATGCAAAGAACACTTGCTCCATTCCCTACACGTAGGTCTACTGCACCTTGTTTGAGTAGCCTTCAATCTTTTAGTCCTTGCACATTTAGAGAAATGTGGGATCCACATCCAGATCACATACCCAAGAACTAGAAGTAGAAAGGAAAAATCTATAACATAGATACTTGAATCGTAGCAATCATATTGCCCTTTTTCATACCTTCCTTATTAGCCTTGCGGTTTTGCTTCCAATGATCAATCTCATTGTCATGGAAGTAAACCGCATCCTTTTGAGACCTTTTTAGTTTAGCCTCAGTGGCAATGGCAACCTTTGCCTTAGGCTTAGCAACACTTGCTTTACCTTTGCCCTTTTCAATGACGGATCGCAGTGACAGAGTTTTGTTTAATGCCATTTGATCTACAATAAGATATGCAACATATGAACACATATAAGTATCCAACACATTTATCATTCAAGAGACAAATATAGTATTTCACAAATACTCCCACTAAATTATACACCTTCAAATACAAGCATGTATCATATAATTACAATGGGCTAAGATCCATATTTCACTTCAATTTTGGTTTAACTGAGTCAATGCCCAAAATTAAGTTATTTAGGTAGATAACATTTATCAATCACATCATATGTGACTCTTAGATCCTTTATGAGATTTTAGACATCATATGTCAAAACATGTTTTAATCTCATCTTATGCCTTGGGTCAAAACTCTTTTGAAAGCACCAATTAAGTCTAACCAATTTCAAACGTATGAGATACATAGAACGATGCACCCAACTGAGTCGAAACTACATCAACCCTTATCTCATCTTGCTCCATACTAGAATAGAATGATGTACCCAACCGAGTCGAAACTACATCAACCTATCCCAATACTTCTCCAGTGTTTTACTTTCGGGGTGGCATAAAACTTAAACATTAAATGAAGGTTCTTTAAAAATAGATTATAAGCATATCAACAAAGATAATCGTAAAGTACACTGTAAGTTCCCGGAAACCGGTGAGCCACAAGGACTACTTAAGTACCCAATCCTTAGACGTAACTCTCCTAGACATGTACAACTACAATATCGGCTTGATTGCAACATAATTCTACTTGTAAAGCCGACTTGTTTCATAAACAATCGTACACTAACTTGTTTCTCATAAACAATTAGTAAAACCATAATTCAATGTTCAAAACATTCTAGAATTATAACAGCTTCTTCATGCAATGCAATAATTAATAAAACACCTTTTAAACAATTAAGCAAGCATAAGAACACAAAATAATCATGCAACGCAACAATTAAATAAACATCTTTTAATTAATTAAGCAAGCATAAGAACATATAATAATCATGCAACGCAACAATTAAATAAACATCTTTTAATTAATTAAGCAGGCATAATTATTATACAATTCTAGCATAGATTTATAAACAGATTTGTTTCTCATAAACAATCGAGATTCCTTCAAATTTTGCGTAAACCGACTTGTTTCTCATAAACAATCAGAAAACCAAAATTTAATGTTTCAACCAAACATTTAGGAATTCTCAATTCAATGTTTCAACTAAACATCTAATAAAATTCTTAACACTTAAGAACAAATAATTCATGCAACGCAATAATTAATAAAAACACATTTAAATTAATTAAGCATGCATAAATAATGAATTAATCTAGCATAGACCTATAAACTTAATTTCCAGAAATTTATAGCATCCAGTTAAGACATAAAACATCTCGATTATCAACATAATCACAGATTAGCGTAAAATTTAAACAAACTGATTACGCCGGATCGGCTTATTATGTCGCGTGACATAATCAGCCAGTGGCTAGTTATGTCGCGTGACATAACTGGCCAGATAACAAGATTTCCTCATGTGGCCTACTATGTCGCACGACATAGGTAGCCGCTCGCGAGATTTCAGATTTCAATCAATTCAGATTATATGCAATTAAATCATATAAATAACTTTTTAATAGATTTAATTCAACATAATCAGAAACCGATTTAACATAGATTAGCAAATTGTTTCACATAAACAATTAAATCTAATTCATACAAAGCAAGCCTAGAACATTTATAAACAATTTATAACGTCTTTCTAGCATGCCAATTCGAATCTAACCATACGAACGGGGCTCTGATACCACTGTTGGGTTTCAAGGTTCCATGCGCAGCGGAATTTTAGCATTAATAACTTAAAACCCATGAGCCTAGGATCCGTTCTATACGATTAAATTGAATACCTACGAGATAGATTTACCAACCTTAATCGCTTTCCGATTTTGATCTATCGAACGTATAATTGTGTGATTCGTAATCACAAACTTTGATCTTCAAATCTTCGAATCTTCAACTCCTTTGGATCTTCAGATTTGAACTCTAGGCCTTTTATTTGTTTGAACAAATAAAGACCCTCTTTTGGTAATCCACACAAATATGAATGTCGAGAACGATTCTCGAATTGGAAATTGCTAGATTCCAAAAACTTATGAAAGAATATTGAGAGGACTTTTGATTGTGATTTTCTATTGAAAAATTCGGTTGGCTTTTAGGGTTGACAGCCCTCTCATATTTATACTACAATAGCATGAATATGTTTCCTAATCAAATTAGGAGAACAGGCTGTCACCCACGCCTGGTGGCTCAATATGTCGCGCGGTATACTTAGCCACTGGCTAAGTATGTCGCGTGACAAAGGTAGCTGCAGTTTGAAACTCTCAATCATTCTTCCTCTAGTTTCAATCAAAAACATTCTAAGTGTGTGTGACCCAATAGGATTGTATTATGTTGGCAATGAGTCCGATCACATCGACCCTCATAAGACATAAGCGGACTCTAGCAAGCCATTATGTCTACCCAAATAATACAACATAAGAGTTCATGCTTCCATAATAGTAATAATTTCACAATCCCTTTGTCACACGATGTCATATTGAACATAAGTCATGGTCATTGTCAACTTACATTGTTCAATGCTTTCTCGATTCCGAATATGTTGATCAACCAAGTATCCATGATCTCTATCATGTTCCTTGAGTGTGGCCACACATTTCATCAACACTATTTTACGAGGGGCCCAAGCCGACATCTCTCTTACGAGGGACAAATCCCATCTTGACTTATCATTCTTCCCTACAGGAATCCCGTAATGCCAACATAGCCCTTATTGTGGTTAAGGATAACTTTAGACTACATCTAACAACACGTTCATCAAGTGGAAGACAATGATAATCTCAGGTCTAAGGATTCTAATGACACTACTATTTTGAGATTTAATTATGACATTTGACCATGACATAAATCTCAAGCGGGTCAAGTCCAGTCACTTGTTCTCTAACAAGTACCCATAAATCCAATGTGCATCTCTATGCAAATAATCATAATATGATTATCCATTAGCATTTATACTAGTTATTTACAAGTTGTAATGTGCATCTTCATGCATATGATCATCTCTATGTTCATCCATTACCAACTTTCACTAAATAACTAGGGACACAGATTAATATAATAAACATGCAAAACATATATTAATCAAAATAAAATTTCTCTTTTATTAATGATAAAGACGATACATAAAGGTTTATAGAAACTATAAGCCTAGGGCACAAACACTAACAGTGGGCGCCATAGTTGAGGATGAGCCACTCTTGATCTACTCGGGGGTGGCTCCTCGCAGGGAGGGCGCCCCATATGCCCCCAGAGTAGAAATAGAGCCTCTGCCCCGTGACCCTGATTGGAGGGTGCACGAGCACTACCAATTCGAGGCGGATTGTAGGACCTGTATGCTGGGCGCAGAATGTGATTCCCCCGAACTTATCGGTCTCTGATTTTTTCATACAACTGTTGCCCATTTATTTTGCTTTTGAATTTTTGAACTGCATTCTAACCATTTTTCTTTCCCTCCAGAGTAGATCCAGAAGAATATAATTTCTGATGGCCCCAATGAATGCCGCTCAGCTGAAGGCCAAAAATATGAAGGCCAATAGGGATGCTGCTGCGAGGAGGCAGGCTGAATTGGGGGGAGCCCCCACCAAGGATAAGACTGTTCCTGTGGTTAGCAGGAAAACCGGGGAGCCTCTGACCAGCTCCAAAACTATCCCTACCACAGGGAATCTGCCTCCACCTCCCAGGGGTCCTCCTCCGGCGAATGCTCTCCGAGCTACCTCTCCCGGCCGCACCATTCCTTCCGGCCACCAAGTGGATTCTCGGAAGAGGAATGAAAGAGATGGAGATTCGGGGCAAGGACACAGAAAGCTCCAAAAAATCGGGGACTCTCTTCCCCGGACCATGACTGCTCCTGCTGCGGTCTCATCCTCTTCCCCCATTGGGGGGTCAATCTGTTCTGCGGCTTATCCGGTGGCCCCTCTGACCACCCGCGAGGAGACGCTGGCCGTCGAAGAAGCTCGGCCGATGTGCCCGTCAGAATCGGGGTGGACATCTATGCCCGGAGCTCAACCAACGCCTTCGTGGGTATCGGGCTGGTGAACCGTCTATATTCCCCCGACTTCTATAAGAATATAGTTGTCGAGGAGAATGCCTCTGCCATGGTGGGGGATATTGGCCTTTCTCTGACCGAGGTAGATAATCGTCTGTCCCCTTTGGTTTCACAATTTCACCCTTCCAATATGTCTAACTCTTGTTCTCTGTCCTCGTAGGTGAGCAATAAAGTACTGCAGCTGCGGGAAAGCTGCGATACCTTGACCGCTGAAGTGGAGAACAAGACCTCCATTTTGGCGGCCAAACTCCGTGAGCTGGATGAGGCTCAAGCGAGGATTGGGACCTTGAACTCCCTCATGGAGGACAAGGACAAGGCCTTTGCTCAAAAGGAGTCTGATCTAAAGGACTTCTCCGACCGACTGGCCGTGGTGGAGAAGGACCTTGAAAGAGTTAGGGGTCAGCGGGATGAGCTCCGCGGGCACAAGGCCGAATGGGAGCCTAGAAATAAGGAGCTCGCGGCCAAGATGGAGGCCACCAAGGTTGATCTGGAGGCCTTGGAGAAAAAGGTGGACGAGCTGTCCGAGCAGCTGCTCCCCTACAAAAGGTTGGAGGCGGAGGGGAAATCCGCCCTTGACGATGTCCGCAAGGAAGCTGTGGAGGAGTACAAGAACTCCCAAGAATTTAAGGATTGGCTCCTCGCTGAGAATCTGGCTCAGTACGTGGCTGGGGTCCGGACGCAGATTCGGAATTTTGCGGCCACGGGCAGGTTTTCTGTACAAGAGTTGGCCGTTATTGGCTCTGTTGTTGCTACAGATGAAGAATGCTTGCCCGGGCACGCGTTCGTTCCCTTGTCCGAGGATGAGGTCAAAGGCTTGGAGCTGTCTGCTGCGGCCTGCTTGCCTCCTGTGGCAGAAGTGACTGCTCTTGGCCTCATCGCAGATCTGGATGAGCTGAGGTTTGGGGAGAACCCTATATCTCTTGGGGATGCCCTTGCCCGCGTTCTTCCAGATGGGCCTGCCATAGGAGATCTTTTTCCTCATCGGGCAGCTCCTACTCCAGTTTCAACTGAGGCCGTCCTTGATCCTATCACAGACCTTCTTGTGAACAGCTTGCCCTCTCCAACTCCCCAATCTGAAGATCCCAAGGGGCAAGCTCCAATAGCTTAGGTTTTTATTTCTTTTTGTAATAGAGTAGGACTTTTTGTAATAGAGTAGGACTTTGTAAATATTTTTCAGTATTAATAGAAGAATTTTTCCATAACTATTCTCTTAATTACTAGTCTCGTAGGCTATTATGAGTGTTTGCAATTTTTGAGTACCTTGATACTTGCGTTCTTGCTCTTTCTCTAGCTTCTTTGACTTGCAATTAAACTTTATACTCTCCTTCTACGGTCAAAAGCTTAGTAGGCCCTTTGCCCGCATTTTTTGAGTTTTCCTAACTCTTTATTCAAAATCACTTGGATTTTTCGTGAGAGTCAGCCTTATTCATCTGTGATCGCGTTTGTTTGGCCTTGTGGCAAACTTTGGGGCCTTAACCCCCTTTGCCTGTTTGGCTTTGTAAAAACTCTTTTGATCACTGTCATCCGTTTACACTTATTCCCAGCCTTGCGAGCCGTGGTGTAAGTCAAAAGCAGCCAAGGCAAGCTACCTTCATAGGGCATGCAGAGTGTGGCCGTGAAGCTATAGTCCGCGCAACAGTAGGAAGGGGCATATTTAGCATAGCGGCCCTTTAACCTACTGGCATCTGTATCCACTACTGGTGGTTCACGCTTTTTTGACCCTTTATTCAAAACCCCTTGGAGTTTTGTGTGAGGGTCTTCCGCGATCTGGTAACGGGCTTATATGTAGGCCTTTGTCACATACTGGCATACGAGTAACGGCCCTAACGAGGACCTTCGCGCACTGAGCGGGGACAAGGGCCTTGGCCTTTGTCCTCGCTGGCATCTATATCCACTTATTCTTGGTGGTGTCACGCGGGCCGGACAGGGTATCCTCCCCGTGATCGGAGTACGGATCGTAATGGATCTTTGTACTCATATAGGCTTGCGGACCGAAAGATCGTTGCGCATCAGTAGGTAGGAGCTCATATGTTTGCTCTTTAACCTACTGGCATCCGCTTGCGGGCATCCACTTTAGCTTTTGAGGCTGGTGGGAATAGGTTTTTGCATCAAAATATGATGAAATATGATGATAACTTCTCCTTTATATATATATATAGTCTATACTCCTCCCAAAAAATTACAAAGATTTCAAAAGAAGTATCTTTTAAGGTAGTCGCTATTCCAAGCGTGCTTAAGCTCTTCTCCCTCTTTTGGTCGCAATATGTAGGTGCCCTCTTTGACTATTTTTGTGACCTCATATGGACCTTCCCATTTCGGGGACAGTTTGTTGAAACTGTGTTGGGTCCCCCGACCTCTATGCTTCGAGTACCCAATCTCCAACTGAAAAACTCCTCCTATTTACTCTCTTGTCGTGGTGCTTCTTCGCTTTCTGCTTGTAGTTCACCATTTTTTCATATGCCCGCATTCTCTTTCCTTCGAGATCGTCCAGGTCACACCTTCTGTTTGCCTCGTTTTGAGACTCGTCAAAGTATGTGACTCTGTACGAGGGTAGGGCAACCTCAACTGGAGCCATTGCCTCTGACCCATACGTGAGCGAGAAAGGAGCTTCTCCTGTAAAATTACTTGTAGTTGTGCGGACAACCCATAATGCGGTCTGGAGCTCGTCCAACCATCGTCCTCCTCGCCCCTCCAAATTTTTCTTTAGGGCGGTCAGAACTAACTTTTTCGCGGCCTCAGCTTGGCCGTTTCCCTGAGGATAGGCAACTTTGGACTTACGATGTTGCACCTTCATTCTCACACATTCAGCAGTGAATTTCGCAGAGAATTGGGTGCCATTGTCTGAAATAATTGCTCTGGGAACTCCAAATCGACAGTAGATGTGATCGTGGACAAAATTGATTGTATTCTCCTCGGAGATAGTGGCTAAGCCCTTGGCTTCTGTCCACTTGGTAAAATAATCCACGGCCACCACAGCATACTTGATGTTTCCTCTAGCAGTCGGGAATGGTCCAATGAGATCAATCCCCCACGTATCAAATGGCCACGATGGTACGACCAAAGTTTGCTCTGTTGATGGTAGTCTGGATGTCTCGCAAATCTCTGCACTTATCACACTTTCTCACATACTCCTGTGCATCCCTTCTCATTGTGGGCCAAAAGAATCCTTGGAATTTGATCTTGTCTGAGAGGGTGCGAGCACCTGGATGTCCGCCACAAACTCCTTTATGGACCTCATAGAGTAAGTTGGTGACCATGTGAGTTTTGACACATCTCAGCAAAGGCTTGGTGAATGATCGCCGAAAAGTACCCCATCGAGGACGAGGTATTTCGCGGACACCGTTCGATGGCTCTAGCCTTTACCGGGTCCCTGGGAGGGTTTGCCTCTCGATGTAATCCTTCATCTCATCTACCCAAATTCCTTACTTGATCCTCGATATTGTTTATCTGAATCCGATCTATAGCAGTCTTTCTATGAATTTAATCTGCACCGCTTCTAATTCCCCAATTTCTTGATCGGTTATTCTGGAGAGGAGGTCAGCTTCCACATTATCCTCTCTCATGATTTGGTTCAGCTCATAGTAGGTGAAATTTTTGATGAGGGTTTTTGCAAGGCCGCAGTACCGAGTTAGTACTGGGTTGATAGTATCATACTCCCCCCTAATTTGATTAACTATGAGCTGAGAGTCACTATTGATCTCTATATTCTGAACTCCCAAGTCTCTTGCCTTCCATGCCTCGCTATAATCGCCTCATACTCAATCGATTGTTTGATGCTTCGAACTTGAACCTCAAGGCTCTCTTAAATTTCTCCCCACAGGGTGCGATCAGAAGTATGCCCGCGCCACTAATTAACTTGCTCGCTGAGCCGTCCACGTATAGAATCCATACCTCCTCTGGACGCTCCCTTGGCCGTATGATTTCTGTGCTCGGGCTACTTAGGACTTCTTCGTATTCTCGCCCGCTTTCTTTTTCCTGTGTCGCCGTCCGCCATTTTGAATGATGATTCTACCACAAAATCTACCAAGGCCTGCGCTTTGATTGTCTTTCTCGGGAGTAGGTGATCCGGGAACTCGCGAGTTCGATAGACCAAGCTAGCATTCTCCCCGAGGACTCGGTTTGTGTAAAACCTTTCTAAGCGGGCCTCGCCGCAAGCTTATAGGGTGTGCAGAAAAGTAAGCTCTTAATTTTCGAGTAGATACAAGCAAGGCGTAAGCTAACTTCTCTATATTAAGATAACGCCCTTCTACGACAGTGCCTTAGATACATAATAAACTGGTTTTTGGGAGTTATTCTCCTCCCTTACAAGAACAAACAGCCTACGCGTATCAAGAATCGCCAAAAATGTAAAAGTTCTTCCCTGCACCGGGCCGCCGAGTAGAGGTGGCCGCCCGAGGTATGTTTTGACTTCTTCAAAAGCTTGATGGCACTCTGCTCCATGTAAATTCATCGCCCGCTTCCCTTTCGAGAGTTTTGAAGAAGGGGAGGCATCTCTCTGCTGACCGCGAGATGAAGCGGCCAAGTGCGGTGATACGGCCATTGAGCTTTTGGACATCCTTCACGCAAGCAGGAGGTTTCATGTCCAATAGGGCTTGGATTTTCTATGGATTGGCCTCTATCCCTCTTTGATTGACCATGAATCCGAGGAACTTGCCCGCCTTGACCCCAAAAGCGCACTTAAGGGGGTTTAACTTCATGTTATTGCGGCGCAAGTTTTTGAAGGTTTCCTCCACGTCGAGCTCGTGGGAGTTTTCCTTAGTCTTTATGACCATATCGTCAATGTAGGCCTCAAGATTTCTGCCTAGTTGGTTTTTGAAGACCAGATTGACCATTCTTTGATAGGTGGCTCCTGCGTTTTTCAACCCGAAGGGCATCATTTTGTAGCAGTAAGTCTTCCCCGCAGCGATGAAATCTACAGAGCGGACATCTTCAGGAGCCATTTGGATCTGATGGTAGCCGGAGTATGCATCAATGAAGCTTAATACTCTGTGGCCGGCTATAGAATCCACCAATCTGTCAATGCGAGGAAGAGGGAAACAATCTTTGGGACATGCCTTATTGAAATCGGTGAAATCAACGCACATCCTCCATTTACCGTTGGATTTTTTGACCATTACCACATTGGCCAGCCATTTGGGGTATGAAATCTCCTTAATTATCCCCGCTTTTAACAATTTTTCCACCTCTTCCTTGATCGCAATTTCTTTTTCTGGGGAGAAGTATCTTGATTTCTGGTGAATGTTCTTGAAGGATGGGTCATCGTTGATTTTGTGGAGGATCACGTCCTCGCTGATTCCCAGCATATCTTCCACCCTCCAAGCGAACACATCACAATTTGCCCTTAAGAATTCGATCAGATTCTTCTCTCCTCGCCGTGAATTTCCAGCCGACCTTAACCGCTTTGCTCGGGAAGTGGAGATTGATTACCCCCTCCTCGAGCTCGTCGTTAGGTTAGAGGTCGCTGATTTCACGGTTGTGCAAGGAGTCAATGATTATGGTTGGGGGGTTGACCTGAGCTCCAGTCAGTGTTGCCATAGAGTATATGATATCGCGGTCAATCTTCCCCTCTATTCCCCGATCAATATAACCTCCCTCAATAGGGGCCAATTGCTTCGATTTTCTGCTCGTCTTGAGCTCCACCTTCGTGGAATGGAAAGAAAGCATGCCAATCGGTATGGGTGCCGGCGGGAGAGCAAGGGTTTTTCCTTTTTGATTTGTCCTCGCCTTTTCCCTCTTTCGATTTGTCCTCGCCTCTATCGGCGGCAGATGCCCGGCCTTCTCGTTTCTTTCCTTTTTTCCTCAAGTGCTCGGAGGAATCTCCCGGGCTGGTTCTTGATGGTAGCAACCCCGCCCGGGTGTTAAATTTCACCCTTTGGTGGGGAACGGACGCAACTATTCCCAATTCGGCTCGAGCAGCTTACGCCGAGAATGGCATTGTACCGGGAAGGAAGATCGACCACCATGAAAATTATCTTGGCCGTCTTCTGCATGGGCTTTTCCCCAATAGTTACGTCAAACACAATCGTCCCCTTTACTCCTTACGGCGTGATTTGTGAAGCCCTCAAGCATGCCCGCATATGGAAAAAGATGTGCTTCAGTCATTCTCATTCCTACCAACGTATGGTAGTAGAGTATATCGCGGGCACCCAAGATCTATCAACACTCGGCCTATGTTTGCCCGGTTGATTCTCATTCTCGAGGGTGAGGGGCCGAGTGGAATGAAAAAGGGTGGAGGCAAGTTCACTCCTTTTGAACCCAATTTCTTGCTCTTCTTCCTGAGCTATCAAGGGGACGGAGAAAACCTTCTCTAATGTTCGGATTTGGAGGGAGAGCCGTTTGTTGGAGGGAGGTTCTTCTCCGATGAAGTTTATATTGTAGTCTCCGTCGTCATCCTCAAAATTGTCTCTTTCCACCCTCTCGGGACCACGAGGGTTTCGTGCCCGCCGTTGGTTATTATTGGGGGCCCGGTTGTTTCCCTTGATCCATCTCGGTTAGTTCCCCATCATTGATTCTCTCGTCGAATTATTCTCTTTAGCCGGGAAGCAGCTCTTCGGCCTGCGTGCCCGTGATCATTATGATACTCGCAGTAACTTTGTCCTACTCCTCTCACTTGGTTTTCTGAGCATGGGGGAGGAGGAGGAAAATCCGATGCCCTCATGATCACTACTGGCTCGTGAGCTCGGTGTAGATCAAGTTTCCGCAACTTTTTTCCGGAGCTTGTCCGACCCACGGCCTCTGTTCTTGCCCTGGTTGTTAATTTGGGCAGCCTCTGGGGTGGTCTCCTGAACTTGGCTTATTCTTTCCTTGGGCAGCTCGTGGAACGGGCATACCGCTCTCTTCGGCAGAGGCAATGGCAGAAGCCCTTTCATACATCTCCTCCACTGTTTTTGGTTGGCTGGAGGCGAAATTCAATTTCAGGAAGGAGGAGGTGAGGCCTCCCTCAAAGCAAAGTCTAATATCCCCCTCTTCCAGATCCACTATCTCCTCGCTCACCTTTCTGAAGCGAGCAATGTAATCTTTCGTGGATTCAGTGGGGGCCTGCTTGACACGGACAAGATCTGTCTTTGGTCTAGCGGGCACCCCGGCTCCAGCAAAGGCATTAAGGAAAATGTTCCTGAAGTGGCCGAAAGAGTTGATGGAGCGGGGTTTTGTGAATACCCCGTCCCGATGCAACGCGCATTCGGAAGTTTGAAATAAATAATCATATAAATGTCGGATCGAAATGGGATATTCATTTAGTGACACTCGCTTTAAACCATATTAAAATATTAGTTTAACTTTTGAGAGTCGCCATGCCACTTTGATATAGCCCAAAGCTTTGAAAAAAGGCTAAACATGTAATTGTGTTCGGGGGTCAAGTTACAACAGAAGAAGAAACGCTATCACTCCTATTGCCCGACGGATCGGTCTTTCTAGCATGTGGGGTGTTGGTTGTGTGCGGTGTTTACAGGAATAGATAGAAGAAACGGGATCATGCATAAGGAGAAGGGGAGAGAAAGAATTAATTAATGATCACACCCTAGAACCTTTGAGTTAGGCCCTCGGAAGGTGCACCAATCAACGTTCATCCTTGGGGAATTATTGATCATGGGATAATTATTACTAAGGTGGAAGGTAAGAAATAGTTCCTAGATCCATTGGGTTCCTTGGGCGAAACCTTAGATCATCCTCGGCTATAATATATTAAAACAGCCCTAAATCTAGCATAAAGGAACAATTATAATAAGCATGCAAATATAATAAGACAGTAATAATAATAAGGAACAAACATGTTAAAAAGAGTCTTACCAATCGTAGCAAGACTTTGGGGTCGAATCTAGGGCGATTCGAAGAGAGTAGAAAGAACTGTGGGTAAAACAAGAGTAGCCTCGTTTCTCCCGAGTGAATTGTGTGTTGAAATTGGGGAGCCGGGCACACTTATTTATAGTGCTTCGGTACTTGGGCTGGGCCAGCTGAAGGTTCGATCGGCCTTAAAGTAAAGGGTCGATCGGCACAGAACAAAGGGTCGATCGGCACAAGGATGCTATGTTCGATCGGGCACAATACAAAAGGGTCGATCGGCCATTCAATAGGGAAGGGCCGATCGGCACTTTGATCCGGCGTACTTTCCACGCAGGCAAATGACGGCGGGGTTGACCGATTGGTTTAAGGGATTTTAGGGTTTCTATTTAATTACACCAGCCGTATTTAGAATACCTTTTTCGGACCGGTACTAACAAGAGCCCTCGGCGACGCTTCTTGTAAGACAAGTGGGGTCGACGATAGAAAAATAGGATTCGTCCCGAAAAAGGGATTTCGTGAGGTAAGAGAATGATTTTGCGGATGCAAGGGTTGGACTCGAGCCGAGTCACAAAAAAGATGACCAGTAGGTCAAGCGGCTGACCCACGTCGGCTACCTACGTATCCCAAAAGGAATCAAGCCAAGTCGTAGTTCGAAAGAGCGGGCGTTTAGTACCCGAGAATGGCGACGTGCAACGTCTCAAACCAAAGATGCGATTTGTGTGGGAATCACCCGGAAATATGTGACCGTATGAGAGTCACCGGAATGTAATCCGCGGGAATCACCCAAAAATTTTGTGAGAGTTTGACTTCGCGGAGTCACCCCGTAAATTGTGAAAAATGACTTCGCGGGAGTCACCCCTTGTGAAAATTTGACTTCGCGGAGTCACCCCAAAAATGTGATTTTGACTTCGCGGAGTCACCCCAATAATTGTGATTTTGACTTCTGCGGAGTCACCCCAAAAATTGTGATTTTGACTTCTCAAGGAGTCACCCCAAAAATTGTGATTTTGACTTCTCGGGAGTCACCCCAAAATTGTGATTTTGACTTCAAGGAGTCACCCCAAAAATATTATAAAATGATAAAGTAAAAGGAAGGAATTATTTTTGAAAAGGGGTTTATTTTTGGAAAATGGGGCAGTTATTTTTTGAAAAACAGGATTTTTAAAAAACGAGGGAGGAATTAATAATCGGTCAACCGATGTGACCGAGGCGGACACGCGTCAAGCGGAGAGGTGAAGGGCCGATCGGACCTTCCCTCTGATTGGCTGAGGACAATGGACGCGGATCCGCGTCGCTGAGATTAAATCCTGGCCGTTCGATGGCCCCTGAAGAAACACAAACTGATGGGCCGATCGGCCCTTCGCTCCTATTGGTCAGAAAACACGGCCGATCGGCTTTTTAAGGTCTGACGGTCTCTTTGCTTTTCACGCCTTCTTCTTCTTCTCCGTTCGAATTTCTGAAACTTCTCCTCGCCGGAAAAAATTTCTTTTGTGCTTCCTTTGATTTGTGCCGAGTTTCTGCTAAAGTCTTGCTTGCCATGGATCCCGATGTTGCTGCTTTGGAGCTCTTGCTCAACCGATCGGAGAATCCTTTGTTGGGTTCGTACGGTGGTGATTTTCATGGCTATGGCGAAGGAGTTTCTGCTAGTGGTTATGGTGGAGGAGGGAGCCATGATTCTGGTAGTGTTAGGGGCGGTTATGGCCAAATGGGTGGAGGCTTTGATGGTGGTTATGGGGGTTATGGAGGTGGTGATGATGGTGGTTATGGGGGCGGTTTTGATGGTGGACACGGTGGTGGACAGGGCGGCAATGGTGGCAGCAGCCATGGTGGAAATGGCGGCGGACACGGCGGTCCTGGTGGCGGCGACGGCGGCGGACACGGCGGTCCTGGTGGCGGCAATGGTGATAGTGGTGATGATGATGAAGGGGAAGGCGATCCTAACGCCGGGGAGAGCGATAGGAGTGATGTTGGTGGGGGCGCGTTGAGGCTCGGAGGCGGCGGGCTTCGCGCAATTATCGGCCCTCGAGATTGCACTTTATGTTGTACAACAGTCCGATTTCTATGCGGGCTTGACTTATCACGGATCCACCGGTCTTCGTTCCCGCGTCGGGATGAATGTAAAGAACTTTTATTTTAACAATGTAATATTTTATGCATGTACAAAATATTTATTATTTTAAAATGCGAGTAATGACACGTACCTTTGCTGTGTTTACCTGTTAGGGGAAGAAGATGAAGGGACGGAGCTCCCTTAGAGCGGTTGGTGAGTTGTGGGCACTTCTGCCGGCTGGTGAGGGTAGTCCTCGTGAGAGGGTACGGAGCTTGGGGTTGGGCCCCTTTTTTGACATGGTCTCGCCGATGGGCCATACTAGGAAGTGTACGGCAGCCGTGAAGGCGTGTCGGGAGTTTTGGTGGGACACGACGCACACTTTTCATTTGAGCCGGCGAGGCCACGATCACTCCCACGTACTTCGCCGTCCTTACCGGATTGAGATTTACTGACATAGCACCGCCCTTTCGATGAGACCCTTCATTCCGATAAGGCTCGTCGATTCACTGCTTGCGCTAGCGTAGGCTCGAGCGTAAATTTCGGTGTAGACGCGGAGGTTGTATAAGCTTGTCATGGCCGCCATTGATCAAGCACGTAGTTGGCCAAGATGGGCCGGACGCGCCGTCCGAGGATTTCTTTGGTACGGTCTTTCAAGTTGGCCCTTTTCCCAACTCGGGCCCAAGATGCATTCTCCTTGTTGGGTGCTTTGTCTGACTTGAGCTTAGTGCGGGACATCTCTTGGGGAGGGGCCGGCTTGGCTGAGCTGTACCGGGCTCTTGATACCGTTTCGAGGTCCAACACCTCTTCTTTTGATGCCTTTCGCTTGTTCTCGAGGTATGCCTACTTTCATCACTTTTACCGTCTTTTTACTTGTTACTTGTCTTTCGTCTTTGTAAATATCCGTCCTTCGTGTCTTTTGCAGCCCGGGTTTATGAGATTTTCGGCGTTGCGCCGTTCACTTTACAGACCAGACTGGATGTGCCCGTTTTGCAGATCGAGGAAGGAAAATCGGATTGAGGGGTATCCGAAGACGGCTTCGTGAATCCGATTTGAGGGCCGTTCTTGATGGTCCTAGTAGGCCCGAGTTCTTGCTCTACCCTTGGACACCCGAGGCCTCCGAGACAGCTTGGCGCCGTTCGGGATGTGATCGCTTCCCGCAGATTGCCGGCCTGGGCCGCTGGCCGATGAGATGTATTTGGGCGAGCGGGTGTCGAGGCAAAGACTATGCGTGGGCTCCGCTTTATGCGCCCCAACATCCTCCGAGGAACATGTGGTATCCGAACCGGTTGCCTAGGAGGGATGAGTATCTCGCTTGGGGTCCCCGCTCACCGGCCCAGCCTTGGTATGGACTATGCGGATTTTGTGGCGCTTTTTCTCGAGATCACCGCAGTGGTGAGGCGGATCACTGCGGCCGCCGAGGCCGCTGGTATGGGGAGCAGTGGTCCGGTTATTCCCGAGCCGATGGGTGCCGCACCTCCCGAGATAGTGGATATGCCTCCATTTCCCGATCATTTCATTGTGCATATGGCCGACGGGAGGTGCGGGTAGACTTGGCACCTACAGAGGCCGATGAGGTGGAGGGTGCTCGCCTTCCTCCCGGCGGTGCCGGCGGGGTATGCCTCTTACTTTTCCTCTTCATTCATTGATTATTTCACCGTGATGTAACTCTCGCGCTTGATTTTTGCAGTTACCCGGAGTCTTACGTACGGCCGCGAGGCGCACCAACATTCTCGACCCGTCCGCCGAGGAGTGCAAAGTGTCGACATTTTCCCGCCAATCCCTAGATCGCTGATGTGGATCCGGCGCAGGGAGACAGCGCTCTCATGGTGATGGTAGCTCGACATCCGGATTTTCCCGAGGTCGTGCCTCGACCTCCCGTCTGGCCATTAGGACTTTTTCATTTCATAGTACCTGTAGTGAAAAAGGAGCATGCAGACTCTATATTTTATGCTGACTCACTCATGTATGCAACTGATTTATGTACTAGTCTATGGATTTAATATATAAAAGTTAGCACTTTCTATTTATGAACACTTTCTATTTTTGGACATTATCTATTTTTGTACACTGCGTTGAACAATTAAGGGGAGTATTTGTAACAAAGCAACATAAAATACACAAACTCGAGAATCTTTGTGAAGCCGCGCCGTCTTTTGGGAAGCCGGAGGTTCGACGGCCCAAATTTAAAGGTCCGATCGGCCCAAAATTAAAGGTCCGATCGGCCTTATGCTGAAAGGCGGCGGTGTTTTCTGAGCAATGGGCCGATCGGCCCAACACTCTCCTTTTCCTGCACGGATTCCTTCGCTGTCCTTTTCCTGTACGGAATCCCATACCAAAACCTATATAACACCCTCAAGCCGACTCGTATACGCACACTTTTCTTTCTTTTCTTTGTCTCTTTCGCCGCTATTGCTCTCTTCCCTTGCCGTGAATCAACAACACAATGAATTCCCACCCTTCGTTTTGATGGAGAAGCAAAGCAATTTTGAGAGTGATTTGGCCGTTTGGGTATCTAAGGTACCTCGCTCCGTTCGTCATGCCTTTGACAAACGCTTTGGGGTAAAGTGTATTTGGTCCCTTTTGCCCATGCATCCCAACTGGAATCTCCTACATGCCGCGGCCGCTTTTGGGACGAATCTAATCACGTCTTCAACTTTTCTTACAACGAGATTACACCCACCTATGAGGATTTTCTTGCTTTGTGCGGAGGGGAAGATGTCGCTTGATAGCAGCTCCTCAGATCGAGTTCCGTGGTGACAAGTGGTGGCTAAATTTCTTCGTGTTCCCACGGCCGTGGCTAGGGCTTGGTTGAGGGTGTAGACATAGATATTTGTGATTTGCCTGGGGAGGTTTGCTCATGGTGATGACTTTGACTCGGATTTTGCTTTGGATTGCCCGGCCCTCTCGCTTATTTTCCAAGGTTCTCGTTTTCTCCTTATGTGGGGGTAGCTACCAAATGGTTGCCTCGGATATGGTTGATCGTGCCCGTTCCGGGAGGAGCATTGTTCCTGGTTCTCTTGGGCGAGACACTTCATGGTATATCTCGTATAGCTAGGGGTGCTCCACTTATGACTAGGGGCAGTGCCAAACTACCGACCACATGGCTTCGAGGATCGACTTTTTGTTCTAGAGATTCCCCTTCGAGTGTCAAGCCTCGGTTTCACTCTGCAGTGTGAGGAAGGTTGGTCCGCTTCCGCTTATCGTAGCGGGAGTGGAAGATGTACTTGGCGGAGGTGGATACCGACAGATTCATTGGCGAGTACAAAGCATTGGGGTCTCTCCTTTATCCGTGAGCCTTCACTTGGGCAATGCTTGATTCGTGTACCAGCTTTTGAGACCACCGCTTACTATGCGGAGCGGGTACTTCGCCGCATGGCATGGAGCAGATCCGTCCTCCAACTTGGGGAACTTCGAGTTTGATGATCCCGCCAAAGTTCTTCCAATGGACGTTGGTGTTTCGCCTGATGGTAAGCTTATGGAGTTCTTATGGGATGCCACGAGTTTATCTTGCGCAATGACCCTTAGCACTCATCTTGTCACATGCTTATTTGACATGGTATGAAGAAAACTTGGGACCGATGAGGGAGATCTTATATGACTTGAGACGGAGATTGATTCCTAACATATCTTCGAGCCGTTTTCTCAAAGACAGGGAAGCTTTGGGGATTTCTTTAGACACAGTAGAGGAGCATCCTCCCAAGAAGATTGAGCGGAAGTTGAAGGGTAAGGCGATCGAGGAGGTTCCCCTATTGAAGAAGAAGCATTCACCTTACTTTAAGAGAGAGAGCAAGAAGAAACCGACTCGACGAGCTGCCAAGAAGAAGAAGGACGGAGATGAGGGGCCTAGTGCCAAGGAGTAGACCTATATGTCCGAGTATCCACCCACAGTCATATGCAGACACATTAGTTATTCATTTTGTCTTTTAATTTTTTAGTTTCTTTTGCAAGTTATGTAGTCATTAGTATAGTCGAGCTTAGACTCATCAAATAAGTGTAATCATGCATCGATTGTGGGAATGAAAAAGTTTATTGCTTTAATAAAAACAGATTGGATTTTTATTTATTTTTTGGACCGCGCCGATATAAGGCCGCCACGTTCCCCTTTTACAATGAGAACCAAGGGGCTCAGTCGTCGTAGTTCATTTTCACCAAGCTACTATTTTTAGAAAGGGAAGATAGAAGCGGGACGATTTTTATTTTATTTGTTTGCTCTAACTTTTGCCTAGACCGCCCTTTACGGGTTTTCAATCTAGCGAGCTTTTGAACGCACCCTTTCTTTTGTTGCTAGACCGCCCTTTACGGGTTTTCAATCTAGCGGGCTTCTTTTTGCGTTTTTTTTTTTTTTTTTTTTTTTTTTTAGAGGGAAGGAAGAGCTTAATTATAGTAGCGTCTCGAGCTTGCCGAGGTTGGTGGGCTCCTTGAATTCGTTGCCATCCAAATCTCGCCATTTTAACTCGCTCCACCCGAAAATATCTTCTTGATCACGTACGGGCCGGTCCATGTAGGGGCCCACTTCCCAAGAGGATTGAACTTATTGGGAAGTTGCCGCTTCAAAACCAAATCTCCTTCCTTAATGTCTAAGGGCCGCACCTTTTGTTGAAAGCCCTTGGTCCGTCTTTGATAGGCTCGGATGTGTTCCATGGCTTTGAGTCCGCGCCGTCAAGTGTGGCCAACCGATCATATCGATCGCGGAGCCATTCAACTTCGCTACTTGATTCTCTAATAAGATCCTCAAAGACGGGACTTCCAACTCAACCGGGAGCACCGCTCCATCCCATATGTCGAGCAAAAGGAGTTTCACCCGTAGCCGTACGGACGGAAGTTCTATATCCCCAAAGTGCCAACGGTAATCTCTGCCGCCCCCTACCTCGAATTGCCGTTTTTTCCGATTATCTCGCTCAATCGTCTTGTTAGCCGCTTCGATCGCTCCGTTGGTCTCGAGGCCTATAAGGGGAAGACTTGTGCCGGTAATCTTGAACTCGCGCAATTTGTCACAATCTCCGCCAAAGGGACCCATTGTCCGAGATGATCTCATTTGGTACCCCATATCTGCACATGATGTCCTCCTTAATGAACCGTGCCACCTTTCTTGGAAGTCAACACCTTGTAAGACTTTGCCTCGATCCACTCTGGGTGAAGTAATCCACGCCTACTAATACAAAACAATGCCCATTGCTTCCTGCGGTGTAATCTTGCCAATCACATCAATCCCCATGTCGCAAATGGCCAAGGGGTTACCATGCTATACAACTCGTGAGGGGGTACATGGTTCGATTGGAACACATTTGGCATTTGGGACATTTCCGCACAAACCGGATGCGCCGGCTTCTATAGTGACCCAATAATAACCCAACCGTGTGATTTTCTCGTCTCAACATTCGGCATTCATGTGCGGACCGCATAAGCCATCGTGTACTTCTTCCATGATCATTTCGCCCGTTTCGCGTCTACACAGAGTAATAGGAGACCATCGTAATGCCTTTTGTACAACATATTATCCAAGAGGAACAAACCGTCCGGCCAATCGTTTCAACGCCCGCAAGCTTTTGGCTTTCACGTCTCCTAGAAAAGACACATCACCCTTCGAGATACTCATAAATTTGTGCGTACCACGGATCCTTATTCTCCTCGATGTCGCCTTGAATCTCGCAGCCAGAGGCTTCGTAGCGCAAGCGGGGTTCTCTCTCCGACCAACTCGAATGGTTTTACGTACATTCCGTGAGGGATTTCGACCAAAGAAGCCAGCCGTAGCTAAAGCGTCGCCGAATCTATTTCGTCTCTCGGGTAGATAATGGAATGTCACTTCCCGAATTGCTTAACTAGCTCTTCCATGTGAATCTGCACGTCACAGCAGTAGGGTCAACAGCCTTCCACTTCTTAGACGTTCCGATTGATAATTAAAGCCGAGTCTCCATATACCTCCAACTCCTTCACATTACGCTCCAAGGTCGCTTCTAAACCGGCTATGCATGCCTCGTATTCACAAGGCGTTGTTGGTGGTTGTAAAATTCGCTTGATGGCGATGGGGGTGTGCTCATCTTTGGGATCAACCAAAAGGATTCCCACTCCGTTGCCTCTCTTGTTTGCGGCCCCATCAAAGAATAGTTGCCATCTCTCTTCTCGTATCAAGGCCGAAAATCCCCTCGTCCGGAAACTCGGTTCAAGCCTCGTTCTTCTCGTGCTCGGAAACTCGCTAAATGATCTCGCCATGGCTCTCCCTTTAACTCGCTTTTCGCACATAGGTGATGTCGAATTCCCGTAAATACCGACCACTTGGCTAACCTCATGGACAGAGACGGCTTGTCGAATGTATACTTAATGGGATCCATCTTTGACACCGTAGAATCGGATGTGCCGACAAGTAGTGCTTGAGTTTATTAACCACCCAAACTAGCCCGGTGCAAGTCTTTTCCAACGCCGAGTAATTTAGCTCACTCCCCGCAGCTTCCTGGCTAACGAAATAAACGGCGTTCTCCACCCGAGAATCCTTGGCTTCCTCGTGCCAAAGATAGCCCCAACGGGCCGTATCGCCATCGTTAGGTACAATAGCAACGGTTTCTCCGAATGTGGGGGCGAAGGATGGGGGATTGACCAAGTACCTCTTGATTTCCTCAAAGGCCTCTTGACACTTCCAATCCCAATCTACACTTGCGGTCTTCTTCATCGCTCCGAAAATCGGCTCACACATAGTAGTCAATTGATTAATGAAGCGGCCGATGTACCGTAACCGTCCCATGAATCCCTTAACTTCTTTTCTCGTACGTGGTGGCCTCATCTCCATGATGGCTTGAATCTTCCTTGGATCTCGCCTCAATCCCTCGTTCGGTGACCATGTAGCCCAGACCTTTCCTCGAATAACCCCAAATGTACACTTGGCGTGATTCAGACGCATTGCGTGCTCACGCAGCCTCGTCGAAGAACTTTCTCAAATCAATAAAATGTCGACCGTCCCGACCCTTGGAATGAATGATCATATCGTCCACGTAGACCTCGATCTCCTTATGAATCATGTCATGGAATAATGTCGTGACCGCTCTTGGTATGTAGCCCCCGCATTTTTCAATCCGAATGGCATTACAAAGGTAACAAGATGTTCCCCATGGTGTAGTGAAAGCCGTCTTCTCCCCGGTCCGTCTCCGCCATCTTGATCTCGATTATATCCTCGCAAAACCATCTACGAAGGATTTGACCTCGTAGTTAGCAAAGGGCATCTACTAACATGTCGATATTGGGCAACGGAAGTCATCTTTTGGGCTAGCTTTGTTAAGATCCCTAAGTCAACACAAACTCTAACCTTGCCATTCGATGCATCGACCGTCACAATGTTGGATAACCACGTCGGGTACTCAATAACTCTGATAAAACCTACTCGGAGGAGCTTTTCTATCTCTTCTTTGACTTGCAGAGACCACTCGCTTGATGCGGCGCAATTTCGCTGACAGTGCTTGGTGTCTGGTGCTAGCGGTATTCTATGCTCCACTATTGAGTTATCCAGCCCCGGCATATCTTTATATGACCATGCGAACACATCCGAGTATTCCTTGAGCAGCTCGATCAACGCTTCCCTTTCAGTCCCTTCGAAGAAGCTTCCAATCTGTGTCTCTCTCGGCTCCTCTTCCGTTCCCAAATTAATACATGATAACACCTCATCGGCAGCTTGGGCTCGACCTTCCTTTTGATTGATAACTTGCTTAGAAATTTCTTTAATGCATTCATTGTTTAGTGTGTCCGCTTCTTCTAATGAATCATTATTAACTAAGTTAATTTGATTAAGTTGAGCATTATTTTTAGTTAATTTATCATTTAATAGATTAGCTATGAGGGGATACTCAGAAAGATCTAGCTTTTCATTCATAGCGAAAGGGAAAACAACATTTGCAACTAAGTCGTAGTCCTCTGACGTGAGGTCATCAGACTTAGAGGAAGACTCAAACTCAAAAGAAAACACATCAGACTCAAACAAAACAGATGACTCTGAAGAAACAGAGGACTTGGGGGAACTAACGGGGGACTCGACAGGAGGAGGCATCAGTCCCAGCTCTTCAACCATGTATTTCTTCGTGGCTACGGGTCCGCCAAATACGCACCAATTCTTCAAATTTTCCAACCATGGGTGTCACCAACATCCTTGGATCAACATTGTCCGTCTCGCTTCCGCTCCAATGATCGCAACCATATCATCTTCTATATTCGTATTCCCCAAATGCCGTAGCAGGTCCGACCATCCCATTCCTCCGACTCCTCCGAAACCGCTATGTCCTCGACCGACGGCTCATCCAAAGATACTCGCCCTAGCCGATCGACCAACTCATCTTCGCCTTGATTGTGTACCGGCTCCGGATCGTGACAACCTTGCCTCTCTTTGACGTGGATCCATGAGAATTGTTTTCGCCTTCGATCCGTCGACCTCTCGTATCCCCGAAGATCTCAAAGCCTTTCGCAGCCTACATGTGTGATCGAACCAAGGCTCGTTAAACTCCATGCAAGAGAACTCTTCGCCTTCCTTGACAAAGTAACTATTGAGGGAAAGGCGGTATGGTCTCATCTCTCGGCTTCTCGTAGGTAGCTTTGCCCTCTCGAGATACTCAATTCTTTTCTCTTCACTCGATCTTCGTGGGTAATAACATAGCCTAAACCGTGCTTGCCGCGATGATCCGTAGCTTCCATTGCTTGCGTAGGTCCTCGAGATGCTCACCTGCCCTGGCCCCGGTACAAATCCCATGTTCCTCATCATTCTCAACACTGGTCGTACTCGTCCGATGTTTTTGTGAGGTCTACCGCGCAAACTCCGTGCTCGTGCTATTAGCCGAAAACCGCCGAACATTGAACTACCCTCTTCATGCCGAATTTGTAGACCGGCTTTCCCGTTGCTTGACCCTTGAGACGTTACCAAATCGCCGTAGATGACTCGTCACTTGGTCGCCCGACCGAAATTTCACACATTGATGCAATGAGGAAGGGACTCCATTCATCCGATGCAACCATGGCCTACCCAAAGAAGATGGTGAAAGTGGAAGGTATGTCTATGACTTGGAACTCGGCAATCATAGTAGTGGTCCCGCAAGTAAGAGGCAAACTGATTATTCCCAACACTGACCGGCTAGTAGAGTCGTATCCTCGGACGGAATGAACTGAAGGTCTCAAATCTGTAGGACTTAGATCAAGGACGTCCATCATCCTGGAAGGCGTATGTTCACCGCAGTAACCGTTATCAATGAAAATACGTGGCAACCTTTTCCCGTTGACCTCAATAGTAATGTGCAAGTGGTTCATTATGATCCGATCCAAACTCCGGCATGTCCAACTCGAAAACGTGATGATATTCCCAAAGTGTATGTTGCCGATCATCTCGCGTAAGCATCTTCTCGTCTTTGTGTCGACGGTACCAAAGTCGCAGCAAGATTCTCGTTCCAACATCATCCTGTGAGCATACGAGGACGTTAGCAAGGACCATAAGGATATATTGGCTTGGGTTAGCTTCAGTTGAGTGAGAATAGGGTCCTCTTTATCGGGATTCACTACTTCAGTTTTCGGACCAAAGACTTTCTTCGCCCCTTTATCTTCTGCTTGATATACCCTTCCGGACCTCGTGAGTAGATTAATCCCATTCTTTTCCATGTCGGATACTTCTGCGTGAATTTCGGCCAACGAGAGAGGTTTAGGACTCTCTTCCACATAATCATCATTTAACGAGGCAACTTCTCTGGACAGTTCCTCAAAAGACAAAGATATAACAAGAAAATTCTTTATAAATTGAACTCAAATTACAAACCGACACAACCGCCTCACTGTCCGTCACAACAGACTGACCGGATCAAATGAGGTCTTTCTCTACTATAGCAATATCACTACCAACTATCTTACTAGGATTCTCTATCTTCCTTTCAATGATGAGTTTCTGCACAGCCCTCTTCAAAGCAAAACCAGCATGCTCGGACAAATCTGGCACAAGCAATCCCTTTCTGACAATGGCCGAGAACACCTTCTCTGTTGACAGCCCCAGTTTCTCAAAAGCATCTTCCATCTCTACCATACTGATAAAATTACCTTCCACCATGTGGATTCTATTGTTAGGAAGGGGATTCCCCACAACATTCGGAGATTTTGGCTTCTCCACCTTGCCTTGCCGAATCAAGTCTTGCACTAACCGTTTGAACTGAAGGCAGTAATCAGTAGTGTGACCCTTGTATTTGTGGTAGTGGCAATACTTAGAAGCGTCTAAGCCTTCCCTTGGGTTTACCGGTTCATAATTCTCAAGCGGCTTGACCAAGCCCTTCTTTACTAGCACTTCAAAAACCTTGCCCATTGGCATTCCAAAATCGTCAAACACTTCCCTCTCGCGGTGAACATTGTTATTCCCCCTCATTACAGCTTGAACATCCAAAGCAGCTCCTCCTTGCACATAATTTACTTGCCCCACTGGCTCTTTCTTTGCTGCGGTATTGGCGGGAGCTCTATAGCGGAACGAATTATTAACAAATCCCTTCCTTCGGTGGAGTGATTCCGGTGATGCCACTTTCGTATCGTACTCCCGAATCCACCATTTCCCTAAGATTGGGGAAATAACCATTACCAACTGCCAACTTGTGTCCGGGCAACAAGCACTTGTAAAAAATCTGTTTCTGTTCATTCTCCTTGGGCGGATACTGAATTTCGCTCAACTTATCATTCCAACGCTTGTAAAAATCATAAATTGACTCCCCATTCTTTTGGAGCGTGTGCTCCAAATCGGCTCGATTAACTTGCCAATCCATGTTTGCTTGATACTTTTCAGAGAACACCCTACTAACCTTGTCCCAAGTATCCCTTTCCTCTTCATTCAACTTCAAGAACCAACGGAGAGCAGCCCCTTCCAATGTGCTATGGAACATTCTCGCCATTTGTTCGGGCGTACAGTCTTTAGCCCTCATCGCCAACGTATAGCTGTCTAGATGCGTCTTTGGACAAGTAACTCCTCCAAACATGGCCACCTTGGGCATCTTGAAATCCTGAGGTAGGGGTGCAACCTTGCTTGGATTAAACATCTTAATGGGGGACACACCTTGCTTTCCCATTTGTTCGGTTAACAACTTCACTTGCTCAACCAAGGCTAACACAGTTGGGTCCGCAGCAATGTTGGGATTCTGGATGGCTGGGGGTTGGATAGTGGTAGGGGAGGTAGAGTAGGTGGGAATATGGTGGCCAGAATAATTGAAGGGTAAAGTGGGAGGAGGTAGGTTAGCAAAGTGGTCTTTGGGTGTGTCGGCAGCAGGCTGATAGGGTCTCCTAGAGTTGCTCGAGCTCCCATATGTGAATGGAACATTTTTGTAGCTGGTTGGAACATAGTTGGGTAGAGGGAAAGTAGGTGCTTTAGGGTTGGCAGGATTTGGGGTATTGACAGTTTCATCTTCAACATCCACTACTTCATTCCCCATTAACATCACTTTATGTCCCCTTTTACTGAGCTCTTCAACAAAATGATCCTTCAGTTCTTGATTGTGATTCTTCAAAGTGCGATTCTGCTCTTCAAGTTTCTCAACCCTCATGGTTAAACCGGCAAAGTAGGCGTGCAGAGCAGGCGGAATGTCATTGAAGTTGGGGGGAATTGGACCTTCCATTGAAGTAACTGGTGCAGAGCCGGTTGCAGAGGCAGCAGGTGTGCTTGGAGTAGTTGATGGAGGCAAGGTTGTCATTATTGAATGAAGAACGCGGCCCGACCTTAGCTCTGCGGAAGCATCAGAAAAGACTCGGCTTTAGGAGAGGGGTTGACTCAATGTAGTGTACTAGCTTGAATTTTTTATTTACAAAATCTTGGTTTTTTTTTAGACCTACTAGGGTTGGAAGGGATACCCCTTTTTCGCAACTAACTAAATATCCTAAAGTGGTGGATCCTAATGACTAACCTTCTCGTATAGACACTTAATATGATTTTATGAAAAGTACCACAAACCCATGATAGGCCAAGATCTTTTAACAATATATCACTCAACCTTACATAGCACGTCCTCTTAAAAGGAAATCAATTTTTTTAGTGCCTTTAATCTCTCGATAGATCTTGACTTATCATTGGTTCGTAGCGACTTAACATAAAGACCTTATTTATTGTCTACATAAAAAAGCTAGTCAAACCAACCGGTCACATGGAGTGTATTCCTAGTAAAGTGGGTGACACAAGGGTTAGGTTTCAGGCTCCCACCGTGCAGCCGAAGCGCACTGATGAGTGGATGGCCAAGTGAGACTCGGAAGGGAGGCGACATGATCACCACACTTCCCGCACTTTGGCTTCTCCGATGGGTTAAAGGGTGTCTGTGCAGTGTGACACGGACTCTAGTGGTGGTGTGAGGTGAAAAGTCTAATTCTTTTTTAAGGAAAAAAAGAAAAGGATTTATTTTTATTTACATGAGATGCATGCATGCAATGCAACAGTTAAGAATAGAAGGAAAAGAAAAAGAAAGTAAAATACAACACCATACAAGAAAACGAAAGTCTGACCCACTTAGTTTGAAAAAGTTTCAAAACAGTCCCCAGCAGAGTCGCCACTGTGAATACCCCGTCCCGATGTAACGTGCATTCGGAAGTTCGAAATAAATAATCATATAAATGTCGGATCGAAATGGGATATTCATTTAGTGACACTCGCTTTAAACCATATTAAAAATATTAGTTTAATTTTGAGAGTCGCCACGCCACTTTGATATAGCCCAAAGCTTTGAAAAAAGGCTAAACATGTAATTGGGTTCGGGGGTCAAGTTACAACAGAAGAAGAAACGCTATCACTCCTATTGCCCGACGGATCGGTCTTTCTAGCATGTGGGGTGTTGGTTGTGTGCGGTGTTTACAGGAATAGATAGAAGAAACGAGATCATGCATAAGGAGGAGGGGAGAGAAAGAATTAGTCAATGATCACACCCTAGAACCTTTGAGTTAGGCCCTCGGAAGGTGCACTAATCAACGTTCATCCTTGGGGAATTATTGATCATGGGACAATTATAACTAAGGTGGAAAGTAAGAAATAGTTCCTAGATCCATTGGGTTTTCTTGGGCAAAACCTTAGATCATCCTCGGCTATTGCATTAAAAATCTATTAAAAATGTCCTACATCTAGCATAAAGACATAATTAAAATAAACATGCAAATATTATAATACGACAATAATAATAATAGAGAACAAAAATATTAAAAAGAGTCTTACCAATCGTAGCAAGACTTTGGGATCGAATCTAAGGCGATTCGAAGAACGTGGGAAGAAATACGGGTAAAACAAGTGTAATCTCGTTTCTCCCGAATAAATTGTGTGTTTAGAATGGGAGCCGGGCACACTTATTTATAGTGCTTCGGTACCTGGGCTGGGCCAGCTGAAGGGTCGATCGGCTTTAAAATAAAAAAGTCGATCGGCACAAAGGCGGCTAGGTCGATCGGCACAAAGGCGGCTGGGTCGATCGGCACAAAACAAAAGGGTTGATCGGCCAACAAATCGGATAGAGGGCCGATCGGCACTTTGACCTGGCGTGCTTTCCACGCAGGCAAATGACGGCGGGGTTGACCGATTGGTTTAAGGGATTTTAGGGTTTCTATTTAATTACACCGGGCCAGGTATTTAGAATACCTTTTTTCGGACCGGGTACTAACACCTCCTCTATTCATTTCAAAAGAGAGAAAAAAGCACTGTTACTCTGCCCAACTGAAATCACAAATTTCCAGAAACCAAACCTCACTCAAAATCACCTCCCTCCTCTTCAAAATCCATCCAAAGTCACTCCTTCCTTAGGAAAACTTCAAGGGAGATAGAGGAACACCACCATTGGTAACCTCTCCTTCCTTTCTCCTTGAAATCTACTTATTATCTTGTTATATTGTCTACTTGCCATTTATCTTGCTATTTATTGCATTTACATGTGATTTATTGTCATAAAAATCAAGTCTTTACCATGTAGATCATCATACCCCCTTTCCCCTTATCACATGGGATTCATGGAGAATCCATCCCAAGGATGAACAATAAGACCACAAATGGCTTGTTCTAGGGTGGATCCCTCACATGATGATTTGAAAAATGTCATCTTTACATATAAAAATGTCATCTTTACTTTCATAATGTCATCCCCTTCCCATTGGCCTTGCTTCCAAGAATTGTCCACCTAAATGGTTCATAAAGGACATAGGAAAGCCTTAAAGGTCCTCCCATTATATTCCTAGTCTTAGTTTTTCATAGTGTTCATTACATTTGTTCTCATAAAAATGTCATCTTTATCTTTAAATGTAACTCCCCCATGTCTCTCATGGTTGGATCACTCTCCAAGGATTGCCTAGTGACCTTCTTAAGGCACAAAAAGGCATAGGATGAGTATAAAGATCCAATCTTTATACCCCTCCCCTTAGTCCCTTTGGTACTTGAAGCATCTCTTGGGGCGTAGCGGTGTAAAGGTCTCATCTTTACATCGTTTCCTCCACATAAAGATGCCATAGTCGAAGTCCCTTTAGAAACGGATGAACCTAAGCCCCCACATCTCCGATCATCACTTGAGACGAGCACAAATGTCCCTATCAAGCTCGAATCGTCTCAAGATGTAGGATTGATGGGCAAAGGTCCTTCCTTTCTAAAGAGTCTCATTCTTGGACTATAAAAGAGGTGTCCCTATTCCGATCACATGTGACCAAAAGTCATTTAATGATGATCGTAAGTCCAAGATGAGCACGGGATCAAAGTCCCGAACATATCAACATCCAAGGAATCCGGAGCGATAACCAACTCATGGTTTATACGTCCGGAAGACAACTTGACACATTCCCTCCCTTTCAAACTGACATCTCACACACGAAAGCACAAAGCAAGCACGAAAATTGGATCTTGGAAGACTTGCTTCGGCAAGGCTCCTTGGGTGAAAGCCAAACGTTCTTCCCAAGGAGTAACTTAACCTCCGGACCCTAATCCTTTTTTTCAAAGTTTTGAGGAAATCAAAATGGCGTGGCGACTCCATTTTTTTCCAATTTAAACCGGATGTCTTCAAACCGATGTGAAGCGGTGATCCCCCCCCCCCTTTTTTGGGCACACATTCACAGTTAGGCCACATTGTCACGACCCTATATCTAAGCATTAAAATTATGAGTATTATATGTTATTTTTGATATTTTCATAAATTATTGGATACTTTAAATATGTTAATAAATTAAATTAAATTATTTAATGTCTAAATGAAAAATGTTAGGAGTGTGTAGTGAAATAATAATAATTGACAATTTAATTAAATATTTTATAAAATGTTGAGGTGCTTAGGTGAATAGGTTGGAACTTAATGGATTTAATGTTAAAATTGTTTAATGATTGGAGGAGCTTTAGAGTAAATTTGTGATGTTTATATCTTTGTTTAATGAGGAAGCCTCATTTGAATTTAACAAAATAATTTTTCCCCAGCAAGTTTTCCTTCCATGCTAAAAAAGAGTCCAAACCCTTATTTTTCAACTTAAAAATCCCCCTAAATTCTAGAAAAATCCATTTGATGATCCGTTCGTGTTTAAATGTTCGAAAGGAAAAGGGGAGCATTTTCATCCGATTAGAAGTTGAAGTTTATCATTTTAATTTTGAGGTAAGTTATTATATTTCCCTTCTATGTATGCTCGGCTTGAAGCTAATATTATGGAAATTATGGTTACATGTTGTTTTGTATCAATTTTATTGAGTTTGGAAATGGTAAAAACGGCTTTGGGCTTGGTTGGAATGAGTTGAGGAAAAGGGTAAGTAATATGAAGGTTTTGAGGTGAAAGAATAAGTATTATTTTCCTTCAATTTAAGTTCATTTGATGTTTCAAGTTAAAGGTATTGAAAAATAAATGTTGCATGTTATGTTGAATCAAATTCCTTGAGTTTAAAATGGGGAAAAGGGATCTTTGGTTGAGTTGGAAATAGTTTGATGTAAAAATGAGTTGTGTTGAACTGAAGTTTGGGTTTTGGAAATGTTGTTTAAGTTGGAAACATGGACTTATAAAGGTTTTAAATGGATTGCTGATGTTTCAGCTCTGATTCTGCATTTGCCTTGAGTCCTGACGAGTCGTGCCCTGCTGGACGGCTGTATCAGGCTGGGTGTAATAGGGTCACGAGTCGTGCCCTGGGGCACGAGTCGTGCCCTGCCCAGTTTTGCTGAGTTGTTTTCAAAGCAATGTAGGTCCAACTATATAACATATATTTCAACCAATTGAACACTATAATCAAAGTACAACATATGAACAACAAAAAGAATGTCTTTACATACCAATTGGGATAATTGGAAGATGGTTAAATATTTGGTTAAAGTAGGTTGGAACCATTGATTTCCATTGAACCTAACTTGTTTAATATTCTTATATGATTAATGGTACATCCCTAAATGGTTATTATAAGTGTGTAGACCTTGTGTGTTGCACCTTTTGGATTTGTTTGACATCTTTATGATGCGCTTGATTGGGGTTCCCTACTTTAGAATCCTAAGTTGAATTTAATTGGTTCAAGGATGGTTTAGCCTTTTTGCTACTATTGATGGATACTTGTTATCATATTGTTATCATCTTGTTATGATTGGTATGGTTCCCTACTTTGGAATCATCCAATGGTTGCTTAAGCAAGTAGTGATTACTGTGCTTATATTTAAAAGTCCAGCTGGTACTTGATTGTTCGGGCAGTGGTATGGGATTATAATGGCACCCGAGCCGAGTTCATTATAATCCATACACTGGTTTCCCATTGTTTCCCCCTTCCATTGGCCATGGTTTGGGTAGTGGGCTAGCTTCCCCTTTTTGGGGTGAGGTCTAGTTTCACTTCGGGGTATGACTTTGTGTCATTTCCACCCGTACTGTTGATATTGTGATTGGGTTCCGGAACTGTTTCTTCAGCTGTGGATGTTGTTCAGATTGTGATATCCTTTTGAGGATTAAACCTTGGCTCAGTATCCTTCTAAGTGTTACATTATTGCACTTGTTTGTTATTGTATATATCCTTCTTTGTGTTGATAAGATTGTGATATATATATGATGATTATGTGGATAGGTGTTTTCAAAATGTGATTGCATATCATATTGCTTCATCTATAATAACTTAATGAGATTTATCTCACCCCGTCCTTTTATTGCTTTCTTAGACTAGGGCGAGCCAGGGCATAGGCCACGTTGAGCCGGAGAGGACGCCGAGTTTGGGTTGTAATTTGGGAAAGGTATTTTTGTTGTGGTTTGCATTATATAAATGTATAACCAAGGGATAGCATACCCGAGACTTGCGATGTTATGTTACTATTTTGAAACTCTTTAGTGATTGTAAATGTTGTATATTTTGGAACTCTGTTCCTTGGGTTGTAAATGGTTTATAAAGAGTGAGTTTGGATTTTAAGTTAAATGTTTCTACCTTTAATGGTATGGTTAGGAAAGTTCTTTAAATTAAACAGGTTTTATATATGAATAAATTGAGAAAGGACATTTTGAAAGTTTTTAAAAATAAAGGCGTCTTCCGAGCGTGTCCCGGGCGTGGGGCTAAGTAGGACCACGGTTCGGGGCGCATCACACATTGTATAGATCGGACTTTGACTTAAGCTCTCTGGAGGATAGTTCATAGATCAATTGTTCGGATCTCAGACCGGAGTTGAAACAAACAATCACTTCCCTGTCCGTTAAGCTTTCCTCTACTTGGTCTGCCATGACTCTGAATCGATTATAGTAACTCAGAGTTGTTTCATTCTTTCCTTGCTCAATGTTAGCAAGGTCAGTCAGTCTCTTCTTTCTCTTCCCAGTTGTAGCGAAATGATCCAGAAATCTCTTTCTCATGATCTTCCAGTTGTCGATGCTTCCTTTCTTTTGCTCACGGAACCAGGACATGGTTGTTCCGGAGAAGGTGCTTGCGAAGGCCTTGCAGAGTACATCATCTGCCTTAGTGAGGAGGGCCACGGTGGATTCAAAACTTTGCACATGGTCCCGTGCATCGGTGGTTCCCGTGTATTTATCAAAACATGGGATTTTAAGAGTAGGGTTGGGCGGTAGATCATTAATACGCTGGGAGACAGGACGGGTGGCACTGGTATCATCATCATCCACCTCCTTTCTCCCCATTTCCATCTCGTCCAGCCTCTTTTTCAAGAGGAGTAGTTTTCTAGCATCGATCCCCAAGCTATAATGAGAGCTTCGATGGGACCTTACTTTCCTTCTGTGCCCGTTCACCCTGCTATGCTCTTCAGGGTCCTGATGGTTATCTCCATGAACAGATGGTGCTCTGTCCCTTCTAGGTGCCACTTCGGGATGGGGAGGTGATCTGTGACGAGGAGGGCTTCTTGGCCGAGGAGGGCTCCTATGAAGAGGAGGGCTACTAGACCGAGGAGGAGTATTATGACGAGGAGGAGTATTACGACGAGGAGGAGTTTTACGCCTTGCATGACTGAGCCTTGCTCTCAAGTCAGCAGAATCAGCCTCTTGTTCCCTTTGGTGGTACTTTTCAAGTCTACAACCTCGTTTCTCGTGTTTCCATTAGCGTGTGTCTTATGACGAGGAGGGACATCTTGTGGGGGGGGGGGGGGGTTTGTCTGGATTTACCAGAAATGCCATGGTGAGGGGGATTTTAGCCACAAGGAAGATTTTCTCTATTCCCCTGACTACCGCACCTGTCAACCTGGCTCTGCCCTCCAAGGGAATTTCCTGTCCTCGTAGGCCTTAGGTCCAACTTTGAGTACCATTTTGCTCCATGCAACTCATCTAATAGCTCTTCAATCACATAAACCTATTCTTGATAGTCATGTCATTGAGTCTCCTATAATCCACACATAACCTCCATGATCCATCTTTCTTAAGCACCAATAGCACAGGAGAGGCAAAAGGGCTAGAGCTATGCTGAATGATGCCACTATTAAGCATTTCTCTAACCTGTTTTTCAATTTCATTCTTTTGGAAATGTGGGGTTCTGTAGGGTCTTTGGCTGATGAGTTCACTACCCTTCTTCAAGGGTATCCTATGATCACGTCTCCTTTTTGGAGGTAGTCCATTGGGCTCTCCAAATACCCTTGCATACTTCTGTAGTAGGTCCTCCAGTCTTGCTTCAGTTTCAATGATGTCTCCCTTCCCATTCATATAAAACAAGTACCCCACTAGGCCCTCCTTAGTCTTCCCGATCATTCTCGTCGCCCTTTGCCACTAATCGCTCAAGTAGCCTTCCTCCCCGGTCCCTTCGAGAGTGATCTTCTTCTTTCCCATTAACAAGGCAATCTCCATTTTCTTATAATCCAGGTGTGATCGGATCGTGGCACTTTAACCATTCCACTCCTAAGATTGCATCACATCCCCATAAGGGTAGAACCCTCAAATCTGCCTTAAATTGGTGCCCTTGCATCTCCCATTTAAACCCCTTACACATGGCATCACTTGCTGGTTTATTTCCATCAGCAACAGTGACATTGAGAGGTAAGGTCTGCTCAGCTATACACCCTAGTTGTCTTGCAGTATTAGTGATGTAAACGCAGCGGAATAGTAACGATAATTAGCCTAAACTAATTAACCTGCAAGGATTAAGAAATCCCAAGATAACAATTCAATGAATTCTACGAAGAAAACAAAGAACCTTTGATGAACTTGCAATTGCAATTCAAGAGAAAAATAATAATAATCAACGTGTCTAAAACTAAAACTAGGGAGGAGTATTTATAGATCATACTCTCCTAAATCCTTAAGGAAACATAAAAGAAAATATAGAAAATCCTAAAAGAAAATACTCTCCTAAATCCTTAAGGAAACATAAAAGAAAATATAGAAAATCCTAAAAGAAAAAGGAAAACAAAATAAAGAAAATCCTAAACCTTCTAAAATTAATCCTAACCTATATAGTAACCTAATAGGACTTAAAAACTAGTAAATCTTCTCAAAATCTATTCTAAAACTACCTATAATCAACCAATTAAAATTAAATCCGAAAATACAAATGAAATAATAAAAGATACAAAAATAATTAACATCCCCATTTACATCATTCACCACCACTTCAAAAGAACTCGTCCCCGAGTTCTCATCCGATGTTTGGAAGCTGCCATCCCATTTAAAAAGATACTTCGAATAAACTCGACTTCTTGGCATCGTAAGATATAGAAAAATATTTTCAAAATCAAATAATATACTTTCATTATCCGTTCCATATTCTTCATCAATTACCTCCACTTTCTCTTTTTTCAATCCAGTAGCAGCGTAAATAACCGGTTAATCCTCCTCCGATGCTCTAGCACTAACGCGGACGCCCTCGAGTGTTAGTGCAGCACGCTATTAGGCAGATTTTTCGCCAAATCTTCCAAATCAACATTAAAAATCTCCCGAATTACTTCATCCTTTGCACATAGATCCACCTCTTTAATGCCCAAATTCCCTCTTCAACATGTTCTTCTTTGACCGTATCAACAATCGCTTCAGCAACAATATCTTCTTGCGCATGAACTTCTTCAATAGACAACTCACCATTAAAGACAGGAATATCCGCCCGAATCTTGGGTCGTTGATCTTGAGGAGGCACTGCCCTGGCCTCACTTTCAACATTATCCGAAGTATCCCCGCCTATCGGATCATCACGGTGGAGGTTTTCCCCGCGAGGACTAGCCCGATTTCGTGGGTTGACATTACCACCACCACCTACACGCAATCCGACCAAAGCTGCCATGAGTTCCGTATGCTGTCGATCTTGGGCTGCTCTGCGCTCTCTAGCCTCTTGATCCAAACGGTCCATACGTTCCCTAGTTGCTTGATCCTGACGCTCCATACGCTCCAAGATTGCGGTAATAATGGTTAGGTTGTCTCCGTTGTCTCCACCGGAATTGGCCATCGTCCAAGGATCTCGCCTTTTCTGATACCAACTGATGTAAACGCAGCGGAATAGTAACAATAATTAGCCTAAACTAATTAACCTGCAAGGATTAAGAAATCCCAAGATAACAATTCAATGAATTCTACGAAGAAAACAAAGAACCTTTGATGAACTTGCAATTGCAATTCAAGAGAAAAATAATAATAATCAACGTGTCTAAAACTAAAACTAGGGAGGAGTATTTATAGATCATACTCTCCTAAATCCTTAAGGAAACATAAAAGAAAATATAGAAAATCCTAAAAGAAAAAGGAAAACAAAATAAAGAAAATCCTAAACCTTCTAAAATTAATCCTAACCTATATAGTAACCTAATAGGACTTAAAAACTAGTAAATCTTCTCAAAATCTATTCTAAAACTACCTATAATCAACCAATTAAAATTAAATCCGAAAATACAAATGAAATAATAAAAGATACAAAAATAATTAACATCCCCATTTACATCAATTAGGGTCAATAAAATTGTGTGTGGCCCCACTATCAATTAGTATAGTGATCTCTCTCTTCTGAACTTTACCTTTCACCTTAATTGTGTTGTGAGTGAGAATCCCGTTGAGTGCTAATACTGAGATTTGTGCCTCTTCTTCTTCTTCTTCTTCTTCCACAACCCCCTCTATCTCCACTTCTTCATCATCAATGGTTACAATTTCAGATTCTTCCCTATATAACTGACCTTGCAGACATGTCCTTTTGTGAATTTGCCATCATAATGGAAACACAATCCCTTCTTCTTCCTCTCATTGATTTCAAAACTTGTGAGAGTTTTAGTAGAAGGATTAGGTTTTGTGCATGGTTGAACATTTGATGGTTTGTGAATTGGTTTGTTGAATGATGTGATAGGCTGGTAGGTTTTCGTGGAAAGTCCATCTTGGGAGGTTTGGAATTCCATGGCCCTGTCTAATTAGGAGGAATGAACTGTGGGGGAAACATGTAGGCATTGTACTGATAGGGTTGTTGAGCTTATGGTGGATGTTGGTATTGGTTTTGGTATTGTGGGAAAGTGATATTCTGTGGTGGGTTTGGATGATTTGGCTGTTGGGTTGGAGGATTCTGTGGAGGTGCCTGGTGAGTATAAGAAGATTGTGATGTTGGTAGATTTGGTTGAGTATATAGCTTCCATCTAGTACCATCAGCCATTGATTATAGAAGCAGTCCGTGGAAGGAACTGCTTTGATACCAATTTGTCACAGCTCAACCCCGAAATGGTATGAAATTGAGCTTCAATTGATTATAAAGATCATTACAGCTAAATTACAAACTAATAAGCAATTAACTAGGGCGAAGAACATCATAATTAGGGTTAGCCAATACTCCTACTCCATCTCATCATAGATTAGTGTTTTTGCTGCCTTAAATTTTCAGTTCCTTCAAGTATAAATCCAAAAATTGTTTACAAAGTAGCAAAGTAGTACCTGAAAACAATAGAATCTTTATTTGAAATCTCAAGCCCACACAAACCAACATCTAACACCAAGAAGTAGCATAGAATACATAACTGTGTTCATTAGAAAAGAACATGGAATTAAACAAGTATACATTGAGCAATCCTATGGCTAGATTTCAGTCAGTCCTTCTTCTGTACCCAAGAATGAATTCCGAATTGACTTCATTTCGTTCACAACAACGTACATTGGCATTCGACTACTTGGTAAATGATTCGCACACGATACTCCAATTTTCATCAGTGAAATTAAACAGTTCTCCATTTTCGTTCTAGTGCTGGTGGCTAGGCTATCACATCGGATGATTGATTTTTCTTCTACTTCGTCCTCTTTGTAATCTTCTTCTTTCTCAGATAACAGTGATGGGTCAACCATGTCCATGACATGCTCGGACAATGCTGTTGCTACCATCTGGTGAAGGGTAAGACCATACTTGAAGCTGTCATCAGTTGGTTTTTTACCCGTAAGCATCTCCAGTAAGAGTATCCCATAGCTGTAAACATCTCCAAGTGTAGATGTCTCTCCTCCCATTGCGTACTCTACAATCACCATCAAACGGATTTTGAATTGTTAGCATTCTAATTTAATAAGCCTATCGACATTCTGAACCATCATACTTTGCTCAAGCTCCGGTTTTAACCATTTTCGTATTTATTTAAAAGTTTTAACCATCTGTGTATTTTTTAAAGCAGTTTTAACCATTTTACTTTAGATATGAACCCATATCCCCAAAAATTGAAAGTATGATGATTAAAATTGCTAAAAATATATGCACAAAATATTCCTATTTTACAATGGTTAAAATTGCTAAAAACAACACAAGGATGGTTAAAAATCAGTGCTTAAGCAATCTTTGTAGAGGCATACCAATAGATAAGAAGAATATACATGCACTCGTGAATGAAAAGTTGAATCTTACCTGGAGGAATGTAACCAAGGGAACCCTTGAGGGATACGGTTATAGATTGGCTCAAGGAAAGATCGGACGACTGGAACAGAATCTTTGCTAATCCAAAGTCAGCAAGATGGGCTGTCATATCATCATCAAGCAGTATGTTGCTTGGTTTTAGATCACAATGAACAATTGGTGGTACACAATCACGATGAAGATAATCCAAGGCATAGGCAACTTCAATTGCTATGTTGAGTCTTTGGATAAAGCTCAAACTTGTCTTGTTCATGTTTGGTTCCCTGTTTGTAGGATACAGCCACTGGTCTAGGTTACCGTTCGACATGAACTTGAATACAAGACATTGAAAGTCATTACCATTGTTATCCACACTCGAGCAGGCTGATAGGATCTTGAGAAGATTACGATGTCGTATGCTCTTTAAAGCATTGAATTCATCCATGAAAGTCTTGGAAGCTCCTTTTTGTTGAGGGTTTAATACTTTGATGGCCACAACTGCATTATCAGCTCTAATAACTCCTTTATATACAGCACCAAAACCACCTGATCCTATCAAATTTTCCTCGGAGAACCCATTAGTGCATTCAAATAATTCTTGATAAGAAGTACCCGACTGCCAATACTTGGTTGAGGATGTTTCTGAAGGTCTTTTTCTTGATCTCCTTATGATAGCGTAAGCAGAAAAAGCACAAAATATAATAAAAGCCACAGCTAAGATAGCTAGAGGAGCTACCACTTCAGGAGCAAGAAGTTTTCTTGTCGAGTCTGGAGAAGAACATACAGGCAAGTCCAAGCCCGGGACCCCTCCACATAATCTGTAATTTCCTTGCACGTAAACTGCACTTGCATTTGCAAAAACTCCTTCTTTCGACACCTCTCCTTCGAATTCATTGTATGAAATGTTAAGTTTCTTGAGCAACGGAAGTTTCCCAAAAAAATTTGGTAGAGGCCCAGATAAGTTATTATGCGAGAGGTCAATTTCTGTTAATCCTCGTAAGTTTTCCAAAGAGTTGGGAACTCTGCCTTCAATCATATTACCTTGCATGAGAAGGCTTTCCAAACTTTGACAACTGCCAAGTGTTGTAGGAATTTCCCCCGTCAGTTTGTTCCCACCAAGGTTTAGTTCCTTTAAGTTTGTCAAGCTACCAACTTCAACAGGCAATAAACCAGTCAATGAATTATCAGCCATGGATAGAGAAATTGAAAGGGAAGATAGACCCATGACCACTTTTGGTATTACGCCGCTAAGATTGTTTCTACTAAGGTTCAATACCAACAAATTTTGACAACCTCCGAGGCTTTCAGGTATACTTCCCTGTAGATTGTTGTCATTCAGGAAGAGCCTCGTTAACAAAGTCAAATTACCAATCGAGGATGGAAGGCCGGTAAACTTGTTAGAATACAAAGACAGCCCCTCTAACTTGTGAAGTTTGCCAATTTCATAAGGAATATTTCCTGTTAAGTAATTTTGTTCCACTTCAAAACGCGCCAAATTAATGAGGTTCTCAATCCCAACAGGAATTTTCCCTTGAATCAAATTGGAAGAAAGCGTAAAAATTTTCAGGTTAGAGGACAAGTTAGCAATCGATTGAGGTATTTCACCCTCAAAAAGATTCTCTGCCAAGCCCAAAACTTCCAAATTAGTACAATTAGCCAGCAAAGAAAAGAAATTCAGACCGCCAACTTCTCCCTTTCCAAGTCTGTTTGCATCAAGGTAAATTCTAGACAAATCTCGCAATGTTCCAAGATTTGGAGGAACAGACCCCTCTAAATCATTGATAGAGAAGTCAAAAATCTGGAGCTTTGAAGCATTAGATAAAGATATAGGCACGCGCCCAGTAAATTTATTATCAGCTGCAGCAAAGACTTGTATATTAGGTAGTGTGACCCCAAGATCAGGTGGGAGTTGACCATGCAGCTGATTTTGTGTGACTGAGAAGTAAAATATAGAGGATATATTGAACAATGAAGGAGGAATGATACCAGATAGTTCATTTCCATAGAGTTGGAAAAATGTTAATTTTCTGAGATCACCAAGCTCATGTGGAATACTACCATGGAGTTTATTTATGGCTAGAGAGAGTTTAATCATCGATGAAAAGTTTCCAATCCAAGGGGGAATTCTTCCAGTCAAGTTGTTATTTGCAAGTCCTAAGGACAACAATTTGGACAGTGGAAATAGCTGGTCCGGTATGGACCCCACGAGCTTATTCGAGACTAAATCGAGCACTTCAAGATTTGTACAGTGAGTGAGATTTGTTGGAATCATGCCAGTGAAAGAATTTGTGCTCAAGTTTAGATAGCGAAGTTGTAATAACTTTCCGAATTCTTGAGGAAGTTGACCAAGGAAGCCATTGGCTCGTAGATTGATTCCTGTCAGGAATGTAAGGTTGCCAATAGAAGGAGGGACTGAGCCAACTAGGCTGCTTGACTGTAAATTCAAGATGCTAACTCGACCATTGAATGGGTTACAGGTAACCCCGACCCAATAGCAGAAAGTAAAAGAATCGTTCCATGACTTCATGATTTGGCTCGGATCATCGATTATTCGATTCTTGAAATCTATTAGAGCAAGTCGGTCCGTCTCCGTTCCGAAATTTGGTGGTGTTATTGATTCCACACATGAAATCAAGAACAGAACAAGAGTTGTCCAAGTGAGGAATCTCAATGAAACCACCCATCTCCAATTTGCAGAAATATTCATAGTTGGAAGATTGAGCTTTTTTCTTTAGGGAGGAGAATATAGCAGCCTTATCTCAAATAAATATTCATAGTTGGAAGATTATTGTTGAAAATGTTGAGATGGGAACTGTCAACTGAGCTTTAAATTCTCATCTAACTTCTTGAATTCTTCTTTCTTGAGTCCCTACTAGCAATAACTCTAATGTCGACACTTTTTGCACTCTGATATTTTTTTCTGCTCTTTGGTGCTATAATATAATTATACTCTTTTTGATATAACTAGACAAAAGAAAATATAGAATAGAGAATTGTTATTCGCCCCCTCAACATTACTGAATATCCCTGCAGTAATAATTGTTACAAAAAGCCATCCATCGAAAAGACCAATGTACCCTTGTCTTCAACCTCTAGATTAAAAACCCATTTCATATATCTAATTTTAAACTTATTCTCAAATAGATTCAAACCAAACCCATTGTATGTTCTTGAATTGGGGGATTATAGTGACAATATTGTTTGATTTCATGTTGCCAGTGCTTTATTGTTTTTCCATTTCAGGTTCTTAACCTGACATGGAAAGAATTTGATATCAAGAACTGTCAGAGACATGGGATACAGTTCAGAGCACAAGACAAGTTCAGCTAACTGGAAGGAGAAGATTGCATCGACTCAGGCAAATAGAAATAGAAGATCTCGAGACAATCTTAAATTGGAAAATCCATACATTAGTCGAAATAATGATCACGAAAAACAGGGATATAACTGTTTTGGTCAAATTTCAACAAGTGTATTTTAATGAGAAGAAAAGTGACTAAAGTGATATGAATCTAGGTACAGTGTGAAAACGTGAAGTTTATGGGAACATATTTATGTTTCCTTATTTAATTTGTCTTCTATTATGGTAAGAAGATTTTGAGACTTTCATGGAGATTTATAAGTATCTTAATTTTATTAAGAGATTGTATTTATGTAAATATCTTTTATTTATGTACATAGTTTTATATTAGGACTAACCTACTAATATTTGATTTCCTTGTGAGTGTGTTATATGTTTTCATATAGAAAAAGGAATCTCACAAAGGAAGAAGTCGATTGCATGAAGATCTTCTCCAAGGTGCTCTATAAATACAAGGCATTCAGCACAAAGAGAAGTTACACAATTTACGAGAGAAAATCACATTCTTCATAGTCATTCGACATTGTTGATTTTAGGTTGTGAGCTTACATTCGTAACTCACATCTAGGTTTTCATAAAGTTCTCTTGTTTTACTTCGATTGAATAAGTCCTACTTGGGAAAGGGAGTTGTTCATATCATAGAAAGGTGATTAGAACTTGTTTAGTATTTTCATATTTTAGTTTTTCACTTATTTGTTTTTGTAAGAAACATAAGTTTTTATAGTGAAAAGGTTTTGGGCGTAAGCCTAGTTTGCCGATCACACGTATCGCAAGCGTATATAACGCTTGAGTTATTGCATTTTATTTGCTTTTATTTACTTTATTCCGCTGCATTATACGTGGATGTGTGGACAAGCCAGAGACACATCCGTACTCACATCCTTTGCCTATTGCGTGATCCAAGTTGCCTAGCTACACGAAACTTTCAATTGGTATCGAGCCAACTCTCGATATATTACCGAGTGTTGATCCGTAAAGTGTAGTCATTATGGAATGCCAAAATCACCAAAATAGGCCTCCGTCTTGGATGGCACAAATTATTCTCTTTGGAAGTCTAAGATGCGAAATTACATCAAAAGTATTGATGAAAGAGCTTGGATGTGCATTCTTGTTGCATGGCAACCTCCTACCGTGGAGAAAAAGCCATCTTCCGGTGTTGGTGAGTCCTTCTTTGAAAGAAAACCCGAAGAACAATGGACTCTTGATGAAATACAAGCTGCAAATTACAATTCAAAAGCCATGGGTGCTATTTCCAGCCATGTTTCTGGGAATATGTACAAGCTTATAACAAATGAAAGTATAGCCAAAGCTGCTTGGGATATTTTGCAAACTCAATGTGAGGGAGCACCAAGTGTGAAGGCTACCAGGCTTAGAATTTTAATGGATAGGTTTGAGTTACTTCGAATGGAAGAAACTGAGGATGTTGTGTCATATGCTGCTAAGATTCATGAGATTTCAAATGAATGCACAAGTCTAGGAGAATCTATCTCCAATGCAAGACTTGTTAGTAAAATTCTAAGGACCCTGCCTGAGAGGTTCAATATTAAAGTAGCTGTGATTGAAGAAACAAAAGACACAAATACTGTAGGTCTTGACACCATCATAGGAATCTTGACTGTGTTTGAGCTTAACCTTGAGGCTCAGAAGAAAAACAAAACACACGCCTTGCCCTTAAAAGTGCTGCTGCTCTACCAAAAGAGCTTGTGGAATTATCCTCTGAAATTGACAAGTCTAATCTTGAAGATGAGGATGTTGCTTTTATTTCAAAGAAATTCAGTTCTATACTGAAAAATAGAAGGATGAGCAAATTCCCCAATAGGCCTACTTCCAGTACTGCTGAAAAGCCAAAACCTAGCACTGACACTGGATTCAAGAAACCAAGTTTTGAAAATAAATCATCTGAATCTGTCCAATGTAGGGCATGTCGTGGCTTTGGTCATTATGCCAATGAGTGTGCTAACACACTCAAAAAGAAGGGGATGAGCTTAACTGCTACCCTTAGTGACAGTGAGGATGAGGAAGAAGAAGTGGCTAACATGTCTGTCTTAAATTGCCATTCTGTGTTTAATGCTTTTTCTGCAGATATAGAAGAATATACTCTTGAACAACCTTTGGATGTGGGCTCAGTTGTGTACACATCCGTGTCACATCTCGAACCGGAGCCGAACCGTTTCTCTATTAAAGGAGATTCGATGATGAAGATGAAGAAAGAGACATTCCCTATGAGGAACTCTTTGCCACATACAAGGAGCCGCATACGTATTGGATGAAAAGATTGGACAAAATTGAGGTACTTGTTAAGGTAAACAAATCTCTGTCCGATAAATTGGCCGCTTGTGAAGATGAAAAAGTCAGACTTTCAAAAGAAAATGATGCTCAAAAAGATACCATTGCAAGACTAGAAGTCCTTGTGACCAAAAGAGAAGTTGACCTTGAAAAATTCAAGAATGAATGTGAAAAAGCTGATAATACTTTCACTAAGTTAAACAAAAGTAAAATGAAAATGGAAGAAGCTTTTTCTATGGGTCAACGTGACAAAATTGGTATAGGTTTTGAAAATAATTTTGTAAAGGAGGGATATGAAGGTTCTACCTCTAAGAGTGTGAAAAAACAAGCTTTTAAAGAAAAAGTCATTCTGAGTGAGAAGAGACCAAGGAAGAGGCATTACATTTGCCATTACTGCCTAGCTCCTGGTCACATTAGGCCCTTCTGTTACAAACTCAAGGCTGATAAAAAATCTGGTAATTTCAAACAGCCTCAGATGTGTGAGAAGATGTATGCACATCCCAACACACATCCAAATCAATCCGAGACCTCTCGCAACCCAAAAAGAAAACTGTTAAACAAATGGGTAGCCAAACCAATTACCACCGTAATGTTGTCTACTCTTCCCTCAAGAGTACCGTCTCGGATCTTGGTATTTTGATAGTGGGTGCTCTAGGCACATGACCGGGAACCAAGTCAGTCCTTCTTGACTATGAAATAATAAATGGAGGGAAAGTAAATGTTGGTGGAGGTGCTCAAGGAAAGATTGTTGGAAAAGGAACCCTAGATGTCAAGGGTCTCCCAAAATTGCACAATGTGTACCATGTGGAAGGCTTGAAAGCCAACCTAATAAGCATCACTAACCGTGTGATGATGACCTATTTGTGAAATTTGATAAGCACTTGTGTGAAGTGTTTGATAAAGATAATAAATGTGTGTTTACCGGTCCTAGATCTGTGATAATTGTTACCAATTTGGTGACAATCTTTCTTGCCTAAGCTCAAAAGCTAATGATGTCAATCGTGGCACCAAAAATTAGGGCATGCTAGCCGTAGAACTCGGGAAGAACTTCAAAGGTTTGAAGCCATTAAAGACCTCCCTAAACCGAACTTCAAGAACCCCGATGTCTCGTGGTTCATGTCAAAAGGGAAAACAAACAAAAGCATCACATAAAAAGGTCCAACAATGCTCCACAACTAGATGTTTGGAGATGATTCACACTCGATTTAATGGGACCTATTGAAGTAGAAAGCTTTGGTAGGAAAAAGTATGCCTTTGTGTGTGTTGATGATTATTCTAGGTACACTTGGGTAATGTTCTTAAGAGAAAAGTCAGAAACAATTGGAGAATTCAAGAATTGGTACAAAAGAGTTAGAAATCTTTATGGTCTGAAGACTGTGAGGATTAGGTCTCGACCATGGCACCGAATATGAGAATCAAATGTTCACCAATTTTTGCAATTCTAAGGAATCACTCATGAGTTTTCTCGCACCAATCACCCCACAGCAAAATGGAATTGCTGAAAGAAAGAATAGAACCTTGCAAGAAATGGCAAGGGTCATGCTAAGTTCAAAGAACTTGTCCAAAAAGTTTTGGGCAGAAGCTTTAAACACTGCTTGCCACATTGGCAATAGGGTGTTCTTGAGGATTGGTAGCACTGTCACTCCATATCAAATTCTCCTTGGAAAGAAACCAACTGTGAAATATTTTCATGTGTTTGGATGTATTTGTTACATTCTCAATGATAGAGAATACCTGTCCAAGTTTGACTCGAAGAGTGACAAAGCAATTTTCATGGGCTATTCCACAAACAGTAGAGCTTACAGAGTTTTCAATCTCAAAACTAAGACCATTATGGAATCTGCTAATGTTAAATTTGATGACTCACTTGATCTTAACCTCAAGATCCGCCGAGGATGACATTTCGGGTTGCTTGCTAGACTCGGAAGGATGAAGAAACAAGTGCTGAAAAAGCAAAAGAAACTTCCAAAGGCTCGTTAAAAATGATGAACCCGACAAGGATGTAACCAAGGATGTGGACACATCTGCTCCACATCTGAACCCACATCCGGCTCCCACATCCACTCAAACTCCTGTAACTGAGGACAGTTCCTCTGATTCTGATCAGGATGATGCTCCAGAAGATAATGTGAATGGGTGTGTGGATAGGTCAAAGGATATCCCTTCAAAAATCCAGAAAAACCACCCCACTTCACAAGTTGTGGGAGATGTGCATGCTCAAGTGAGAACTAGACAAAAGGACAAAGTTGATTATAGAAAGATGGCTGGTTTATGGAGTTGCTCCTCAGCATACTCCCAGGTAAGCTTCTGTTGTTTTGTTTCTAAAATTGAGCCTAAAAATGTTACTGAAGCATTAAAAGATGCTGACTGGATTATGGCTATGCAAGATGAATTGATTCAATTTGAAAAGAATGAGGTATGGACTCTTGTTCCTAGACCCTCACATGGTAATGTAATAGGAACCAAATGGATTTTTAAGAACAAAACCGATGAGCAAGGTGTGATAACTAGAAATAAAGCTAGGTTAGTTGCTCAAGGTTATACTCAAATTGAGGGAATTGACTTTGAGGAGACATTTGCTCCTGTTGCAAGAATTGAGTCCATTAGGCTTTTGTTAGCCATTGCATGTTACCTCAAGATTACTCTTCATCAAATGGATGTCAAGAGTGCCTTTTTAAATGGGATATTAAATGAAGAAGCCTATGTTGAACAACCTAAAGGCTTTGTGGACTCCAAATATCCTAATCATGTGTATAAACTGAAGAAAGCTCTGTATGGGCTAAAGCAAGCCCCTAGAGCTTGGTATGGTAGGTTGACTGACCATTTGCTTCAACTAGGATTCAAGAGAGGTGAGGTTGACAAAACCTTGTTTGTGAGAAGAAACAAAAAGGAGATTCTTGTAGCACAAATCTATGTAGATGATATTGTGTTTGGGTCAAACTCTGACCCTATGTTAGCTGACTTTGTGGATAGCATGACTTCCACATTTGAGATGAGCATGGTAGGAGAGTTGAACTTTTTCTTAGGCTTACAAATTAAGCAATTCAAAGATGGCATGTTCATTTCTCGCCTAAGTATGCCAAGAATCTTGTGAAAAAGTTTGAGCTTGAACACTCTTCACATCAAAGAACCCCAATGGGATCTTCCCAAAAGTTAAGCCATGATTCAGATGGTGAGAGTGTTGATCAAACCCTCTATAGAAGCATGATAGGAAGCCTGCTTTACCTCACTGCAAGTAGACCTGACATTATGTTCAGTGTATGTCTATGTGCTAGATACCAAGCCAACCCTAAAGTGTCCCATCTTAAAGCCTTGAAAAGAATCATTAGGTATGTGAGTGGGACTGTGAACCTAGGTCTACATTACTCTAAAGAAACAAACACAAATTTGGTTGGGTACACTGATTCTGATTGGGCTGGAAATAGTGATGATAGAAAAAGTACCACTGGTGGATGTTTCTACCTAGGTAATAACCTTGTGTCTTGGTATAGTAGGAAACAAAATTGTGTGTCCTTGTCCACTGCTGAGGCTGAATATGTTGCCCTTGGGAGTTGCTGCACACAATTACTTTGAATGAATCAAATGCTAAAAGATTATGGATTAAATAGCAAAGTTTTGACTGCTTTTTGTGATAACAAAAGTGCCTTGGACATATCTAAAAATCCTGTTCAACATTCTAGAACAAAGCACATTGATATTAGACATCATTTCATTAGAGATCTTGTAGAACAAAACCGTGTGTCCGGGAATTTGTTGGGACTGAAAATCAATTGGCTGATATATTTACAAAGGCATTAGATTTGGAGAGATTTTCCTCCTTGAGGAAGTCTCTTGGCTTGTGTGATATCTAAGGTTGTGAGACCAGATGTGTCTCACATCCTCTAACACATCTGTAGATTAGTTTAACCGAAAAAAAAAAAAAAAATTATAAAAGAAAAATCCAAAAATATCATGCATTAGCACGAAATTTCTCAGTGTGGTCACTTGTGAGTCTTCATCTTTGACATTATTTTTGATCACTTAATTGTGAGTATTTCCTGTCCATGTAATCTTTTGATTACTTGGTATAACCTTCCTAGGTATCTCACAGTGGGTGCTAAAAGAAAAAAAATATATATATGTGTGAGAAACAGCTGCTTCACCCTTAGTATGAAGCCATACCATTGTGATCAAGTGATTTTCATAAGAAATCTTGAAGTCAAACTTGATAAGATCATTGGGAAAAAGGGCTATCTTTGGGATCAAGTAAAGTGAAAGCTACTCACATTGCAAAAATCCACAACAAAAAATTGGTGGATGCATCCTAGAGGAGTGCGAGATTGGATTATTGCTCATTGACTTTTTGTGATCTAAATGTGTCCCAATATGTGACTCACATCCTATGCCACATCCATAAGCTGAGAATATTTCCTTCACCTGTGTGTTTGCATCATGCTAGGCATATTGCATTTTTAGGACATATAGGAGCTTTGTAAATATATTAGTTAATTAATTTTCTCTCTTAATTTACTCTTTGATTATATAGGTTTTTGATCTCCAATATCTTGCATGAAAAGAAAAGGTGTGTATCAATCCTTGTTTGAAAAAGTTGAAAAATTCTTTTGGGATTCTATTTTAAATAAAGATATCTTAGAAGTATTATTTGGTTTCATAAAAATCTTACAAAATCTTGATTTATTTTAATCCCTTATTTTCTTGGAAGGTGCTTGTGTGTGGTAACCCCAAAGGTTTTCTAGCCGTTGGAGGACTCTTAAGGTTTTTGAGGTATGTTAAACCTCTTTGTAAAAGGATTCCTAATTTTAGTAGGAAAGGGGGAGCTGTGAGTATTTATTTTTCCTCACATCCGTCTCCTCCCTCATAATCCTTGTTAAAACCCTTGTTCTTCCTTCCCGTTTGCACACAAATTCTCACCCTTTGCATTAACTCCTCATTATACTGTTCAACCAACCCCAAATCTCTCTGTTAAATGGCCGAGCATTCGAATATAAGAGAAGAAGATGTTCTTGACATTGTACCGATTTCAATAGCAAGAAGAGAGGACTCCATTCTCCTAAATCCCGTAATCTCGAAATTTCTTGCTGATTTCTCTTCTCCATCACCCTCGTCTGAACCAACAATGGAAGCTTCTTCACCCAAATCCCCTTCATTGGAAGCCGTGAATGTTTCAACTGAGGTAAACCCTAAGGCTCCATCCTCTCCGGTGATTCCACCATCGGATGTCGCCATTGCTGCTGAACCATCATCAACTAAGAAGAGGAAGTTGTCTCAAGCTAAAGCCCCAAAGTCTGTTGCACCGCCGGTACCTCGTCGCAATCTTCGTCGATCTGGTAGGGTACGCAAACTGTCAGAGTCTGACAAAGCTAAGAATCTAACAAAACCTGGCGGGAAACCTTCAACTGCCATTGTTCTTGAAGAAATAGAAGAAGAAGAAGAGGTAATAGCTCCTCTTATTAGGACTAGGTCTAAATCGTCAATTCCTATTATTGACCCTGTCCCTGTTGTTGCTCCTTCTGAGGTTGTTTCCCCTGTTGATTCTGTTGTTGCTCCCCATGTTGATCCTCTAATCCCTGTTGATACTGTTCACCATGCAAAATCTGTTGAACCAATTGCTCCTACTTCTCCCATAATTTCATCTTCTCCCATTATCCCCAATACTGCTTCACCCCCTAGGGATAATGTTTCTAGTCCTGTTGCTGAGCCCTCTGTTCCCTTGGTTGCTAGTCCTGTTGAGGACCTTATTTCCTTCAGTGATGATGAACCCTTAGCTAAGATTTTAATAGATTTAAAGGGAAAGAAAAAGGTGGCTGAGACTGACCTAGAACCCTTTGAAGATGAATCTGACTCTAGCTCAGATGATGATGATACTGCCTCAGATGAGAACTATAAGCTAGGAAGAGAGGAGTTGGATCAAGAAAAAGAAGACCAAGAAATTGATTCCACTGATGCTGATGACACTGAAGTTGAACCCATTGTTGTTCCATTCCCTGTGAAGGATGTGTCTAAGGATGTGCCCACATCCAGACGCACATCTACCCGAAAGAAAGCTGAATTGGGTATGTCATCTTCTCTCTCCCTTGTCTCTAACCCCAAACCCTTTTCCAAAAAATTTCTGTCCAAAAAGGCTTCTGATAGGTTTGAGTTAATTTCCTCTAAAGCCTTTGTTGTTGAGATGAAAAGGGATAGGGATACTTTTGTTAAACTTGGAATGGACAAGTTTTTTGAGGAAAGAGGATTATTCTTGACTGTGGACCATCCCCTTCCCTTCTATCCAAAATTGGTTTATGAGTTTTATGCCAATCTGCCTAAGAATTTTGATAGAACTTACTCTCATTCCACTGGTGTTTATGTTAGAGGAATATTTGTTCACTTTACACCTTCAGTTATCAATGATTTTCTTGGATTGAGTGATAATCTTGATGATTTAGTTTCTATTGAGGAGGATGAATTGGTTTACGCTCTCACACATGGAAAGGTCACTTCCTGGCCCGTAAAGCCTAAGGATTTAGGTAGTGGTTCATTATCCTCCCTTTATTGTTTTCTCCACTCCATCCTTCTTTGCCAATTTATGTCCCTCCAATAACAAAACTTCTGTTACTAGAATGCAAGCCTTGCTTCTGTATAGATTGGGACTTAAGAAGCACATTAATTTTGGGGATTTCATTTTTAGAAAAATTTGTGATTATGGAGAGTCTCCCTCAAAGAAATGGTCTTTGCCTTACCCTTCTTTAATCTCCCAAATCATCATTGCTAATGGAGTGAAGACTGAAAGAGGAGAAGAAACAGTTGATAACTTTGCTCTGTTTAAGGAGACCAAAACTCTTTTAGACCCTAAGCAAAGGCATGTTGATCTTCCTGTGGGTACATCTCCACGAAATTGCTATGCCGGATGTGGATACATCTGAACCCTTGTTGTAACCCCATTTGATGTCCGGATGAAAGATTTAGATCTTTGAGATTGCAGTCTTTGAAGCTCAAGCTCAAGCCTCCACTGCCCATGCCAACAACCTTAAAGCTCTTAAGGCTAATCTTCTCAAATGGCATGCTTCACTTTCTGCTCAAAAAGGGGGAGATGGTGCTGGTGCTGATGCTGCTGCTGCTTTTGGAGGAGATAAAATTTGGAACACTGCTGTGTCTGCTTCTAATTGGAGAGGCTGGGAACTTTAACTTAGGGGGAGAAAAGTTTTTGAATTGATGGTTTTTAAAGACAATTTTAATTTTCTGCTTTAGTGTGTTAGTTTTTAAAACAATGGTTTGTAATAGCTTTAAGTAGGACATGGCTGAATGGTTTTTGGTTTTGCTTAATGAACTGCTAGTATTCTGTTCTAATTACATTTTGCAGTTTTTATGTGTGGATGTGTATACACATCTGGACACACATCCATTCAGGGGGAGTCATGCTCTTTCTACATTCTGTGGTCATAATATTTTGATTGTTATAAATCTTTGGTTTTGACCAGAAAGTCCAAAATAGGGGGAGATTGAAAACGTGAAGTTTATGGGAACATATTTATGTTTCCTTATTTAATTTGTCTTCTATTATGGTAAGAAGATTTTGAGACTTTCATGGAGATTTATAAGTATCTTAATTTTATTAAGAGATTGTATTTATGTAAATATCTTTTATTTATGTACATAGTTTTATATTAGGACTAACCTACTAATATTTGATTTCCTTGTGAGTGTGTTATATGTTTTCATATAGAAAAAGGAATCTCACAAAGGAAGAAGTCGATTGCATGAAGATCTTCTCCAAGGTGCTCTATAAATACAAGGCATTCAGCACAAAGAGAAGTTACACAATTTACGAGAGAAAATCACATTCTTCATAGTCATTCGACATTGTTGATTTTAGGTTGTGAGCTTACATTCGTAACTCACATCTAGGTTTTCATAAAGTTCTCTTGTTTTACTTCTGATTGAATAAGTCCTACTTGGGAAAGGGGAGTTGTTCATATCATAGAAGGTGATTAGAACTTGTTTAGTATTTTCATATTTTAGTTTTTCACTTATTTGTTTTTGTAAGAAACATAAGTTTTTATAGTGAAAAGGTTTTTGGGCGTAAGCCTAGTTTGCTGATCACACAGATCAGTAAGCGTATATAACTCTTGAGTTATTGCATTTTATTGCTTTTATTTACTTTATTCCGCTGCATTATCTGTGGATGTGTGGACAGTTGTGAGACACATCTGTACTCACATCCTTTGCCTATTGCGTGATCCAAGTTTCCTAGCTACACGAAACTTTCACAGTGATTAACGAATTGAATAGAAATGGACACAAGATGTTTGTTGACTAGGGAAAGCCCTTGAACAACTTGTTCGCCGGCATAAAACCCCGGGAGGATTTGGCTCCTACCTTGACCGAAAGTTTACTAAGTGTTCTTGGTGATTACAATGCTAAGAGCGTATAAAGAAGGGAGCTTAGGCTAGTGAATCATGTGTGTGAAAATACAGTGTTTTTTCCCTTTTATATCTCAAATAACGGCTAATTAACAAAGAAGTAAAAATAATCCTAAAATCCCGGGAGTGATGCCGATCTTGGTGAGATTTATCCGCAGTCGTTTGTTGAGAAGAAGATAATGATCCGTTGCTGAAGAAACGTGGTTGAACCAGTCTTCGCTTCCTCTCGTCACATTCCCTAAAAAATAGGACTAACGTAACAAAGAATTCAACCTGCGAATAACCAAGATGTAAATAGGACAACTCAAGTTGTTAGTACCAAGTCGTTATAGGCAAGTTGTAAAACATGTTGACTGAAAATGTAGGGCCCAACAATTGCCCCCAAACTTTTTGAATTTTAAAAATGTAGAATAGAAAGAGACAAAAAGATTCAAAAAGTTTGCCAAATACGAAAGAAAAGAACGACGGTTTTTAAATGAGACAAAAGGACGCGATGGGACGGTTTTTAAGTAGTTTCCCAAGGCAAAAAGGCATGATCGTTTTAGAGTTCCAACCACCTTCAATCTCCATAAATAAATAGACTCTTGCTCCAACTCTCCCTTTCACCAAATCAAAAACGTAGCTTTCACAGAGGTTTCTCGAAGAAGAACCAGGGAAGACGGTTGGGGCGAGAAATCAAGTAGAGATTTACGGTGAGTTTCTTGTTTTCTCTTCAATTCCATCTCTGATTTCTTGTTTTAAGTTGAAAAATGGGTCGGAAGAAATTAGTCGTGATTGAGAGTGACGAGGGTTTGCCCGAGGGTTTCATAACCCAAAACTTGTTGAAGGAACCCGATAATGAGAAATGTTTGATGCCTAAGGCTAACCTAGAGGTTATTAAGAAGAATCACGCCATGCCCTACGAAACAATCTTCTTCACTCACTCTGATTTGACTTCCGAATGTTATTCCCCTACTTGGGTATGCTTTCCGGAGTATCCCTTTGTTATAGGCTTAAAATTTCCTTTCCCCGACTTGATCACAAGGTTCTTCTCCTACACTAAACTAAACTATGCCCAACTGATGCCTCAAGGTTGGAGATACTTACAAACCCTAGTTAGATTAGGAGAGAGGGCCGATTTGGTTGTTGGATTAGAAGAATTAGCGTACACTGTGGATTTAAGGGGTTTTGGTCCAGGAAGGTTTGGTTTTAGGGTTAAGAATGGTGAGCCTATTTTGATCTCCAATCATGATCTTGCGGATAGAGGGTGGAGGAATAAGTTTTTCTTTGCAAGGAGGGACACCTTGGGTCACGAGGAGGGTGTTATTTCCAAATGGAGGTTTCAAGGTAGTGAAAATAATTTTTTCCTTTTTACGAACGCTTCCTAATACTTTGATAACTAACTACTAAAATTCCCTTTGTAGAAGTTGCTAAGCTGTCAGACTTGTTTCCAGGGCAAGAAGGAACGCAAGAAAACGTAAACCAGCTTCTCCAATTGGGTGTATCTGATAGGACCTTCAAGGCTTTTCCTGTTGAGTTCTTCGTTGAGAGGGCAGAGGTTGAAGGCGAAGCAGAGGTTGAAGCTGAAGAAAGTTTACCCCCAAACTTACCTGAGATGTCTACAGGTTTGACTCCTCAAAAATCTTTGTACTTTCGCAAGTCTTTCTAATTATCTCACTTTCCTATCTCCTTGTTGCAGCTACACGATCCAAATCCACTGTGAGTGCTACTGACTTGATGGCTGATGCTAAGGCAAAAAGGATTGCCAAGAAGGAAAGCAAACCTCTAACTCCAATGTCCATGGCCTCTAGTTCTGATCTAAATGCTTCCAAGAAGAAGGAGGAAGCAAAGAAAAGGAAGATGTCAGAAGTTGAGGCTACGGACACGAATGATGATTGTGATACGGCTAAAGCACAGAAGAAGCTAAAAGATGCAATAGCATGCTTTGTTGACAAGGTAAGATGAGAAAACTTGAACTTTGCTCTAGATTTTTGATGAGTGCTAATATTTCTTTTACCCAGGTAGCGGATATCATGTGTCCTATTATGGACCAGTTTGATGCTTTGAAGATCAAAGCAGCCAAATACAATTATGAAGCTGAGGACTACAAGAAGCAAGCTACCAAGAATGCTGAGGAGGTCGAGAAGTTGAAGAAAAATCTTGAAGCTGAGAAGAAGGAGTTGGAAGTTGTTAAGGCTGAAAAAGTGAAGAAAAAGGAAGCCCACGAGAAGGAATTTGATGCTGCGAAAAAGGACTTTACGTTTAATGCTACCAAAGTGGTGTTTGAAGCCAGGATTGAACTTATGAAAGAGTACAAGAATGGGCTGGCTCCGGATTGGGATGTAGAAGCAGAGAAAAGGTCTTTGGAAGATTTTATTGGTGAGTCGGTAGATGCAGAGGAAGTGAATTCTGCGGCTCTGAAAGCTCTGGTTGAGGATACTGATAGAACCCTGAGTACCCTAGTGGTAGCTCAAAATGGTCAAGGGGAGAATACAACACCGGCGGCAGCAGGCCAAGTTTAAAAACAGTTTAAAACTTTGTTGGGTATTTTGGGTGAACAAAAACAATTTTTGCTTTTATTTTGGTACAACAAATGGGGGGAGTGTCCCCAAAAACAAGGTTTTTTATTTTGTAATGGCTCATAAGAGCCGAGACAATTTATTTGGGGGTACTAGGTTGGTCTAGTACTCCAAGCTTTTTTAGGGTTTTAGGGACTGGTTGGCTTACCCAACTTGTCCACTAGTTTGCAAAAAATCTTTTGAAAATACTTAACGGTTTTTTTTTAGCAAAGTATTTTATGTCTTTGAGAGACACTTTGTTTGTTCTTTAGATAACATGTAAATGTTATAAACCGAAGGTAACATGAAAATGTTACAACCAATAGTTCACAACTTGAGTAAGTGTGAAAACGTGCGCCCAGGCGAAGGTGTCAAAACCTTAATTCGTAAGAAAAGATGAATATCTTTTAACCATATGTACCTTTGATCAGAGGTAAATCGTTTGAAGAGATAGAACAAGTATCAGCCGTCCTGGCGTGTCAACAAGTTCCATCCCTCTCCAGCTAAAGTTTCAACATGTATCAACCGATCGGCGTGTCAACATGTTGAACTTTTTCTTCCTCGTGCTCAAACATGTATCGCCCGTATCGGCGTGTCAACATGTTTGTCCTGTTTCCAGCCTTAGGTCTCAACAAGTATCAGCCGTACTGGCGTGTCAACATGTTGAGCCTACTCCATTTGCTCAAGTTGCACCTCGCAAAACAGATTTATGTTAGGGTAGGGCGTTAGCGTAGCTAACGCCCCTCCGATGCTTAAGTTAGTAAGGATTCTCCACAAAAAATTAACAACTTGAAATATACGAATGAATTTGACAACTAAAAATAAATCGTACCTGAGAAGTCTAGTTGCAAATAACTGGACTTACATGAAATAAAGTTTCAAGTGGATGGCGTTCCAACTTCTAGGGATTCTATCTCCACTTGGGGTTGACAACCAGTACGCACCTTTGCCAGCTTCAGCGTCGATGAGATATGGTCCTTCCCACTTGGGGGCTAACTTACCTACATTCAATTCTCTTGTATTTTGAAATACTTTTCTTAAAGCTAAATCACCAACCTGGAACCTTCTGACTCTGATATTTTTGTTGTAGGATCTTGCAATTCGTTGTTGATAAGCCGCCATCCTTATCTTGGCTAAATCCCTGATCTCATCAATTGTATCTAAATCTTGAGTTAGCAAGAGATTATTTTCATCTTGAGTTAATAAGCCATACCTTGCTGTTGGGATTGTTACTTCAACCGGAATTACAGCCTTCCGCCCCCATATACCAATGAATATGGAGTTCTACCTGTGGCTCCTTTTGTGGTAGTCCTATCTGCCCAAAGTACAAGTGGTAACTCTTCAGCCCATTTTCCCTTCTTTTGATCTAGACGCTTCTTCAAGTTGTTGATGATCAACTTGTTGCTTGATTCATCTTGGCCATTGGCTTGAGGGTGGACAGGTGTAGACATGATCAACTTGATGCCCCAAATGAGTACAAAAATCCCCGGTCTTCTTACTTATAAATTGTGACCCGTTGTCACATATAATCTCCGATGGCACACCAAACCTCGCTAATTATATTTTTCTTTAGAAATGAGATTACCTCCTTATCTCTCACCCGTACATAAGCTTCGCTTCGATCCACTTTGAGAAATAATCGGTTAATGCCAACATGAACACCTTGCCTCCGGAGCCTTAGGCAACTTGCCTACAATGTCCATGCCCCACCGCATGAAAGGCCAAGATGGGACTATAGAATGTAGAGGCTCAAGCAGGTTGATGCAAGATGTTACCGTGTCTTTAGGCGTGCATCACATTTTTGTACATAGCTCATAGCATCTTGACGCATGGTTGGCCAATAGTATCCTGTCTTGAGGGCCTTCAACGCCAGTGCTTTCCCACCAGAATGGTTCCCACAAATTTCTTCGTGGATTTCTTTGAGTACTAGTTCAACTTGCTCATTATCGACACATCTCAAATAATGTCCTGCAAAAGACCTCTTGAATAGCACATTATCTATCAAAACAAAAGTAGAAGTACGAATCTTAAAAGATCTAACATTCTTAACATCGGGTGGAATAGTTCCAAGTTGAAGGAACTCAATTACAGGTTGGGTCCAAGAAGGTTTAGCATCTTGTGCCCCAGTAGGTGGAGTAACCACTTGAGTTTCCTCAACTTGGTCTATTACTGGGTACTTAACATAAATAATGGGGATATTAGTATGGAACATTGATTTGCAAGCTGAACCCAAGTTGGCCAAGGCGTCCGCTTCTGCGTTCTCTTCTCTAGGGACCTGTTCTAAAGAGAATGATAGAAATTTCGAAGCTAAAGCCTTAACATGTTGGAGGTACAGGGTCATCTTGGAATGCTTCGCCATATAACTGCCATTAAAATGGTTAGCTAGCAATTGAGAGTCAACAAATACATTTAAATGCGTAATATTTAAACTTAAAGCTGTAGTTAAACCCATGATTAGAGCTTCATACTCGGCTTCATTATTTGTTGCACTAAATTCACAAGATACAGCTTGAGGTATGATATCGCCTTGAGGGGACTTCAGGACTATTCCCAAACCAATTCCTTTGGAATTTGAAGCTCCATCTGTAAACAATGTCCAAAATCTAGGAATAGTTTTACCTTCAAGTTGTTGCACTTCCAGTTCTACCTCGGGCTGCAAACTTGGACTGAAGTCAGCTACGAAATCGGCTAGGGCCTGTGATTTGATGGCTGTTCTTGGCTCGTATGAAATGTCATACGTGCTCAACTTGACCGACCACTTGGCCAACTCTCGCCCGACATCTCCGGGAGTTCTCAACACATTTCTCATAGGATAATTAGTTCTAACAGTTATGGAATGTGTTTCAAAATAATGACGTAGTTTTGTAGCAGCAGTAGTTAAGGCTAATATCAATTTTTCAAGATGAGAGTACCTTGTTTCAGCATCTAATAAAGACTTACTTACGTAGTAAACAGGATGCTGTTCACCTTGGACTTCCTTCACCAATACTGCACTAACAGCATTTTCGTATACAAATAAATATAAATAAAGGTGCTCACCATGTTCGGGTTTGGCAAGTAGGGGTGACGTCATCAAATATTCTTTAAGTTGTTTGAAAGCTGCCTCATGTTGGTCAGTCCATTGAAAGAGTTTGTTTCTTCTTAATACTTCATAGAATAACCTGCACTTATCAGATGATTTGGATATAAATCTATTCAAAGCAGCTACTCTACCTGTTAACCTTTGTACGTCCTTGATATTCTTAGGGGATTCCAAGTTGAGAATGGCTTTGATTTGTTCGGGACTTGCTTCAATTCCCCTCTTGGTCACCATATATCCCAAGAATTTACCTGCTCTGACACCGAAGTTGCACTTCGAAGGATTGAGCTTCATGTTGAAGGCTTTCAAGATGTTGAAGGCCTCAGCAAGGTGTTCTACATGGTCTTCAATACGCTTGGACTTTACTACCATATCGTCTATGTAGACCTCCATCGTCTTGCCAAGTTGATCTTTGAACATCTTGTTCACTAACCTTTGATAGGTTGCCCCTGCATTTTTAAGACCAAATGGCATAGAAATATAACAATATATACCTTCCGGAGTCATGAATGCCGTATCTTCTTGGTCCGAAGGCTCCATTTGAATTTGTTGGTACCCTAAGATGCATCCATGAATGTCAAGATGTCATGGCCAGCTGTCTCATCAACTAGAGAATCAATATGAGGGAGAGGGAATGGATCCTTCGGACAGGCCTTGTTCAAGTCGGTGAAGTCCACGCATACTCGCCACTTGCCATTCTTCTTCTCCACCACTACAACGTTAGCCAACCACCTTGGGTACCGAACTTCTCTCGATCATCTTGGACTTCGTAAGCCTCTCAACTTCATCCTTTATGATCCGGTTCCGCTCCCGGGCGAACTTCCTTCTTTTGATGGACAGACGGATGGTCGGATCGATGTTCAACTTGTGAGTGATGATGTCCTTGCTTATCCCCGTCATGTCTTCATGATTCCATGCAAAACAACATTTCGACTTTTCAGAACTCGATCGCCTCCTCTTCAATTTCGGACGGTAGGTCTATCCCAACTTGCACTTGGGCCTCGTGGATTTGATGCATCAACAGAACGCTTTTTGTATCGTGCTCCACTGCTTCAAGAACTTCCTGGGCCTTTTTCTTTAATTGCTATGCTTGCCAAGGGGTCGAGCTTGCTTTCATGTTGACCTTTTAGCATTCTTTAGAGACTTGCCGGTTTCCCTTCAACTTGGCAACTCCCCAAGGTGTTGGAAACTTGACGCATTGATGGTAAGTTGATGGCACGGCCTTCATGTTGTGGATCCAAGGTCTTCCCAATATAACATTGTACGAGGAAGAGCACTCAATCACACAAAACCTCTCCATGGAATTCATACCCTCTAGGTAGATGGGCAACTTGATCTCTCCGACTGTTTGCTTCACCTCACCACTGAACCCTACCAGTACGGATGAATTCTTCACCACTTCGGACAGAGGGATGCCCATATCTTCAAGGGCATGAGTGAAGATGATGTTGACCGAGCTGCCACCATCGATCAGAATCCGCTTGACCACACAATTAGCAATCTGCACCTGAACAACTAGACCATCATGATGAGGGTCCAACGTGTTATCCTTATCTTCATCTTCAAAAGAAATGATATGACCATCTGTGAAGTCACGACGCCTTGAAGGAAATTCTGACGGATCCTCCATAGAGCTCTTGGCATGACGCTTGGCTGCAGAGTAAGTTGTGCCGCAAATATGAGACCCACCTGAAATAACATTCACAACCTTGGTGGCTGGAGGGGGTGCAACTTTCTCGGGTCTAGATTGCTCCCCCGAATCAGGTTCTTGGGATTCACTCCTAACCCTCTTCTTGCCCAACAAATCCTTGAGAAGACCCTTGGACAATAAATGAGCAATCTCCTTCCTCAAGGCGAAACAGTTCTCGGTAGTGTGCCCAAAATCCTCATGGAATGCGCACCACTTGGACTTGTCCTTCCAAGTTGTTGACTGGTCATTCTTCTTGGGCCACCTTGCTTTATCACCAAGATTTCCCATGGCGCACAAGATTCCTGCAATGTCCACAGAAAAGCAATATTCAGAAACCTTTGGATAATCATTATCATCTCCCTCCTGATCATCATCTACAACGTGAATTTTAGAGGGTTCAGTTTTAACAGGGGGTTTGCCCCTATTGGACTTATAGTGATGGGAATCCGATCGTCTGTCAAAGGGCTCAAATAGAGGAGTAGGAGTCCTTCCAGTTGATTTCCCCATTGCCAAGTTGTCCTCCTCCAATCTGATGATAGGCAAGGCCCTGGTTCTGATCTCCTCAAGTTGTTTCGCCGGATTCATCACCAACTCATTGTAGAACAATGAGTTCTTCTTCAAGCCTATACGGAATGCTTCCGTTGCTGTGGACACGTCCAAGTTGGGTATAGTCACTGCCTCCTTGTTGAACCTGTGCAAATACTCTTTAAGATTTTCGTTAGGCTGTTGCACAATTCTATAAAGATCACTGGTCAACTTGTCGAATGCCCTGCTGCATGAAAATTGATTAATGAACATATTGACAAGTTGAGCATAAGATGAAATAGAGTTTAGAGGAAGCCCTGTTAGCCATTTTAAGGCCGGTCCTGACAAGGTTGAGCCAAAGCCCCTGCAAAAACATGCTTCTTTAAACATAGGGGGGATACTTATGATATCCATTGATTCCTGATACAACAATACATGCTCTGCTGGATCGGTACTCCCATCATACTTCTTCATATGAGGGACTGAGAATTTCTTCGAGATCTCCACACTGGCTATTGCTGGCACAAAACGAGACTCATTGTAGCAAGTTGGAGAGACTTGATGATACGGCAAGTTGACTCCAGCACGCTTCAAGCAACTCCTTAATGGTTTGCATTTCCTTAACAAGTTGGTTCTCTGCGAAAAGAGGAGCATTATTAACCTGAGGTGCGAAAGTATCGAAAGTATTAAAGAAACTTCCTGTTTGCCCCATTGAGGGCGTAGCAAAAGTGTAGCAAGATGATAGCGCAGGTTGGCTAGCTGGTAGGCCGAATCTTGGTTGCTCGATTGGAATGGATGTCACAATTGTGCTCTCCGCTGGCAAGGTGTTGGACATAGGGATATCTCCGACATGGCTCGGTCATGTACCTGCACCAAACAAAGATCTAGGAAGTAAAGGTGAAAACGGAGTGGATACTTGAGTCTCAGCTTGCTTCCCTTTACGCAGACTATCAATGGCATTGAATATCATGGTATTCGTATGCTCCTGAGCATTCAACCGGTCATTTACTTTCTTCAACATATCGGCCATGTTGGCCATCAATTCCAGGTTGACAGCTTCTGCATTCAAAGAAGGATTGCTTTGGGTGCCGGAAACTGGAAGTGACCGACTCTTCTCAGCTTGACTGTCGGATGATGGATTAACCATTTCTACGCAAATAAACAAAGTTTCCCACAGACGGCGCCAAATTGTTTTGGTCAAATTTCAACAAGTGTATTTTAATGAGAAGAAAAGTGACTAAAGTGATATGAATCTAGGTACAGTGATTATCGAATTGAATAGAAATGGACACAAGATGTTTGTTGACTAGGGAAAGCCCTTGAACAACTTGTTCGCCGGCATAAAACCCCGGGAGGATTTGGCTCCTACCTTGATCGAAAGTTTACTAAGTGTTCTTGGTGATTACAATGCTAAGAGCGTATAAAGAAGGGAGCTTAGGCTAGTGAATCATGTGTGTGAAAATACAGTGCTTTTTCCCTTTTATATCTCAAATAACGGCTAATTAACAAAGAAGTAAAAATAATCCTAAAATCCCGGGAGTGATGCCGATCTTGGTGAGATTTATCCGCAGTCGTTTGTTGAGAAGAAGATAATGATCCGTTGCTGAAGAAACGTGGTTGAACCAGTCTTCGCTTCCTCTCGTCACATTCCCTAAAAAATAGGACTAACGTAACAAAGAATTCAACCTGCGAATAACCAAGAGGTAAATAGGACAACTCAAGTTGTTAGTACCAAGTCGTTATAGGCAAGTTGTAAAACATGTTGACTGAAAATGTAGGGCCCAACAATAACATTTGTAAAGATGATGAGCTAACATGAAGAATTTGCCTGGATATCTCCAACGAGAAGAGAAAAAGGAAAAACCTCAATGGAAAGCTTTTGGAGTTCTTGATTACGTCCGTCTTGAAAATTGGAAGTCCAAAGAAAAATTTATCCCCTCGAGAGCTAACAAGAAAGCATCGTCCTCTACCAGTAAACCTCCATTTGTGAAAAGGGAAACCCAAAAACTAGATGCAAAAATTTCTGACAGCGAGCCAAAGACTTGTCAGAAAGATACAAATGAGTTAAGATTTTCTGATCGTTTTTCTCCTGAAGAACCCTTTTCTGATTGGACCTCAGTTACCAATTCTTCATCTGCAAGTGAGTCTTCAATGAGATCTTATCAAGACCTAGCTACAAAATCAACACACCATCTGAGAATAAGTTTAAAATTAGATATGAAATGGGTTTTTAATATAGAGGTTGAAGACAATAATATAGAGAATAATATAGAGGTTGAAGACAAGGGTACATTGGTCTTTTCGATTCGATGGATGGCTTTTTTGTAACAATTATTATTGCGGGGGTATTCAGTAATGTTGCGGGGGCGAATAACAATTCTCTATAGAATAATAGCAATTCTTGAATTCTTACTATATTTGAGAGATTGGTGCGCTTGCCGGTATGGGATTGACAACTATGCCCTTGCGTACTCAAAACAATTATCTACTCAAATTCTCTCTCTTACTAAAATGCACTTTTTATACTCACACAACACTTACATTTTTTCTTAATCCCCATGCCCAAAACAAAAGCGTAACTTTTAGTGTGACCGAGGGAGGGAGTATGTTTTCAACATCCAATTAACCTTTTATCCATAACTTGGTCTTGCAATATACTCCCTCCGTTTCGGCCGACTTAGGACTTTTTGCCATTTTGGGCGTCCCACCCGACTTAGGACGGCCCAAAATGGAAACCTTAAATCACTATTCTCTCCACTCATTCTCTCTCGTACATTATTTTAATACTCACAACACCATTATAATTTACTACTCCCTCCACTCATTCTCTCTCCTATTTTTAAATTACACTCACAACATTTACCTTTTCCTTAATCCCCGTGCAATTTCAAAAAATCCTAAGTCGGCCGGGACGGAGGGAGTAAGTGTTTTGCATATTTGGATATTTTTCTAATTATTACCCGTACCAAATTCAAGTATACTAAATGTTTTAATTAGTAGACTTTTCAGCCGTGAACTCTTTAAGTCGAACAAAGAAAGTATATGTGATAGGTAAGCAGTTAATTATTGTTCATTCAGTATTCTAAGTTTAACCATCCTGATTGGAACAATGAAACGCTACGGTGAAAGCATAGCAATTCCTATTTAAAACTCAATCTATGAATAGCCTCAAGAAGAATATACGATAATCATTTATACAGTACAATTTTTTGCCAAAGAGTTCTTGCTTAAGCGGTATCCAATGTCCCAAGACTGTATTTTCCTCTGTAGTCTATGTCTCTTATTCCTTGAATTTAAGATGGAGAAATACCAGTCTAGTTGATTCTTTGGAGTTAGAAGGAAAACTTGGAGAGATCGAAGTGGGGAATATGCACAATTTGGAGATCAGTAGTTAGGAGTCTCTAAGCTTGATGATGGAACTATGATAACTGCTTTGAATGTGGATCATGTTTCAAGTGCAACTACAAATGTTACTAGTCTTTAGGCATATAAGTTCAGTTGTTGTCGTAGGACTGGACTTTATCAAAAAAAGTGCCTAAATTAAGATAACTTGGGTTGGAAAACTCAATTAACTGAAAATGATATATAGTTATGCAGAAGAAGTCATGTGAAGTGCCACCAAAGTGTTGGGTTTCGTGGGTCCATGCGCAGCGGAAGAAAGCAAATTAACACGAAAAACCCCAGAGCAATGGATCCGTTCTAGATGATTAATTAAATAGGATGAAATAGAAATACCAACCTTGATGCCCTTTGTCTTTGATAAACACGTTCCAACTCCAGGTTTGATGATCTTGTGAATCCTTGATGAACGAACCTTGAATCACGAACTTAAGATCTTGAATTGCGAAAATCCTCTATGTGTATTCACACGTTGAACGAACCCTAGAACGATTCTAGGTGGATTGTTAGATCCTTTTATTGAAACCCCTTTCAATCTATGAAGAAATATGGAATTGGTGTGTTTTGATATTCAATTCAGCTCCTAACTTATGTTCCTCTACTGCTCGTATGCCAAATTCTAAATATTTTAATCCCGAATTTATAAACCCAGAAAACCTAAAAGAAGCTCTTATTCTTCGGGAAAAATGCGATTCTGAACCAGAAGGCGGTCTTTCTGCTACTTCTCCTTCGGCATATCATGATGCTCGCACTTATGGGGGTATTGTTGGAGGAGTTCATGTTGATCCGAGGGCTCCAATGGCTGACGGCGATAATTTTGAAGACTATTACGATGAAGAAGATGGATTTCAAAAGGTTAAAGGGAAACGAGGAAAATCTGGATCGAAAGCTAAATCAAAAAATCTCAAGCCTAAAAGGCCTTGGTTTCCTAAAAGGCAATTTGATTGACATTTTTATTTATCTTATTTTTTATTTTTCTTTAATTATTGTACTTTTTAATTTTTAATAAAATTTAGGGGGCATTGCCCTTTTCGCTTTAAAAAAAAAAGCTAGGGTAAAAGGGAGGCAGTATTTATACTCTATAAATACCTTTTCCTATTCAGAAAACCCTAATTCCAAGCCCGTTACGTATCTGCCAGCGCTGACGGGATGACTCGTCCCATAGAGCACGAGTCGTCCCCTTTCACAATGCTCCAGATACAGTCGTCCCACTTAAGGGAATAGTTAGTACAAATCTTGGGCACGAGTCGTCCTTATGGGCACGAGTCGTCCCATATGGGACGAGTCGTCCCTCAGGACAACACCTTTGATACACTCGTCCCAGGCCAAGGGAATAGTTGGTTCTGGCCAAGGGACGAGTCGTCCCCTCGGTACAAAAAGTCCATATTTTCCATTTTTGACAATTCGTTCGATGTGTGTGACCCTATAGGACTATATTATGTTGGTAATGAGTTCGATCACATCGATCCTCATAAGACATGAGCGGACTCTAGCAAACCATCATGTCTATCCAAATAATATAATATCAAGTTCGATTTCCTACATAGAACATATTGTTAGTGTTATGCCCTAGGCCTATAGTTGATAGACCTATATGTTGACATTATTTATTATTATATGAAAAGTTTATTATTTGATTATTATATATTTTTACATATTTATTGTAATAATCTCCGTCCCTAGTTATAAAGTGAATAATTAGTATAATTGTTAATGGATAATCATATGATGATTATAGGCATAGAGATGCACATTGAAATTATGGGTACTTGTTAGTGAACAAGTGACTGGACTTGACCCGTATGAGATTTATATCATGGTCAAATGTCATAATTAAATCTCATATGAGATGTGGCATGGAAGAAAACCCAGTTTGTCTTTCATGAAGATTTGGGGTTGTGATGCATATGTCAAGAAGTTAACTTCTGACAAGCTAGCACCTAAGTCTGATAAATGTGTTTTCGTGGGTTATCCTAAGGAAACTAAAGGATACTATTTCTACAACCGAAACGAGAACAAAGTGTTTGTTGCTCATAATGGTACCTTCTTAGAAAAGGAGTTTCTTCGCAAAGTAACCAGTGGGAGTAAAATAGATCTCGAAGAAATTCGAGAACCCGAAAACAACATTGAACCAATGGTAGAAACTGAACCAAGTTCACAAAGAGTTGTGGAACCGGTTCAAGATGCACAAGTCCTTCGCAGAAGTGGTAGGTCACGATCCGAACCCGAGAGATATATATTTCTTGTTACAAAAAGTGATCAAGTGGAGTTAATCGAAAACGATGAACCTACTTGCTATCAAGAAGCGATGTCCTCTCCTGATTCGGAAAAATGGCAAGAGGCCATGAAGTCCGAATTACAATCCATGAGTTTGGAACTTGATTGATCCACCCGAAGGTGTAAAAACCATAGGGTGCAAATGGGTCTTCAAGAAAAAGACCGACATGGATGGGAAGGTGTACACCTATAAGGCTAGGCTTGTAGCTAAGGGATATAGGCAGATTCATGGTATCGACTATGATGAAACCTTTTCACCTGTAGCTATGCTTAAGTCTATTAGAATTTAATTGACATAGCCGCATATTATGACTATGAGATATGGCAAATGGATGTCAAGACAGCTTTCCTAAATGGGAAGTTACTTGAGGATGTATACATGATACAACCTGAAGGTTTTGTCAGTCCAGAAAATTCTAACAAGGTGTGTAAGTTGCAGAGATCCATTTATGGATTGAAGCAAGCTTCTAGGAGTTGTAATCTACGTTTTGATGAAGCAATCAAAGAGTTTGGCTTTATCAAGAACGAAGATGAACCTTGTGTATACAAGAAAATTAGTGGGAGCGTAGCACTATTTCTAGTGTTCTATGTCGACGATATACTCATTGGAAAGGACATTTCTGCACTACAGACTGTCAAGTCTTGGTTGAGAAAGTGCTTTTCAATGAAAGATATGGGCGAAGCTGCATATATCCTTGGTATCAAGATCTATAGAGATAGATCTAAAAGGATGATTGGTTTAAGTCAAAGTATTTACATTGACAAGGTTCTTAGAAGATTCCAAATGGAAAATTCTAAAAGAGGAAACTTGCCAATGTTGCATGGTGTATCTCTTAGCAAGACTCAAAGTCCTAAGACTAATGATGAGCGAAAGAGAATGAATGGTATTCCATATGCTTCGGCAATTGGGTCTATCATGTATGCTATGTTATGTACTAGACCCGATGTCTCGTGTGCTCTAAGCATGACGAGTAGGTACCAATCGGATCCTGGCGAACCACATTGGATAGCAGTCAAGAATATCCTCAAGTACTTACGAAGAACTAAGGATGTATTCTTGGTCTTTGAAGGAATGGAAGAAGATCTTGTTGTAAGAGGTTACACAGATGCTAGCTTCCAAACCGACAAAGATGATTTCAGATCGTAGACAGGATTTTTGTTTACGCTGAATGGAGGCACTGTCAGTTGGAAAAGTTCCAAGCAAAGTACCATCGCTGATTCTACAACCGAAGCTGAGTACATAGCAGCATCTGATGCAGCTAAGGAAGCTGTTTGAATCAAAAAGTTCATTAGTGATTTGGAAGTCGTTCCAAGTATCAATGATCCTATTGAACTTTATTGTGACAATAATGGTGTCATTGCACAAACAAAGGAACCAAGGTCACATCAGAGATCCAAACACATACTTCGACATTTCTACATTATCTGAGAGATATGCGAAAGGGAAGACGTAAAGATATGCAGAGTAGACACTAATGACAACTTGACGGACCCATTAACTAAGGCTCTTCTACAAGCTAAGCATGATGGACATGTTAGGTCCATGGGTATTCGATACATGGGAGATTGGGCCTAGTGCAAGTGGGAAACTGTTAGTGTTATGCCCTAGGCCTATAGTTGATAGACCTATATGTTGACATTATTTATTATTATATGAAAAGTTTATTATTTGATTATTATATATTTTTGCATGTTTATTGTAATAATCTCCGTCCCTAGTTATAAATTGAATAATTAGTATAATTGTTAATGGATAATCATATGATGATTATAGGCATAGAGATGCACATTGAAATTATGGGTACTTGTTAGTGAACAAGTGACTGGACTTGACCCGTATGAGATTTATGTCATGGTAAAATGTCATAATTAAATCTCATATGATCACTTCATTTAGTCCCTAGACCTGAGATTATCATGACCTTACATATGATGAAAGTCATGTTTGATTTTAGTCAAACGATATCTTAACACGATATCTATAAAGGCTATCTTTGGCATGATCGGACTCATGATGGAAAGGATGATAAGTCAAGATGAAATTTGTCCCTCGAAAGAGAGATGTTTTGCTTGGGCCCCTCGATGAGTGATAATGATGAAAGTGTATGGCCATACCCCAATGCGATTGGATTATCATTATACTCAAGATCGAGAAAGCATTGAACAAATATAAGTTGACGTGGACCATGACTTGTGTTCAATATAACATCGTGAGACAAAGGGAGAAATGGAAGTATACCATTGGAAACGTAAACTCTTACGTTATATTAATTGGGTAGACATAATGGCTTGCTAGAGTCCGCTTATATTTTATGAGGGTCGATATGATCGGGCTCATTTCCAACATAATATAATCCTATTGGGTCACATACAACTAGAATGAATTGGTTAAACCAGAGGAAGAAAATTGAGAAAGTCCTGATGTGGCAAGAGTCATCGCCCGACATAACCTGCCCAGAGGTTGTTAGTAGTCGTGCGACAGATCATGCCACTGAGGCGGTTTACAGACAGTTTCCTAATTTGATTAGGAAACAAATACTAATACTAAGGTAGTATAAATATGAGGTCTGTGAACCCTAATTGTCTAGCCGAATTTTCAAAAGGAAAATCACAATAAAAGGTTTCTCAATATTCTCTCTAAAGTTTAAGGATCTAGCAATCATCAAGAATTGTTCTTGGTTCATTCAAAGGTGTGGATACTACTAGAGGGTCTTCGCTCATACGACGATCAAGGCCTAGAGTTCGAATCTGAAGATTCAAGTCTTGAAGATCGAAGTTTGTGATTCAAAATCACATTGATAGATTGTTCGATAGCTCAAGAACGGAAAGTAATTAAGGTTGGTAAATTCTATCTCATAGGAATTCAATTTAATTTGTATAGAACGGATCTTAGGGCTCTTGGGTTTTGTGTTATTTTGATGCTAATTCCGCTGCGCATGGACCCATAAAACCCAACACATATCACAATCCTATTGTCACACGATGTTATATTGAACATGAGTCATGGTCCACGTCAACTCATTTTGTTCAATGCTTTCTCGTTATCAAGTAAATTGATCAATCGAATGTTATTAATCACATTAATTCATTCGGACATGGCCATGTACATCATCAATCTTACTTACGAGTGACCTAGCAAACATCTCTCTTTACGAGGGACAAAATTCCATCTTGACTTATCATTCTTCCCAACAAGAATCATATCATGCCAATAATAGCCCTTATTGTTATTCGGTTAAAGATAACGTTAAACTATATCAAACACAATATTCATCGAGTGGAAGACGATGATAATCTCAGGTCAAAGGATATCAATGATATAACTATATGAGATTTAATTATGACATTTGACCATGACATAAATCTCATAACGGGTCAAGTCCAGTACCTTGTTCTCTAACAAGTACCCATGAATTTAATGTGCATCTCCATGCATATAATCATCACATGATTATCCATTAAACTTCATACTAGTGCTTCTTAAGTACTAGGGACACGATTATTACAATAAACATGCAAACATATATAATAATCAAAATAACAATCTCTTATATAAATGAATAATGACATTACATTTAAGGCTATCTCTATAGGCCTAGGGCACTAACACCTACACAAAGATGCATAGAGACCATCTTTGATATGAATCAAAGTGTCATGTTTTCCTTTCTCCAAGATCACACCATCCTTAACCACTGCAATCATATCTGCTCCCTTTATAGTGGAAAGCCGATGAGCCACCATCACTGTTGTCCTGTTGACCATTACTGATGCAGCACGGAAGCGATAGATTCGTGATTAGCGCACTAATCACAAGAGTTCTCAAGCAAAGAACCCTAAAATACAATAAACTGGAATCCACCAGCAATAATCTGGAATCAACTGACGCAGCACGGAAGCGATAGATTCGTGATTAGCACACTAATCACAAGAGTTCTCAAGCGAAGAACCCTAAAACACAATAAACTGGAATCCACCAGCAATAATCTGGAATCCACCAGGAATTAAGAGAAAACTCTTTAAATTATCATTCAAAAGCTAAGTTTAACAAAGCCCTAAAAGATGTTTAAATACTCTCTCAAAACCCTAACACAAACCCTAAAACGAAATAGCAAACCAAAGACTAAAATACCCCTACTTAAATTAACTTTAAAACAGTAATAATAAAATTAAACGCAAATATCAGCAACTTCCTGTCAATTGAGGCGCCCGCCTGGTTCTTGCGAAGCGCCCGCCTCGCCTCAAGCCTTGTTCCAGTCAGTCGAGTGTCGATGAGGCGGCCGCATGGTTGATTGTGAGGCGATCGCTTCACGTCCAGGAGGTTGGTCTCGTTGTCCTCCCAATGAGGTGCACGCCTGATCATGCCTGGGGCGCCCGCCTGGGTCACCACCTCTGTCTCCATCAATTACCCTGTCCAATGCATCTTGAACCACCCTTTCAGACTCTGCATCTAGTGCACTTGTTGTCTCATCTAGTAATAGTATCTTCGGACTCTTCACCATGGCCCTCGCAATGGTCACTCTCTGCTTCTGCCCACCAGACAGTTGCACACCCCTCTCTCCAACTATTGTATCATACCTCTACACAATATGAAGTTTCATTTTAGCAGCTATTCCAAACAAATAAAATAAAATAATATTCTTATAATAATAATAATAATAATAATAATAATAATAATAATAAACAAAAAAATACAGTGCATGATTTATGGAGCCACAAAATGATGCAAGAAAAATTAACATGTTGCAAACCGCTAATGAAGTGGTGGGCATTTGCCAAATCTGAGGCAGCTAATATTTCTGCCTCAGTTGCATCTCCGTCCTTCCCATATGCTATGTTGGCTTGGATGGTGTCACCAACAAGATTGGTTCTTGGCCCACAAGACCCATTTGTTGCCTCAGCCATTTCAGTTGGAATTCTGAATATTATCCCATCCAGCATAATATGACCAGAAATAGGGTCGTAAATCTCTGTGATAATGAGATCACTGTTGACTTCCCACTTCCACTTTCTCCAACCAATGCCACTATCTGAGACATTAATATTGTTTTTGTCAATTTCTTGTAAGCTTTGAAATTGAACATTTGGTGGAATGATTTTGGGCACAAATGGAATATAAGAATGAGAAAATTCAAGATGCTACATCAAGATGTAACGAGGAAAGCCCTTGATCAATTGATCTCCGGCACAAAATCTTGGGAGGTTTTAGGAAATCTACCTAAAACCAAAGTGTTTACTCCCTCCGTCCTGCTAATATCCGCACTAAAACTGTTTGCGCGGGAATTAAGGAATATGATATTTTAATAAAATGTTGTGAGTGTAAAAGTAAAGTAGGAGAGAGAATGAGTGGAGGGTGTAATAAATTATAATGGTGTTGTGAGTATTAAAATAATGTAGGAGAGAGAATGAGTGGGGTTGGGTGAATATTTTATTAATATAAAGTTTCCTTTTTGGGAATGTGCGGATATTAGCGGGACGTCCAAAAAGGAAAGTGTGCGGATATTAGCGGGACGAAGGGAGTATAATATTTCTTGAGTGATTACAAGGTGGAAGTATAGAGAGAGTTACAAAATTGCCGTTCATGGCGCCTATCCCTAGCTCTCTTTTTATACCCAAAAAATGATGAAGTAATTGTCTTGTAATCGTAAATCCCTAAAAATTCGGGGCAGGTTGCTGAATATGTGGAGTCGTTGCCATGACCTGATCTTCCGTTAGAAATGCGTTTGAATTACATAAGGCTTGGTCATTGATCTTCGCGTAGTGATTATCTCCTGAAAAATAGGAATGGTTGAACCTGCAACTTCAAGTTGTCTAAAAATAAGATGTCATGTTCAAGATGTTTAAGTATCAAGATGCTAAAGATGTTGAATTTCCGTACCCAAATTGGCGAACCACAAGTAGTAATGATAATACACTATTATTATTACTTAAGCAAACTTACACAAGAACAAGATACAAGTGCTTATTGCACAAAATTACTATGCTGCCACACTAGATTATTACTACTTGTGGTTCGCCAATTTGGGTACGGAAATTCAACAAGTGGTATCAGAGCGGTACGACCCGGGATCGCGGGAACCGTTGTTGAGGCGTTGTTCGGAATCGTTGCAGGTGCACAGTAGGAGACTGTGAAGCTCGTGGTGGGAGACCAGGCTTACTTGGTGACGTGCACGGAGGCAGTACCAAGTCACGATGGTAGATCCGGCAAGCGCATTTGGTGGAGTCAGGAGACTCAACAATGGCAATTATAAGTATTGGCGAACGTGTATGCAGCTCTACTTACAAGGACAAGAGTTATGGAATGTCGTGGGTGGTAGTGAGACCACGCCACCGGAAAAGGAGGACACTCAAGCATTCCGAAAATGGGAAGCGAAAGCCGGGAAGGCTATGTACGCGCTAAAGATTAGCGTCGAGGATGAACTTTTGGAGCATGTCGAGGATGCACAAACTCCAAAAGAGATATGGGATACATATTCGACGTTATTTTCGAGGACTAATGAGGCTCGTCTCCAGATGCTCGAGAATGAGCTTATGTCGACTACGCAGAAGGATCTAACTGTAAGTCAATATTTCAACAAAGTTAAATCTTTATGTCATGAAATCTCGAAGTTAGATGTGGACTCAAAGATTAATGAGCAACGGATGAAAAGAATAATCATCCACGGGTTGAGACCAGAGTTTAAGGGTTTAGTTACTGCGATTCGTGGTTGGGCCACACAACCATCTCTTTTAGAGTTAGAGAGTTTGCTGGCCAGCTAAGAAACGCTAGACAAACATACATCTAGGTCTTCAACGCCAAAACCAATGGATTCAGAGGAAGCACTCTTTAGCCACCGAGGTCGCGGAAGACAACAAGGACGTGTTGTTGCGGAATGGAAAAAGAAAGATGAGATCCAAGACGAGCATGAAGGTCCGAGGTACAAAGGATGTTCTCACGCAGGGGAAGCGAAACCGAGGAATAAAGATGATTCTCGACTTGATGAGTGGAGACGAACCAATGAATGTTACAACTGCGGTCGTAAAGGGCATTTTCTAAAAGATTGTCCATTCAGGAAGAAGGTTGTCGAAGGAAATGCAGTTACCAATCAAGATCCCTATTTTAGTGAAGAAGGATGCGACATGGAAGCTTCCTTCGCAGATATAAGGATTCATAAAGACGACCCAGAAGAGGAAGAATGGTTTGAAGATCACACCTACCCAGTTACTACCGAAGAATGTTGGATTGATGACAACGTGGAAAGCGAAGAAGAGATTGACTTTGACGAAGGTTGATGGTTTGAAGATGTAGCTGCCACAGTCAACATTGGATGTAAGGACATTTTAGACGATAACGACACTTTAAAAACATTGACAAGCATGGTCGAAGTTGGTTCGAAGGAAAAGACACTTGAACTGGCTGACTTGAATTTGGATGATCCAAAGCTCGTAAACGAAAAGAAGCCAAAGATTAAGAGGGATCAATATCAAGAACACTCGGTACTTGAGCAAGGTATGTCCACTACGTTAAAGACTTTACCTATGTCTAACATGTGCTCTTTCGAGATGCCAAGAAGCACAAATGTGAAACACGAATTTTGGCTACGACAATGTGATGACCAAGAAGTTGCTCGCTACGATGGTACTAGTAATGACTTACATAAAAAGTCATACCGCAACATAAAAGAACAACTCGAGGTTGAAGCTCTTCAAAGAAAACCATTGGTGAAGTTCAAGAAGAAAGAGTCGGCGTTGAGGGAGAGTGTTGAAGTCAACACCGACTTACCTTACGGGAAGGTTCTAGAGAATTCTTCATCAATCCAGCCTTTGATTCACAGTCTTGAAGATTATGAAGAAACACCACAACCGAAATTTGAAGTGCGAAGGTCACCGCCATTAAAGAACTTTCTGGAGCAGCCGAGACATTTCCTAGGCAGACTCAGGAAATATCGAGAAAATTGGCAACCGGCCTAAAACACTATAAATAGGGGTGAGGTCTTTGTGTGTGGGTTGTACTCGTGGGATAGGTTCCAATCAGAGACAAGAGTTTAGTTTGTGGCTCCTTGGGGAGTTATAATCTAGTGTGGCAGCATAGTAATTTTGTGCAATAAGCACTTGTATCTTGTTCTTGTGTAAGTTTGCTTAAGTAATAATAATAGTGTATTATTATTACTACTTGTGGTTCGCCAATTTGGGTACGGAAATTCAACAAAAGATCCATGTTAGCCAAGATGTCAGTGCAGTCTTGAGTAAAAATTCTACCCCAAACAAATACATTATACCAACTCCAGTTTAGCATATACTCCCTCCGTGCCATAATAATATCACACTTCCCTTTTAGTCCGTCCCAAAATAAATGTCACGTTTCCAAATATGGAAAGAGTCTTAGAGCACTTTTAGCATTGTACAAGCAAGCACAAACAAGTAAAGCACATTCCTTGAAAACGTTGACTAGTCAAATGTGGCATCTATTATGGGACGGAGGGAGTAAATACTACTATATAAAAGGCATATGGGAAAATGGAAAGATGACACGGACACGGGTTTCTCTTACCTTGCTACTATGAATGGTCATGGAGAGATCTCTGAAGATTTGAACATCAGGTCTGGTAGGGTATTTCAAGCTTACATGGTGGAGTTCAATTTCCCCCAGACTCATCACTAGGGTCTATCTTGGACTCTCGATCTAGAATAGCAAATATAGAAACAACTGCATCCTTGGCTTTGCTAGAATCTGAAGTGAATGAGCTTGATTGAGAGACTACTAGGGCTGTCATTGTCAGGGCAAAGAAAACCTACCAGGAATAATTTATACTCCCTCCGTCCCAGACCAAGGATTCTACTTTCCCTTTTGGTCCGTCCCAGACCAAGAGTTCCTTTCCATAAATGGCAAGTTTTTGAATATATTTATACCCTTATCATCTTCATATATTTACAAAAAAACCATTCATTATACTCTTATAATTTTAATATATTTACAAAAAAACTAATCATTAACTTACTATTCCTCCCACTCATTCTCTCTCCTATTAAAAAACCAATCATTAACTACTATTCCCTATCTCATATTACAAAAAAACCATTCATTATACCCTTATAAAGTTAACATATTTACAAAAAAACCAATCATTAACTACTATTCCCTATCCCACATTTAACTTTTATTCATTTTTTAAAAAAAATCTTAAGAAGCGTGAAATCCCCCCCCCCCCGATGACCCTTGGTCTGGGACGGAGGGAGTAGTAATTACTAGATCACCATTCTGAGTTATTTGTGGTAATTTGAATCTTTTTTACTGTGGAGGAATTACTTACACAAAAAACATCAGAAAATGTAGTTTTTCCATCCTCAACACGCTGGGCTCCTGCATAAAAGCTTGCTGTATAGACACAAAACAGTAAAGCAGAAGATACCCCAAAACCAACTCCACTAACCAAGCCTTGCCTTATTCCCTTCTTTATGGGACCCTCACACTTCTTTCTGTATAGTTCCATTACTTCTCCTCCGCACAAAGAGAAGCAACAGTTCTTATACTTCCCACTTCATCTGCAACAACTTGGCTTGCTTTCTCGTACATAATCTGCAAAAGTTTCACTTTAGACTTAGGATCATAAATCGTGACATCAGAGTTCAGAGCTCCTAGTTAAGTGTTCAGTGTTCAGATTTCAGATTTTAGATTTCAGACTTCAGATGTAAGAGTTCAAAGTTCAGCGACATACCTTTGCATCAGCAGTGAATCCTGTCATGAACTTGAGTTGAACAAATCCATTGGCAGCTATGAGAGGAATCATGGCAAGGATTATAAGAGCCAATTACCAACTTGCTGCAAAAGCAATGCCTAAACCAACAGCAGCTGAGACAAAATCTTGAACAAGCTGAGCAAGTGCATCTCCCACTAGAGCACGTACACTAGCTGCATCTGCAGAGAGCTTTCCACCAATTGCTCCACTCAAGTGCTCATCTTCATCAAACCACCCTACCTCCATGTGAATTACCTTCTCAAAGCACATTGATCGTATCCATTTTATTAGCTGAAATCCAGCCACAGTGAAAAAGTATGTCTGTGGTAGACAAGCTAAAAAGGATACCACTCCAAGCATGACTAACATTAGTGCCCAAAATCTAGAATCCTGTCTTAACTCACTTGGAGGCTCGTAAAATGTTCTGATTATCATACAAATTAGTACACCAAATACAGGAACTATTGCACCATTGATTGTAGCAGCTATGACTCCCAGAATCAACACTGGTATCTCAGGCTTATTTAGATAGGCAAGACGGAGAATTGGGACTTTCTTAGGCTCCGTTTGTTTAGCGTAAAACATTTTCCGGAAAATGATTTCCGGCAAAATGTTTTCCGGAAAATGAAAATGTTTTCCGGAAAATAAGATAAAAATGAAGTTTTCCCCATTTTCTGGTGCGAAACAAACACCGGAAAATGAGGAAAATGTTTTCCGGAAAACATTTTCCCCCAAACAAACGGAGCCTTATTATTCTCTGAAGTATTTTTGGGTGGGAAAACACATTCTACTAGTTCAGTTGTAGGGCTACCTGGTCCACTTGCTGAATGCTTGTATGAGTCTCTTTGGGATTCTATAGAAATTTCTGAATTATCTTTGTTTGCTTCACCTAGCTGTTCTGAATCATTAGTTATCTCTTGCAGTCTTATAAGCCGAGAGTATGCTCCCTGGGGATCCTTGAGCAATTCCAGATGTGAGCCTGATAGGTTACACAACAACAGTCATGAAAATCCAACTGTAAGCATACCACTAACTGGTTTATTGTAAGAGTAAATTACCTTTTTCCACCATCTTTCCTCTATGAATCACAGCAATTCTATCAGCATTTCTGATTGTGCTCAAACGATGTGCAACAATGACGGTTGTTCTATTGTTCATGATCCTGTCAAGTGCCTTTTGTACAATTCTTTCAGATTCTGCATCAAATGCACTTGTTGCTTCATCCAGAAGAGAATCCGTGGATCTCTAAGAATGGCCTTCGCTATTGCAATTCTTTGCTTCTGGCCACCAGAAAGTTGAGTACCATGCTCGCCTACCATGGTGTCGATTCCCTGAAAATGCGAATCTGTTTCACGAGAAACATGAAAAGTATAAGATAAACATAAAGAAGGGTAACATGGTGCTACAAGAGTTCCTACTACGCGTGGGGGTTCAGGGAAGAGTTGGGCCCACAAAATTAACCTGGGGTAGTTTGTCTATAAATTTAGCTGCATTTGCTAGCTCAGATGCTACTTTGATCTCCTCATTAGTTGCACCATCTTTCCCATAGGCAATATTATCCTTAATGCTGGATGAAAACAATACTGGTTCTTGGCTTACAAGACCAACCATCTTCCTGATCCAATTCAGCTGGATTTCTTTGAGATTAATATCATCTATAAGAACTTCACCAGCCTGTGGGTCGTAAAATCTCTCATTGAGGCTGATAACAGTTGATTTTCCGCTTCCACTTTCCCCAACCAAAGCTGCAATTATGCCACTCGGGATTGAGAGAAAATCCGTTAAATATTTGCTCATCTGGTCCGGCCGGATAGCTAAAATAGACATCTTTCAAATCTATATCCCCACGGATGTCTTCCAGTACTTTCTTCTTGGTGTCATATGCATCTATCTCCGGCTGCCTGTTTATAGTCTCAAACATCTTGAATGCTGCAGCTTGGCCAGCAGCAAATGCACTCGTACATGGAGAGGCCTGCCTCAGAGACCTGGAAAGCAGCATATAGAAGTGTTCATTTTTGTTCTTGATCAAGAGAAAAATTGGGCATTCATTTTGGGACGGAAGTCGTAACATATATACTCCCTCCATCGCACTCGAATTAGGACATTTTGCCATTTTGGGTGTCCCACTCGAAATAGGACAATTCCAAAATGGAAATGTTTTATTTAATGGGACCCACTTTCACTCTCAACAACTTTCCACTCATTATTCTCTACCCCACTTCTTTCTCATACCCCACTTTTCATACTCACATCACCTAATCCACTCACATTTTCCTTAATCCTCGTGCCCAACCCAAAAATCCTATTTCGAGTGGGATGGAGGGAGTATATATATACTCCCTCCGTCCCAACATAAGCTTCCCACTTTTGGCTTTGCACGCAAATTAAGAAAATGGGTGGAAAGAAAAAATGTTGCGAGTGTAATTTGAAAATAGGAGAGAGAATGAGTGGAGGGAATAGTAAATTATAATGGTGTTGTGAGTATTAAAATAATGTAGGAGAGAGAATGAGTGGAGGAAATAGTAAAAATTCTTTGCCAAAAAAGGAAAGTGAAAGCTTTTAACGGGACACCCAAAATGGCAAAATGGGAAGCTTCTACTGAGACGGAGGGAGTATATATATATATAGAGAGAGAGAGAGAGCGCGAGAGAGAGTACAGAGAACAACTCACATGGACCAGTCAAGACAGCTAGAATCACACTAAGCACCTCCCCTCTACTATAACCTCGTTCGAGTATCATTTTTGCACCAAACCAAATGGCCAAAGCGTAACTGCTGAAAACGATAAACATGACTGATCCAAGACCTAATCCAATAGCCAGCCCTTCGTTAACACCCGATCTGTAAACACGTACGAGGGAATCGTTGTAACTTGCAACAGCTTTTTTCTCACCCGTAAATGATGCAATCTGGGTAGGAAGGAATATATAGGATTGTAAAACATTATCCCAGTTTTACAGAAATACAGGAGACATAAATAGGAGCAAGAGCTAGTTGGTGCTTGTGATTTTACCGTCCTGATTGAACCTATTGTTTGTTCAACAAAACAATGGTTGATGCTTTTGCATAAGCACTTTGACCTTGAGAAGCCACCTTGGATATGAAAATTGCTACGAATGCACCAGACATGACAAGCAGAGGAATAGAGGATAACATGACAACTGTCAGAAGCCACCCTTTGATGAAGAAGCTTCACGCATATTCCTGTACTATAGATTTCGTGTTACAGAGAGAGAGAGAGAGAGAGAGAGAGAGAGAGAGAAGGGTAGTTTGTATATGTAGTTATTTAACAGTTGATTGATTTTATTTGTGTGGAATATTTTTGATTAGGAAGTTTGTGGTTAATATAAATACTCCAGTTTTACTTGAAAAAAAGCAAGAATTTGACTGGCGCTGAGTGTCCTGATGCCGGTCTGTTCTCCACGAAAATGGTATCTAGAAGTGTGTTACTTCACCTAATGTGAAAAATCAAAAGTGATTCCTTTACTCTTTTACAAACTGTGGTGACAAGGGTAAACGTTATTTGGAAAAGTGATGTACGAACAAGTAAAACATATTCATTAAAAACGTTGAGAAGTCAATTGAATTGACGGAGAAAGTGAATCTTTTGTAATACAAATTGTGATAGACATAAGCTACGCTTTTCAATGGCATAGGCCCTCACTTACGCTTTGGCTCAATGACAAAGACCTTCGCTTCTCGTAAAAACCTCAATGGCATAGCCCCTCACTTCTCCACGAAGAGGTCGAGGGCTCAATTCTCCCCACCCCCAGTTGTAATTTGGAAAGTTTAGTGATGAAAAAAAAAACTACAAAGCATAATACACAGTGGTACAAAACATTTGGGTTCATAGCATAGAGAGGAAGATGGTCAAAATTGACTTCTTGTCCTTTTGAAACAATTTTATATAATAACAAAAAAATTAAAAAGGATTGTTTTCACCTATTGTCAATACAAAATATCTTCATTTGCAAAAATTCCTTCAACTAGTTGAAACTCATTCCCCTGTTTTGCAATGACAACTCGGGAAGCCTTAATCCCATCACGCAAACTTATAGGCAGCAGTACAATCCTTTCTAAGACAGCCTGATCCCTGATAACAAGCTTCAGAAAATATAAATCCGCCTCTGTCCCCCAATAGAGGTCAAACGTGAGTTTCTTGAGACTTGGCATACTCAGCTTCATATTATTGAACTCTGGTGGTACTTCTGTAAGAGCCTGGCAATCAAACAAATTTCTATGATTAAGGCCGTAATTAGAGAAAATAGTGATAATTAAATATGATAGTGCTACAATAAAGATATGATATGTACCTCTTCATAAAGCTTCAAGCAACGGCCCAAGAAAATTGTTTCAAGGTTTGGTGATTGTTCCAGAAATGCTGCCAGTCCAAGTAGACCCGATACAGAATAATCTGTGTCCAGCTTCAGAGATATGAGGTTACTGAAGGAGAGACGTTGGGGGAACAAAGTTTTGTCCATCACTGCCTTTTGTACATTAATATAAATGTCAGAAGTGGCAAAGAAAATCTCAAGTAAAACTATATGTATAATTCCATGCTCTCTTAAGACACATGCCACAACTACATCAAAAGAAAATGTAAATTACCAACAAGTACCACACAAAAAGGGTCTACAATTACTGTATTGTCTATATTTGAAACAATAATGAATATCAAGAAGTTGATTAATTTAACTAATTTACAGATGTGAATTGTGGTGCAGGTGCAAAACTACAGCCTAAAGGAACAACTCCAATGAAGCAAGGAAACTGCAAGCAGTGGCGGATCCAACAAATCAAAGTGGGTGCACAAAAAAAGAACACTAGTGAGAACTGAACCAGGTCCAAGGTCATTCACTTGATATGGTGAGACAACTTAAGTTGTTGAGTGCACTAGCACCCACTTAGTATAACGTGGATCCGCCACTGTCTGCAAGAGTTAGTATAAGATGGCCCAATCTAAAATCCATAAATGTATTTCAAGCCACAAAATTGTCTAATTTGCATAAAACCTTGCTATCTTCCGTGAGAGTGCCTAATAAGTAGCCAGTCAACATATGCAGGCAGGCAGGCAGATATTTGAATATTGGTGGGGCAAGAGGGAGGCTCCATGGCAATTAATTAAGTTCTGCATGTGCTGTACCTTGCAAGGGCAAAAGGGCCTCTTTGACACTACATAAGCAAATTGAACTAATGGGCACATCAATCCAGGAGAGACCGATTAGGGTATTGGTAGAACCATCAACAGGCAGACGGCAAAATATATTTAGGTAATTGTACATAAGCTTCTAGGCTGTTTCGATAAAAATGACATTCGTCTCATTACAGAGTACATTCCTCTTCAACAGCCATAAACAGTATTCATTTCCCTCCACCTACACGGCTACACCAACTAAATTAAACCATTTTAGTGAGAAACGAATAATATCCACCGAAGAAAAATAAATAAATTACTCCCTCCGTCCCATCTCAATGTGCAGACTGACTTTTGGGCACAAAAATTAAGGAGATAATATATATACTCCCTCCGTCCCAAACCTATGTGCACACTTTGGATTTTTGCGCATAGATTAAGGAAAGTGAATAATGGAGAAAGTGTTGTGAGTGTAAAAGTAAAATAGGAGAGAGAATGAGTGGAGGGAATAGTAAATTATAATGGTGTTGTGAGTATAAAAATAATGTAGGAGAGAGAATGAGTGGAGGGAATAGTAAAGAATCTTTTTCATTTTAGGAAATGTGCACGTAGGTTTGGGAGGCCCAAAATGGCAAAATGTGCACGTAGGTTTGGGGCGGAGGGTGTATATATGTATATATATATATATATATATATATATATATATATATATATATATATATATATATATATATATATTCAAAAGTATTGTGAGTATGTACAGTGGGATAAGACTTGCAAGTAAGATCCACAATTTAAGAGTGTGAGGATGACAAATGGGGTAAGATAAATATAATACTCTCTGTCCCTATATAAATGTCGGATTTTTTTCTTTCAAATTTGCTCTTGATCAAGAGAAAATTTGAAAAAAAAAAACGGCATTCATTAAGGGACGGAGGGAGTAATAATTTGTCCATTTCAGGAAGTGGGACTTATCAATGCCATTTTAAGAAGTATGACTTATGCCACTGATGGCTTATGCTCATCTATACCAAATGCAAGTGATTCACTATGCTATCACAAGAGCCTATCTCCTCCACTTCAATGAACAACATTATGACCAAACCACCTTATACTACATTAATCCAAAAGTCACTTGTTTTCTCATTTATCTCATACTAAAATGCTAAAAAATCGAATAAATCACTAATAGGGTGAAAATACAAGGTATTCGGTTTCTTCATGTGGAAGTATTTAATACCAACTTCGACATAAATCAATCACTAGCCAAGCTCATATTTTAGTAACCGTGTTTGTCACAATATGAACTCCATTTCACTTAACTACATTCACAGAAATACATATCAAACAATAAAACACAATACATGTAAAAGTGCAAAGAATTACCTCATATCCCCAATTCTGACAATAAAGTTTTTTGACATGGCTAAGGGCAAACAATCTCACAACTTTACTCCAATACTGATAATTCTTCTCTTCCTCAATGAAACAGATACTCCCCTCAACTAAAGCCGGTGAATCCACGAGCAAGTACCTTCCTACGTGAAAGAAATCGATACTAAAATCACAAAGAGCAGGGGCGGAAATTTCGACTGACCCTTCATCACAATCAAACAACCAAAGCCCTAATTTCTTAAGCTTTGACGAAGCAATTCGAAGATGCTTCATCCCATTACACCTCATTATAGTCAAAACCTCCAGATTCCCACATAATTTAACCAAATCGATCAACATATCATCTGTCAAATGAACCTGCTCCAAGAACAAAGTAGTCAGCGAAGTAAAGTGATTGGTTCTTGAAATTTTAGCACCCAAATCTAGGTTACAGCGAGTGAGATATAAATTACGAACGGAGCTGAGTTTTAGAGAATAGAAAGGGAATTCGTAAGCAACGTCGTTTGTGAAGCCGAGGCGATTGGAGGAGAAGGTTAATTGGAGGAAAGTGAGGTTGTTGTCGACCGCGTAACTGATGTAGGAATTGATGTCGAATTTGCGGCGGTGGGTTTCGGGGTTGAAGGGGAAGGTGAGGCGGAGAGTGGAGAGGGTGGCGTGAGAACGGCGGATTATGGTACCGGTGATGAAGTGGAAGAAGGAGTCGACGGTGGTGGCGGATGGAGGAGAGACGGTGTATTCAAAGGAGAGAGAAGGCAGAGAAGACCATAGATTTCGCCATTTGGGAGAGATTAAGCTTGCTTGGATGGCTTCTTGGATCGGTAGAGAGGACAGGATTTTGAGCCGGAGGGTCGCCGGTAAATCATCGAGGGTCGTCGGGCTGGACATCGGAATTGCTGACCGAGGCGTTGCAGGTGCAGCTACATTAGTCACTCATATATATACCCTCCTTTTCATTCTTTAACCTAGGTACGGCCAAATCGGACCGAAACCGAAAAATTAAATCGAAACTGGATTGAAAAAGTCCGAAAAATCGCCACGAAAATTGAAATCGGGTTAATCGGAATCGTTTTGGATAAGGGCCGGTTAAGGTTCACATAAATGGTGAATCGGGCCTGGAACCGAACAGGAATCGGACCGAAAATTCCTTATTTTTCAATAATTTTTAGCTTTTTTATTCATTATTGACCGGAACCGCACCAAAACCAAAACCGTACCAAAACCAGATTGTGATAACCGGATCCGGGGTATGCAAAAACCGAATAAGGTTCACCCTTTTGCTAAATCGGAACCGACGATTCCGAACCGAAGAACCTGGCCCAAAATCGATTTTCGTCATCCCTACTTTAATCTAATCTCCACTATTACACATCAATATGGGGTGTATTTAACTATTCACTTTCCACAAATAAAATACTACCTTCTTCCTAAATGATACTCCCTCCGTCCCACGTTATTGAGGACCATTTTTCCGGGCACAATAATTAAGAAATATTATTAAGATAATAAAAATGTGTGATAGGAAATGAAGAGAGAGAATGAGTGGAGTTGGTTGAATAAATTGTGTGGTAGGAAATGAAGAGAGAGAATGAGTGGGTGGGGTAGGGTGAATATAAAATAATAAATTTATTTCCATTTTGGGCAGTTTGCATTCACGTGGAACGGACCAAAAAGGAAATAAGTTTGCATTCACGTGGGACGGAGGGAGTATTCTCAAAAAAAAAAAAAACAATAATTTTAAATTGATTATATTATAAAAATAAAAAATTTTAATCCTCCATCAACAATACTATCAATAACAAGTTTTAGATTTCATTAGAATATAAATCAGTCTAAAAGTATTACTTAAATTATATTTTTATTTCTTAAAAAATAAATTTTATTATACTTTTATATTTTATATATTATATATTATATATCCAAGTGACATCTCAAACATGTTTAATTCTCTCCGTCATACATGTTTTGGTTTCAATACCCTTTCTAGAATTGATATTAGGTAGTTAGGAATTAAAAAAAAAAAAAAGAGTAAAAAGTTTATATTGAACCACTATTTACAAACATAAAAGTTTGTTTAGAATGAAATAGATATTGATTGTTGATTTTTTTTTAAAAAAAAAAAGTGAAATATTAAAAAATGAATCGTGAAGTATTAATGTTAAACAGATGGAGTTATCATGATAATAAAAATAAGGTCTCTAACCATATTATCAATATTTTAAAAAATAAATAAACAAGAGACTCCTAAAATTTATATAATATATTAAAAGACAAACATTTAGAGCCCTCACATTAAGTCATGTCATTATTATGACATGGCATTACGTAATTCTCTCATTGGTCTTAGTTTCAAAGATTTTTCATTTAATAAATTGATTTTTCATTTAATAAAATGTTAATGTTTATAAGGTAAATATTTATACAGTAAATTATTCCGATTTAAGCTCAATCAACATTTGAATTTTGAAATCAAATTTTGAATTTTCAGAAAACGGGAAAGCAATTAGTAAATAAGGAAATGTAACTATTCAAAACTGGATCGATTAATATTTTATTCAAATGCACATTTTTTGTTTTTAAATTTTTTATTTATAATTCATTTTGAGACAAAAGAAGTAGTACTATAATTATGATCCATATACATACAAATTTATTTCATAAATTGAAATCTTTGGTATATAAATTAGAAATAGTTACAATAATATAGTCTAATAAATGAATACTTTTTTTTATTTTAAGCAAAATAAAAATTGATCAATTATTTTTATTTTGGGATGAAAAAAATATTAATGTAATGATCTATATACATTCAAGAGTCTTATAAATAGGAATTTAAAAATATAATCAAAGTGTAACGGTCCAAAAATATATATTATTATTTTTTAAATAATTTATTTATAATTATTTTTGAGATGAAAGAAGTAGTAATATAATGATCCATCTATATAATCTATATAATAAATTAAAAGTTAAACATTTAGAGCCCTCACATTAAGCCATGTCACTATTATGATATGACATTATGTAATTCTCCAATTGGTCTTAGTTTCAAATATTTTTCATTTAATAAATTGATTTTTCATTTAATAAAAGGTTAATGTTTATAAGGTAAATATTTATACAATAAATTATCCCGATTTAAGTTCAATCAACATTTGAATTTTGAAATCAAATTTTGAATTTTCAGAAAATGGGAAAGCAATTAGTAAATAATGAAATGTAACTCTTCAAAACTAGATCGATTAATATTTTATTCAAATGCACATTTTTTGTTTTTAAATTTTTTATTTATAATTTATTTTGAGACAAAAGAAGTAGTACTATAATTATGATCCATATACATATAAATTTATTTATAAATTGAAATCTTTGATATATAAATTAGAAATAGTTACAATAATATAGTCTAATAAAAGAATACTCCCTCCGTCCCGGTAGAAGCGTCGCCATTTTAGGGGTGGCACGCAAATTAAGAAAAAGTGTGTGAAGAAAAAATGTTGTGAGTATAATTTGAAAATAGGAGAGAGAATTAGTGAAGGAAATAGTGAATTTAAAAAGTGTTGTGAGTGTAGAGGGGAGAGAATTAGTGGAGGGAATAGTGGATGGGTAATAGAATATTAATAAAATATTTCCTTTTTAGGAAAGGGTGACGCTTTAAACGGGACACCATTTTGGGTAAAAAGTGACGCTTCGGGTGGGACGGAGGGAGTACTTTTTTTTATTTTAAGGAAAATAAAAATTGATCAATTATTTTTATTTTGGGACGAAAGAAATATTAATGTAATGATATATATATATAAATAGGAATTTAAAAATATAATCAAAGAGTAACGATCCAAAAATAAATATTATTATTTTTTAAATAATTTATTTATAATTCTTTTTTAAATGAAAGAAGTAGTACTATAATGATCCATCTATATATCTATATAATGTATTAAAAGATAAACATTTAGAGCCCTCACATTAAGCCATGTCACTATTATGACATGGCATTATGTAATTCTCCCATTAGTCTTAGTTTCAAAGATTTTTCATTTAATAAATTAATTTTTCATTTAATAAAAGTAAATGTTTATAAGGTAAATATTTATACAGTAAAATATCCCGATTTAAGCTCAATCAACATTTGAATTTTCAGAAAACGGGAAAGCAATTAGTAAATAAGGAAATGTAACTCTTCAAAACTGGATCGATTAATATTTTATTCAAATGCACATTTTTTGTTTTTAAAATTTTTATTTATAATTCATTTTTCCCAAGATGACATCATCGTGAGTAGAGTGAGGGGGATGGTTAACAAATATTTTCTTTGGTATTTTGTTATTTCATTTCGTACTTTGGTATTTATGATTAATAATCTGATTAAAACTATCAAGTTTATTTATTTTCATTCCAGTGTTGCATATGGATGCCATGACTTATTTATTTTCATAATCATTCCTAATCAGAAAATGATCCACAAGAGAAATTATATCATTTTGCTTGATGGCTAAAGATTTGATAACTATATTCAAGAGAGCAACTAATATTTTGTTTTGGTAAATGGTTGTCAAGTGGTTGAAACTTGAAATGTTTGTATGATTTTGACACATTTATAAATTATGGGTATGCATAATTCAGATTTATAATAATCACAACTTGAGTATTATCTGAAATGCTTCATAAGGTCCTGAGTCGTGCTTCCTTGATATATCTTGACTGTGCATTCAGAAATTTTTATATCTTCTCCATCTCTTAAAAAATCGGTGAGCAAGTGTACACATATTTTTTTTATAATAGAAATAGATATATGTGACCAAAATATGTTTGGTCATCCCAATACATATAGCCTAAATGGAGTTATTTTGAATGTAGTAAAATAATTTTCTATGTGTACAAGATACTCCCTCCGTTCCAAAATTATCGTGTCAATTTTTTTATTGTTGGATATAAACCTAACATATTATTTTTGTTTATTTAAATGAAATTACAGATTATGACAACAAGTAATAATAAGCCTAATTATGCCCGTCGAATTTCGAGAGTTATCATTTAGAACAAAAATATTACAAAGTCAATAAAATGAAACCCTAATAAAAGCTTTCTCCAAGATAATTAAACTAAGAAAAAATAAGTAATTGATATAAGGCCACAACCAATGGCCCAAAAAATCATATAATGGGTAATGTATTTTGAACTATATAAATATTGAGAGTTACTATTCAAACCCCAAAAACCTATGAGTATATCCCAAACTTTTTTTTTTTTTTGTTTTTAAGGAAATTACTTTTTTGCCCTTAAATAATTTGCAGGAACAAAAAATGGCTTCCTTCCTTCTTCTCCGTCTACGTTCGCCGGAGACGATGGTTCGACGGCGGAACCGACGGAGGTCAAAACTAACTCCTTTTTTAAAAATAAAAATATACCCGTGATCGGTTTTTCGCGTAGATCATGGACCCAGAACTAATTTAAAGTTTTGAGTAATTTTGAATAGGAGAAATTTTACATTTAGAAAAAAAAAAAATTACCAGAGTCGGCCACAACCTCGCCGACTTTGCTTAAAAGTCGGCCACTACCGGCCGACTTTGGGCTAAAAGTCGGCCACTACCGGCCGACTTTAGGTAATTTTTTCCACCACACCCGGACGACTTTTTAATAAAAAGTCATCCACCACTGGCCGACTCTGGTAATTTATTTTTTTTCTAAATGTAAAATTTCTCCTATTCAAAATTACTCAAAACTTTAAATTAGTTCTGGGTCCATGATCTACGCGAAAAACCGATCACGGGTATATTTTTATTTTTAAAAAACGAGTTAGTTTTGACCTCCGTCGGTTCCGCCGTCGAACCATCGTCTCCGGCGAACGTAGACGGAGAAGAAGGAAGGAAGCCATTTTTTGTTCCTGCAAATTATTTAAGGGCAAAAAAGTAATTTCCTTAAAAACAACAAAAAAAAAAAAAGTTTGGGGTATACTCATAGGTTTTTGGGGTTTGAATAGTAACTCTCTAAATATTTTGTTCCTATATTATCTATCATGTGAGGAGGCACGTGATAATTTTTTTGTTAGTTTTGTAACGTCATTGCATGAGGATGCAAAGTAAGAATGGGTAATGTATTTTGAACTAATGTAGGCTCTCCGTTAAGTGTCTCACGTGTACAACACTTGATGATTTAACGAAAAAATCTAACATTTTCATAAAAAATCACTTTTACTGCCAATTTTTCACGACTCTATACCCTTAATAGCAAAAAAAAAAAATACATTGGACCCCGTAGTACAAAAACCTCATACTTTGGATCCTTATTTGTAATTTGCCCGTTAAAAAATAAACTAGGAAGATCATTCCGGGGAGTATTAGCAAAATAATTAGATTGAAAACGCAAATAGAATTTAAAAGGAAAGAGAATTCTATGCTTAAACTAGAAAACGGTATGAAGTATATAGTCAAAAGTCCACTTCCTTTTACTTTCCTTCCCTTTTAAAACAAAATCTTCACAAAAAGATCACAAAGACAAGAAATGAACAAATCCACCTTCTGCAATTCATGGATTACACCCTTTTTAAGCAAAGATTGTTTCTTTATTAGAAGAAAAAAACCCTAAATGGATCGATTTCATCCATCATCATTTCCTCAGAATATCTTGGTTCGCGAAATATCCTTCAACGACTTGAAATTCATTTGTCTGTTTCGCAATGACAACTTTAGGAGCCATAATCCCGTCCAATATATTTATAGGCCACAAAACAATCCTTTCCAAGACTACTTGATCCCTGAGAACAAGCTTCAGAAAATATAAATCCGCAGTCACACCCCAATAGCAGTCAAACTTGAGTTCCCTGAGACTCGGCAGACTCAGCTTCATATTATTGAACTCTGCTGGTACCTCTGTAAGACCCTGGCAATCAAACCAACTTCTATGATTAACCACAATGAGAATGAATATTATTCTAATCAGAGAAACCATCACACACACGCATAGTTGCGAAAGGCTAGCGCCTATATCCCCCACCTCGCCTTTTTGACGCCTTTTGGTATTGTGGCGGGTTGTTGTGTGCTTTTTTGAACCGGGCGAGGCCTTTCTTGGTTATGGTGAGAGGCGAGAGGAGTCCGTCTTGGTCAAAAGGCATAATAGGCGTATGTGTAATGTTAAACTAGGTCATTTTGTAATTTTTAGTTTTAATAGTTTAACTTAAAATGTGTTGTTTTGGGAAAACATGGGGTAAATATTGCTTCTAGCGTGCATGAGAAAGAAAGATATCCGTAATTTCTCTCGAGCGATCAAAAGAAAATAAGTACGACAAATAACGAATTACAACGGCGACAAAGTAGTGCGACAAAAACACAACCAATAACTTGCTTTATTCTGATTTTTAATGGGAGGTTTGCATATTTTATTATTTTTGTTAATTTACTTTGTTTTTTCTCTTTAATTTGGGTCTCCTTTTGTTATTTGAAGTTTTAACTATATCTTATATTCATCTTTATGTATGAAACTATACGTTTGAAATTATATATTCAAATTCACTTATTTTCACGCTTTTAAAAAGCTACGTTTTTACTGATTTGAACATCAAATACTCCCTCCGTCCCACGTTAGTTGAGACTTCTTTCCCTTTTGGGCCGTCCCACGTTAGTTGAGACTGTCCAAAATGGCAAAAGAATCTTCACTATTTACCCCACTCATTCTCTCTCCTATTTCACTTTTACACTCACAACATTCTCTCTCCTAACTATTCCTCCCACTCATTCTCTCTCCTATTTAATTCTTCATACTCACAACATTTTCTTTCACTTTTTCTCTCACTTACTTTTCCTTAATTGGTGTGCCCAAAAAGTTGGTCTCAACTAACGTGGGACGGAGGGAGTATGTTTTTTCTTCCTAAAATTCTCACTTTTGGGGTGTTTTAATAGTGTTAAGTTACTACTACATGTGAAATTGTTACCGTTATTTAATGCAAAATTCTTTTTTCTTAAAATGGTTAAGCTTTGTTTGATATATTTTACATATATATTATTTTACTATTCCTTTTGATCTATTTTACCGCCTTGCTTGCTTTCGGCCGCCTCGCCATTCGCCTTTTCTAAGAACCTCTCGCCCGCCTCTCGCCTTTAACAACTATGCACACACGGCCACTTTCCCAAGGCAAAAGGCAGACATTTCATGAAAATTCACCTTCCAAAAGATAGTTTTATGGCGATCCTGTTGGAGGTGGTGGATTGATTGATTGATTTTGCTTTCAAAAGGGCAGTTCGGTAGTTCACAGATTAGAACCCTTAAATATAGTAATGGGACTATCTTTTGGGGCACATAAAAATGGGAAGTGGGACATCTTTCTGGGACGGAGGGAGTAGGTGATAAACCTGACACTGCTACAAGAAAGATATGATACGTACCTCTTCATAAAGCTTCAAGCCACGGCCCAAGAAAATTGTCTCAAGGTTTGGTGATTGTTCCAACAATGCTGCTATTCCAAGTAGATCAGATACAGAATAATCGGTGTCCAGCTTCAGAGAGCGGAGGCTATTGAAGGAGAGACGCTGTGGGAACAAATCTTTGTCCATTGCAGCCTTTGAACATGAATATAAATGTCAGAAGTGGACAAGAAAATCTTTAGTAAAACTATACGTACTGTAATTACATGCTCTCTTCAACCGCGTTAGACAAATAAATCAAAACACAATGTAAATTATCAACAAGTACCATACACAGGCATATACAAACAAATACACACACACAAAGGGTGTTCAATTACTGGTATTACCTACTTGTGAAAACAATAATGATTCATCAAGAACACAATTAATTTTACTAGGTCTGCAGATGTGAATATTTGTAGTGCAGGTGCAAAACCAAGAGTCCAAGGGAACAACTCCCATGAAGCAAGGTAACTAAAGAGTCTGTCTCTGTACATGAAGGCCCAATCCGAACCCCATAAACGTATTTCAAATCACACAATTGTCTAAATTATAGGCCAAATTACGTGTATCCCCGCAAAGTATCCACCCAATCCCACATTGCACCCCAGTTTGAAAAGTGGGTCTGTTAGGTACTTTGATTTTAAAATATCCCACTTTGCACCCTCCATCAAATGGACATTAAAAAAAATAATGGAACAGGTCATGTGCATGTCACATGATGGGTATTTACATTTTTTTACTGTAAATTGGTTAAAACACTAAATAACACTAAATGGAGGGAAAAAGAAAAGAAAAGATAAATCCCACCCCAATTTCCAGCCCCACCAATACCCTACTTCTCTCGTTCTTGTCCACCCCAGTCCAATTCTTCTGCATTGACACCGGCCTTCCCCCTCCCCTCCCCCTCACCGGCTGAAGGCGAACGATGGGCGTAAGAGAGAAGAAGAAGAACGCATATTAGAATAAGAATCAAGAATAAGGAATAGAAGAGAGAAGAAGAAGCACACACATTTTAGCTTTAAAGCTTTCTCAATATATTAATCTCAACTCTCAATAGCTATGAAAGCTTACATGAATATTTATAGGCTAAACTAAATCCTAACAATACTACGAAAAGGAAATACTAATCTATAAGGACAAAGAAACCTAAATAATATTAGAACTAGGAAACTAATTAAATACTAATCCTAAAAGGAAAATGATAATTTAATATTAATCCTAATCTACCAATGACACTTTTCCTTAGACGAAAAGGCTTTGGTCATTGACTTGGATTTAAAATACGAATTATTCCTACTTTCCTAGCTTGTCCTGCATTAACTGTCCTCCGTTGAAAAAAACTCGACTCCGGCGAGTTCGGAACAAGACCAAGAATGTCATTCTCATTTGAAACTCGGTGTATAACCAAAGAATTTTTCTTCAACTTCAATGGTGGCATGCTTGTCGCACAGGTGAGAGTGTATCTGACCGGTGACAAATGAATAAGTATTTGCATGCCCAGAATGTTGTACATCACGATCCCATATCCAAGTGCGTCCCAAGAGTATATGAAAAGGCTTGAGTGGCAACACATAGCACATAACCGTTTATGTGAGCTTGCCCACAAGAAGGTCACTAAGCATTGTATGTTAACCCTTAGTTTCGAATTAGTAATCCGTGCGACGTCATAAGGCTTAGGGTGTTGTTGCACTTCCAAACCCAATTTGTTCAAAGCTTCCTCCGAAATAAAATCAGCACAACTACCCGTATCAATGACTAAGGAACACAACTGACCTTTGCAAGTGACTCTTGTTTGGAAGATATTTTCCCTATGTTGGTGTGGCACGTTCTTTGACTTATTACTAGTAAGAACGACTCATAAATAGTTACCTTCCAAATCGTCGTCATAATAATGAAAACATGTTAAAGGATCATCATCCGAAGGATTATTAGGGTCACAAACATATTCCTTTTTTTCATCCTTTGTGATGCCATAGAGTCTTTTGTGATGCCTTGGGTGTTTCTCTTTCGACAAGGGCTATTGGTTTGGGAGAAGTAACCTTTATTGGAGATGAAGGACAAATGAAAGAAGTATGCCCAAATCCTTAACAGTTGAAGCATCTTGGCGTGATAGAACTTCCTTGCGAAGAAATGTTAGATCGGGCTTGCTTGTTGGAATTATATGTAGTAGCTCAGGTCTTTTGAAAAGGTTTACCTTGATTTGTATCCATAAAAGTCTGCTCACTTTGAGAGAAACATGTAGATTCCACTGATGTCTTTATATGAGGTGAAATTTCCTTTTTAATCTCCTTTTCTAGCTGATAAGCAATTTGTACTGCTTCAGACAAGCTAAGGAACCGACTTGCTGCAAGCTTCGACGAGATTTTAGAGTCATGACCACGTTTGTACATAGAAATCATCACATCCTCGACCCACGAGAACTCTGATCGAGTAGCAAGGGTGTAAAACAAATTTGTATATACTTCAACGCTCTTGGAACCTTACAGTAATTCAGTAAACTGAACATAGACCCTTTATTGATAATTAGGTGGAACAAAGTGACATTCCATAGCAACTTTCATAGCTTCCCATTTATTAATAGGGCCTAGTGCCATCGCTTGTACTGAGACCAACATATACGAGTTGCGCCTATTAATTTGGCTTCAACAAAGAACAACTTTTTTTCTTCGGTTAGATTGTACCAACGAAAGAACATCTTCAAGCTATGTGTCCAGTCTTGATATGTATCTGGATTATGGTCGCCGTGAAAATCACCAACTTCAAGCTTAGCACCTCTATCCACATCTGTCAAATGATGATTAGTTGGTGCTCGAGCACCGCCTTGTGTTTGATCGGTGTTAATCTCTATACATACGAGGCTGAGGATCAGCATAGGAAGACGAATTATTGCCTACAGTATGATCTTCGCTTTTTGATGTCCTCATTGAGAAACGAGTTCTTCTTCTACCACAGAACTAATTTGATCATCTACTAAAGCATTCATCAAACGTATTTCATCTCTCAAACTTTTGCTTTCGGCTCCTTGTTTCTCAATGAAACTCTCTATTTTTATTTTTTTTCAACTTCAGCGGCATTCACCATGGTTAACAAGACTCTAGAACTTTTTTTTTAAGCTGAGGTCAGAAAATTAAACAAAAAGTACCGGCAGATACGAGAAAAGAAATTATTCTATTTTTTCGTATTTTTTTTTTTTAAAAAGAAACTAAAATCAGAATATAAAATAATACGATCAGATTAGAGAAAAACAATACAGTTTTTTTTTTATAGAGAAGAAAGAGAAATCAATGAACAGATTAGGAAGAGAAAGAACGAACTGATAACAGTAACAAAACTATTCCACAAGGATGTCGATCCAGAATTCGCTTTGATATCACTCGAATGCGAACGATGGACGGAAGCGTTTAGAAAGATATAAAAATAAGAAAGAGAAGAAGAACGCAGATTAGAATAAGAATCAAGAATAAGGAATAGAAGAGAGAAGAAGAAGCACACACAATTTAGCTTTAAAGCTTTCTCAATATTAATCTCAACTCTTAATAGCTATGAAAGATTACATGAATATTTATAGGCTAAACTAAATCCTAACAATACTAGGAAAAGGAAATACTAATCTATAAGGACTAAGAAACCTAAGTTAATATTAGAACTAGGAAACTAATCAGATTAGTAAACTAATTAAATACTAATCCTAAAAGGAAAATAATAACTAAATATTAATCCTAATCTACCAAGGACACTTTTCCTTAGACCAAAAGACTTGGGTAATTGACATGGATTTGGATACGAATTATTCGTAACTTGTCCTGCATAACCGGCCCTTCCACTGCTCCCCCTCCCTTACTAAATCACCATATTTTTCATTCCCCTCCATCCCTCCCACTTCCCTTCTTCATGAATCAAGCATAATCGTAGTAGCAAGTTAGGGTTAGGGGAGGGTACATAGAAGAAGATTCACGAGGTGCATCCCATTTTCTGCTCTGTTTTTGTCGTTCATGTTAAGATCCTCCCCCGTCGCCGTATTACCCATAGTTGTTAAAGGCGAAAAGCGAGAGGCAGGCGAGAGGCTCCTAGAAAAGGCGAATGGCGAGGCGGTTGAAAGGCGGCCTAAAGGCGATCAAGGAGGTAAAATAGAACAAAAAGTATAGTAAAATAATATACATGTAAAATATATTAAACAAAGCTTAAACATGTTAAGAACAAGAGTTTTGCATTAAATAAAAGTCACAATTTCACATGTAATAGCAAATTAACACAATTAAAATACCACAAAAGTGAGAATTCTAAGACAATTTACGGATAACTTTCTTTCTCATGCATGCCTCATGCTATCTTTCCCCGTGTTTTCCCAAAACAACAAATTTTAAGTTAAATATTAAAACTAAAATTAGAAAGTGACCTAGTTTAACACTACACATAAGGCTATTATGCATTTTGACAAAGATATACTCCTCAGTCCTCACGCCTCTCGCCATACCCAAGAAAGGCCTCGTCAGGGCCAAAAGGCGCACAACAGCCCGCCACAAAATCAAAAGGCGGTCGACCCCTAAAGGCGCCAAAATGGCAAGGCGGGCGAGAGAAGCGCTAGCCTTTCGCAACTATGGTAGTACCTCAGTGCCAACGCTATCTCTGCCCCCTCTTCATAAATGGCGTCTCTCTCTGTTTTTCTCTGTCACTCTCTTTCTTTGTCCCCGAAACCTCATCTTTTTAAACTCATATCTAGGTTTTGATTTTTTTTGTATCTTTGATTGCAGATATTGTTCTTGTTGGGGCTAATTGCAGATTTGGGTTTTCAATTCTAAAGACTTGTTTCACGAATATGTTCTTGATTGAATTTGGGGTAAGAAGGGGGTTTGATTGAAGCCATTTGCAGTAATTTTGATTGTGGTGGTTGCAGCTTCTTTGTTTTTGTAGATTGAAATTAGTGGGTGGTGGCGACAATGCGGTGGTTATGGTGGTGTTGGTGGTGAATCTGGTTTGAAGAAGCCATAGGTTAAGAAGACATTCAAGCCTACTTTTTTAAGTTAGAAGACAAAAATATCCATCCCCTGACAAGCACATGACCTGTTTTTTAGTTTTTTTAATGTCCATTTGACGGAGGTTGTAAAGAGAGACGATTTTAAAATTAAAGTACGAAACAGACCCACTTTTCAAACTAAGGTGCAAAGTGGGATTGGGCGGATACTTTGGAGGGATAAACATAATTTGGCCTAAATTAAATGGAATTAAATATGCACATATGTCCCTTGCAATCTTCCATGAGCGTGCCATTCACATAGTCAATATTCCTTTTGCATACATGCACTTAAATGAATATTGGTAGGGCAAGAGCGAAGCTCCCTGGTATTTCCTAAAAGCGGAAAAATACCTCATTTGGACCTACTGCATTAGCAAATCTAAACTAGTCACATCACTCTAGGAGAGACCGGTCACGTTATTGGTCGAACCATCAACAGGAACACGACAAATGTTTTAGGTAATTTGACACATGTTTCAAGTATGCTCATATAAATATACGTGTGTGTGTGTGTCGTTGTTCTCATTAAAGAGTACATTTCTCTTTAACAGCCAAAGACAGGTAATCATTTCCCTCAACCTTCCCCAACTGATCTCAAATGGAGCAGTACCTACTAGTGCATATAATTTTGACAGTGGGAAAAACAATTCCCACCATTTAAATGAGCTACGAGCAATATTAATTTAAGAAAGAATAAAAGAACATTTATTCTTTATTCTGATTTCCTTGCTTCCGTTTACTTCTCTTTGTAATAAATTTCTCAAGAACTTCAAGTCATCAGCTGATTGACAAATCCAATAGATTATTGTTGTGAATCGGTAAGCTTTTACTAATAGTTTCTAAAATCATCCCTTAAAGATATAATTGCAAGTGTATTTCTTTCACAGAAAATATGCTTATCAGAATTCTCTTTATTTAGACAACTATTGCGTTATGAAAAATGAATCAAGCAATAAAACATCATGAAAGAAAAAAAAAAAAAAAAAAGGTGAACAGTCACCTTAAGGGCTATGTTACCTGGACTCAGGAACAGGTTTCCGACACGAGTACGGATCCGATTGTCAGATTCACTTTTCCTAAAAAAATTGGATACATGGACACTCCTAAATTTGGACACGAGTACGGGGATACATTAATAACAAAATATATTGAGTCTATTTATATACTTTGCTTATCATAAAAAAAAAATATATTGAGTCTATTTATATACTTTGCTTATCATAAAATTAATCTATCAACAATTACGAAGAGATGAAATACACATGAGAGTGTATGCTCTTCTAAACTAAAGTGATTTAGTATGTTATCATGAAAGACTATCTCCTCTGCTTCAATGAGCAACAGCATAACCTAAACAACTTAATCATGCATCAATTCTCACTTCTTTTTTCCTTTTATCTCATAGTAAAACACCTAATAAATCATTAATAGATGGTTATTATAAAGTACTTGATCTCTTCGGATGGGAGTTTTTACTACTAAAATGGACAAAAAAAATCACTAGCAAAGCCCATATACATCAAACATCATGATCTCTGATTCACTTAGCTACATTCATATCATCAATGTGAAATGAGGCAACAAGAAAAACATCGTGAAGCAAAGTGCATACTCTCATAAGCATACATTGTATATTGTGATCTCTATTTCACATAACTACATTTATATTGTCGATATGAAATAAGGTAAATAGAATAGTATCAAGAAGCAAACCGAATATTATAGTAAGCATACTTGGCACATTGTAATCTCTGTTTCATTTAACTACATTCATATCGTCAATCAGAAATGAGGCAACAATAACAGCATCGTAAAATACAAATCAAACAATTCGGCACCATACATGTTAAAATGCTAAGAATTACCTTATACCCCCAATTCTGACAATAAAGATTCTTGACATTACTATGAGTAAACAATCTCACAACCTTACTCCAATACTTATAATTCTTCTCTTCCTGAATGAAACAAATACTCCCATCAACCAAAGCCGGTGAAACCTCAAGTAAGTACCTTCCTACTTCAAAGAAATTGATACTCAGATTACAAAGAGCAGGTGCAGAAATCACAACAGACCCTTCATCACATGCATAAGACCAAAGCCCTAATTGCTTAAGCTTCAATGAATTAATTCTAATATGCTTCATACCATTACACCGCATTATAGTCAAAATTTCCAGATTCCCACATAATTTGACCAAATCAGACAACATATCATCTTTCAAATAGACCTCCTTAAAGAACAAAGTACTCAGCGAAGTGAATTGATTGGTTCCTGAGTTTATAGCACCCAAACCCAGGTTACAGCGAGTGAGATATAAATGGCGAACGGAACTGAGTTTTAGAGCATAGAAAGGGAATTCGTAAGCAATGTCGTTTTCGAAGCCAAGATGGTTGTACCAGCGGATGCATTTGGAAGAGAAGGTTAGGTTGAGGAAAGTGACGTTGTTGCCGACGGCGTAAGTAATGTAGGAATCAATGTCCAATTTCCGGCAGTGGGTTTCGGGGGTGAAGGGGAAGGTAAGGCAGAGACTGGAGAGGGTGGCGTGAGAACGGCGGATTAGAGCGCCGGTGATGAAGTGGAAGAAGGAGTCGACGGTGGTGATGGATATCGGAGAGACGGTGTATTCAAAGGAGAGAGAAGGGAGAGAAGACCAGAGGTTTCGCCATGACGGAGAGATTAGGGATGCTTCAATCGCTTCATCGATCGAAAGATAAGAAAGGATTTTGAGCCGGAGGCTCGCCGGTATATCTTCGAGGGTCGTCGGGGATGACATCGAGAAAGCTGCGGTCCGCGCAGATTGGCTGATTGTTGAAATGATACCGGCAAAATTATACAGAATACTGTAGAAGCTACCAAATGAGAGTTGTTGAGGATATTTACAAAATTATTACTAAGGAAAATGTCTATAATATCCCTCATACACACGCGAACATGGATGCACACATGGTCGGTCATGGCCGTTTGGCTTTTAGAAGTGATCGAACGACTTCTACTGGATTTGCAAGATTAGAGGAATCGATGATGTTTTGATGAAATGCTAAAACATCCAAGTTTACTCTGCCAAGTTGATGGACATTGCAATGAGTCTCACTCACTAACTCTAGATGAACCTATTTTTAATGTAAGGTTAGTAAGTAAAATGGGGACGGAAATATTAGAGCATCAACAACGGTGATAATTTTTATCTGGGCTTGCTGACATGGAATGGATGATTAGTCACAATGGTGATCAAGAAAGTGGGCTTGGAATGACCGGCCAACATGTTGGCCTATCAAATGATGGATGGTCATCAAAATTATATGGGTCCTTCCTCAAATGGAAAAGCAAATGTTGTCTGGAAAAAAAAAAAAAAAAAACAAACTTTTGAAAATGGAATATGTCTGTTGGACATCATTAAAATTTCGTAAAATCTAGGGAGAAACGCGTTTCTCCATAAGTTATGGAGAAACGGGTTACGGGTATCCAGAACCTTTTGAAAGGATATCCAGAAACTTTTTGTATTGGCGTGGCGCTTGTCCCGTAGTTGCCTTACGGATATCGATGCTCAAAGGTTCTGGATATCCAGAACCCTTTGAAAGGATATCCAGAAGCTTATGAAAGTGATATCCAGAAACCTTCAAAATGATATCCAGAAACTTTCAAAATGTTTCTGGATATTCATTTGATGGTTTCTGGATATACATTTGAAGGTTTCTGGATATCCAGAAACCTTCAATAAGCAATTTCTGGTCTTGGCCTTGGATTTGGCTTCAAATCTATTTTTTCTGGATATCCGCCCAAAGGCTTCTGGATATCCGTTCCAAAGCTTCTGGATATCCAGAACCCTTTGAGACTGATATCCAGAAATTTTCTTCTGGTTATCAAACGTATAGCTTCTGGCTATTAAAAACGCGTTTCTCCATAGTTATGGGGAAACGCGTTTCTCAGCAGACCTACTCTTAAAATTTTCAATTATTATTATAAAAAATGTAAAATTTTAAAAAATAATCAACGGATATATTTTTGTTTTATCTATAAATACATCAACAATTTCATATGATTTGCACTCCTACTTTAAAATTTTCAATTTCTTTCAATATTAGTTATTCTTAGTTTCTTTCAATATTAGCTTTTCTCCTTTAATTTTCTTCAAAAATATTTAATTTCGTAATAATTATGGATCCAAATTATCCTAATTACTATGAAAATAACCAATATTTCAAAACAAATCCAATACCAATAGAAATCCTCCAATTTCTCGTATGCCTATTGATTCAAATTTGTTAAACCATCCTCAACTATCTCAATTCATGAAATTTTATTCCATTATCAGGAAGGCCAAAAGGGCACTTCTCACATAGATCCGTTTCCACATCATTAATGGCACTCCATGGAGAAGTGTACTTAGACTAAATATAACAAATGTCACTCAGCATACAATCTTGAGTTAAATTGGGAGTCTGATAATAATGACAGTCAATATATAGTCATTAACAAACAAATTCAAGTATTCTTAATGTAAACAAAATTATGTATAGAGCATGTTTAACATGTGGTAACTATAGATTTATGCAAAAAGTAGTGACATAAGGATTCAATAATACCAATATTGGCCACCGCTTCACCCATTATATGCGTATAATACTCGGTATTCAATTAATTGATCAAACTCAATTTTCATGTACTTCGGATATTGTAATTATAACTATTAGTGCTTAGTATAGAAATCATTCATTTTCCCCCTTCCAACCATCACCCCATTCACTAATCTCTTTCTCGTAACTCCAAACCCAACCCACTCCCACTGCCCGCATCTTTTTTATAACTCCGAAATTATTTATCGAGTGAGTGAGTTATAATTAAACCAAATTTATTGACAGTATAGTCATGATATTATGATATAGGACCCATCCTCAAATACTTTTAATAAGAAAGCTTCTATTCTACTATTGTACCAAATGTTTTATTTCCCTCTATTAAGAAAATATTTATATAAAAAAACTCAAACCTTCTTTCTCGACAACTAAGTACACAAAACAGACAAACTCAAATTAGAACTCACGTAAAAGAGTAGGTTAATAGATACTTCACAATTAAATGATAAAAAAGCTATGAAAAATACAATCTCAAATTTGGGTATTTCAACATAGGAGAAAACAACATGAGAGAGAAAAAACAAAGGTAAAAAATATTAGGGGTGTAAATGGTTCGGTTTGGGCCAATTTACAGACTGAACCACTAGTTATCGGTTTGGAAAAATCTCAAACCGAACCGAACCATGAAAAAAAATTCAAACCAAACCAAACCGCCATGGTTTGGTTCGATTTGGTTTGAACCGCGGTTTAAACCACAATTCAAACCACGGTTACAATCATGAAATAGAACATTGCTTAAACTATTAATTAGAATATGGTTTCAAACAACGCAATTCATTGTCATGTTTGTTTAGATTTTCCAAACATAACATACATTAGAGATTTCGTATTTAAACACAACTTGAAATTGTGCTTCAATGTTTATGATAACAACATGCCATTTGAGTACTTGTAATGGTATGTGCTAACGAGTGAATTAACATTATTGCAAGAAGATTAACAAAAAAAAGGGTTATGGGCTAAATCCTATGAATAGAATTAGGGGTTTTCAAATCTAAATGTAAGGTGAAAATGAAAGATATACATATCTACGGTTAATATTGAACGGTTTGGTGGTTTGGTTTATTGGTTAGGTTTGGTGGTTCGGTCTCGCGGTCTCGAACCGTGGTTTTGGGGTCCAAACCGCAGATCAAACCGAACCACACGGTTTGACATTTTTTGGAACCGAATCAAACCACGATTACTTGAAAAATCGAACTAAACCGCATAGTTTGATTTGGTTCGATTTCGAACCGCGGTTTGAACCGAACCACTTACACCCCTAGTAAACATGGTGCTCCCCATGCACTAAGAAAAACTGAACATGCAGAGGGGGTGATCAGAGAACCTAAAAAAGCAAATCAACTCCATTTCTTCCATATCATTTCCCAAACAAATTACAAAAACAAAGAGAATCAAAATGGAAATAAAGATGAAACTAATAATAAATTAAATTATAATAAATGAGTAAAAATTGGGTTGGTTTAGTAAGAATTCAAACTGAACAGAAAAAATTAAGTTCATCAAATTTAAGCACACATGGAGCTGATTATCTAGCTTTGCAGAATATCTCTCAAACATTGGCCTCACTTTCTCCCAACCACAACGCTTATCAAACCCTTTGACACCTCACAATGGTGTTGGATCCCATTTAGACAATCAACAGAGCTGATTGGCATGCATTGGCTTCACTTTCTCTAACCACATAGTAACATCTCAGGCCCTTTCATGAAATGGATCGGCACTCATTAGCAATATCCTTGGCAAGTAGAGTTTTGCCACAACCAGAAAGACTATAAAATCGAACACCTTTTGAGGGTGACATGTCAAATTTCTCAAACTTCTCTGGATGCTCCACAGGATATTGGAGAGTCTGCCAAGTAGATGGAATTTGATTTAGTCATTACTCCATCCGTCTCAAAATGAATGTACAAAAATAATTCAAATTCATTCACCAACAATTTTTTTTTTTGACATTCGTTTTGGGTCGGAGGTAGTAGATCACTAAAGCATGCAAAATTATTTACATATAATGATTGCAAGAAAGATACCTCTTGTAACTCTCTTTTAACATTGTCCAAACCCAATTATCTTCACTGGATACAAATGGAACTTCCGCCACCTGAAATAATGGAAATAATGACAAACACATTTACGATATTAGAACTATAATTTTACCAGAAATGTTATTGGTGCAATTTGGAAGTTGCAAATGCAAATGCAATTGCAATATGATATTGTTATAAAGCAACAATTCCGTCCCTATTTTTCTCCAACCCCCTCCCCAAATCATTCTGAAGCAGCAAAATTTCCAGTACAACTCTACCTATTTTTCTCTCCAACCCCCCTCCCCAAACCATTCTAAAGAAACAAAATTTCAGAATTTCCAATAAAGAGATAGATGAACAAAAATATAAATTGAATCTCGCAATTAGAATTTTCATAGATTTATAGTTGAAAGAATTGAAACATCAAAGGGAGCAGGAAAAGGAATTGTAAGCCAAAAAAGAAGTGATCCATGAATGTTTAACTTTTACAATGGGATGCAACTTAAATTAATATAGAACAAACATCTAAACACTAACCTTTTGAGTGTTCCATTTTATCAAAAGTTCCGTAAAGATAAAAAAAAACAGGAGATAACCTCTATATTTGTATTGCCCTTCCACCATTTTGTAGGTGTTAGTGCCCTAGGCCTATAGAGATAGACCTTTATGTAATGTCATTGTTCATTTATATATGAGATTGCTTCTTTGATTATTATATGTGTTTGCATGTTTAGTTATAATAATCGTGTCCCTAGTACTTATGAAGCACTAGTATGAAGTCTAATGGATAATCATGTGATGATTATATGCATGGAGATGCACATTAGATTCATGGGTACTTGTTAGAGAACAAGGTACTGGACTTGACCCATTATGAGATCTATGTCATGGTCAAATGTCATAATTAGATCTCATATAGTCATATCATTGATATCCTTTGACCTGAGATTATCATCGTCTTCCACTCGATGAATATCATGTTTGATATAGTTTAACGTTGTCTTTAACCGGATAACAATAAGGGCTATCATTGGCATGGTATGATTCTTGTTGGGAAGAATGATAAGTCAAGATGGAAATTGTCCCTCGTAAAGAGAGATGTTTGCTAGGCCACTCGTAAGTAAGATTGATGTAGTGCATGGCCATGCCCGAATGAATTAATGTGATTAATATCATTTGATTGATCAATTTACTTGGTAACGAGAAAGCATTGAACAATATGAGTTGACGTGGACCATGACTCATGTTCAATATAACATCGTGTGACAATGGGATTGTGATATGTTCTATATAGGAAATCGAACTTGATATTATATTATTTGGGTAGGCATGATGGCTTGCTAGAGTCCGCTCATGTCTTATGAGGATCGATGTGATCGAACTCATTGCCAACATAATATAGTCCTATGGGGTCACACGCATCGAACGAATTGTCAAAAATGAAGAATATGGAGTTTTTGTTCTCAGGGGACGACTCGTCCCAGTGCCGTAACCAACTATTCCCTTAAGGGGACGCCGTATTCGAAGCCGGGCGCAGGGGACGACTCGTCCCCTGGGCACTGGACTGACGCGGAATTGACTTAAAACTAGGGTTTTCACGAGGGGAAAAAGTTTTATAACGTATAAATACTTACCCCTGGTTGCCCTAGCCGTCAAGAGAACGTTTTGGCTTGAGAGAAACATCAAAAGTGAGAGATTTCAATTGAGAATTGAGAATCAAACACCACCAAATCCATTGTTCTTCATTGATTGAAAGGTGTTTCAATCAATAGGATCTAGCAATCCTCCTAGAAGAGTTCTAGGGTTCGTTCATCGCGTGGATACACATAGAGGATCTTCGCTCGTCAAGATCTTTGGTTCGTGATTCCCGTTCGTTCTTCAAGGATTAACAAGGTCGTTCAATCTGGAGTTGGGTCAAGTTTATCAAAGGCAAAAGCATTCAAGGTTGGTATTTCTATTTCATCTTTCTTAATTATTCATCTAGAACGGATTCTAGGGCTTGGGGTTTTTCGAGTTATTGCTTATTCCGCCGCGCATGGACCCTAAACCCTACAGTGGTATCAGAGCCCCGTTCATGATGTTTAGTTAGATAATCATGATAATTGTGTAATATGATTATATGAATTTTCATGATGTGCATGATCTAGAATATGAAATTGTATGAGTTTTGCTTGTGAAGTAATTGTATATATTGATATACCATGATTATGAAATTGAAATATAGGATTAATATGATTAATCTAGATTATGGGATGTCAATTTCATTAAATATGATTAATGTGATTAATCTAGGATATTTGTGAAGTGTTACTTAGTATATTGGGCCGGACACCAAGACCTTTCCCCACGTGCACTTCGATGGAAGTGTGGGATGAATTTGGAGCACGTGGCCGCGTACTAGTAATTACTAGACATGGCCAAATCCGGCACGGTACGGCACGGTCGGAACCGCCGGTCACGGTTCGAAATCGAAGGAACCGTAACCGAACCGCGAGATGCACGGGTACGGGTCCACGGTTCCCACGGGTCCGACGAATACGGGTCCACGGTTCCCACGGTCCGCTTCGTTAAAAATCTAATGTACTTTGTTTAAAAATAATGATTTTCTCTGGTTTTTTTTTCAATTTTTTTTTGCAAATTTAGTTGTTACCTAAAGTCAAAGAGAGATGATAATTTTATATAATGAATTAACAAAGTAAAAATGTAAAAAAAAGGCTTTGAAGTTTGAATTAACAATTTTCGTTAGAGAGAGAGTGAGAGATAACTGAATTTTTGTGAAGTAAATTATTTGGGATGGGAAATGGTATTTATAGTTAGATAATTACATTATTTATATATGGATAACAAATTTTATTTTTCAAGGACTGAAAAGAGGTCAAAAAGTCACCAAACGCTAATATTTTGGTCAAACCGCCTGTTACTAACGGGATTAAAGACAAAGAGGTCAAAAAGTCACAAAAGGTAATATTCTCGACACGCTCGACGCGGTTCCCGACACGGGTCTCACGGGGTACGGTTCCACGGGTCATAACGGGTACGGTTCCACGGGTTGGAACCGCCGGTCACGGTCCGAAAATGAGGAACCGTAACCGAACCGCCAACTGTACGGGTACGGATCTAACGGTTCACGGGTCTTACACGGTTACGGTTCTGACGGGTCAAATCCGGATACGGTTCCACGGGTCCATACGGGTACAGGTACGGATTGGCCATGTCTAGTAATTACTAATCAAATATGATTTGTGTTGCATCATTCCAAGTTCATAATTATGCTCATATAGTTTTCATAAATCAACCTTGGCATGTAATTGATAAGCATGAAAAATTGAACCTTCTTTGTAATTTGAGTTTGTTTTATGCCATCCATGTTTAAACACTTGTGAGTACACGGATAGTTTCATGTAGGCTACGCCACAAATGAGGTACATTGATTCTATCTTTGTATGATCAAGATGAGCAAATAGTGATTGCTATACGTTTAACATGGTTGAACTCAATTAGGCTATCAAAATGGTTTTGGGCCTAAGGCATAAGATGAGATTGAAACATGTGACATATGATGTCTATAATCTCATAATGATCTAAGAGTCATATATAGATATGATTGATAAATGTTATCTACCTTTTTAGTTTAATTTTGAGCAGTCGTGCCATAGCCGACTTGAAATTAAATTAAAGTTGGGTCTTAGCCTATTAAATTATATTATGCATATTTGCATAAGAAGGTTATATAATTTAGTGGGAGTATTTATGAAATACGTTATTTAATCTCTTAAATGAAATCGGTACTTATATGTGTTCATATGTGTTGCATATTTTGTTGTAGAAATAGCATTAAACTATAATTAATCCTTATTATTGCGATTCGTCCTTATGAAGGACAAGTTCGAAAAGAACGGTACAAGTTATTCTGATTTGATCAGATGCTCAAGAAGAGTTCTTAAGCAAAATTGTACGTTCTTGACGAATCTATTCATGCTGAACCCACTGCAAACGTTGCAAAGGACAGGTAAGGAGCAACATAAGAAACATTTAGATGATTCCTATGATGTTGTTTGCCCTATACTTGCCACCATGTTTAAAGGCTCTTAAGAAGAACCTTGAACACGTGGAAATTGCTTTTGTTCTAGCACAACGCACAAAAGGAAATGTTCCGAGTGCAAGCTAGACAAAAGATATATGTTGTGGTGAAGGTTTTTAATGCATGAGATGCAAAAGGAGCAATCCGCAAGTGTGTTAATGGTTAACACAAGAAAGGGGTTCAAAAGGGAAGGCAAGAAGGTAAAGCAAAGGTTGCTAAACCTAGGGCAAAAGTTGCCAAAGCCGAAGAGGCTAAACCCAAAGTGTCTCAAAAGGATGCAGTTTGCTACCGCTGCAATGAGATTGTCATTGGAAGCAAAGTTGCAAGGCTAATAAGGAAGGCCTAAAAGGTGAAGAAGGGCAATTTGATTGCTACTACTTCAAATATTTATATGATAGATATTTTCCTTTCGACTTCTTGTTCTTGGGTATATGATACCGGATATAGATCCCACATTTGTTTAAATGTGCAAGAAATAAAGAATAGAAAGCTACTCAAAGAAGGTGATTAAACCTATGCGTAGTTATGAAGCAAGAGTTGCTGCATTAGCCGTAGGGACTTATGAAGTCACTTTACCTTGTGGACTAGTACTTGTTTTGAACAAGTGTGACTACGTTCCGAATTTGAGTAGGAGTATTATTTTGTTTCTTATGAGGATGATGAAAGATATAATTCTCTTATTGAAAATAAGAAGCCTTATATTTATTTAATGATATGCATTATTGTAATGCATATGTCATTAAATGGTCTTCATATCCTTGATGTTAAGATACAAAATAATATTGAAGATATCTATAATATAAGTGTGAAATCTAAACCGAATGATGTGAACAACACGTTCACATGGCATTGCCGGCTTGGTCATATAAATGAGAAACGTATAATCTAAACTCCATTAACATGGACATTTAGACTCATATGATTATGAATCATTTGAGGTATGCGAATCTCGTTTATTTTGTAAAATGACCAAACCACCCTACACTAAGAGTAGTGGGAGGGTAGTGGCTTATTGGCCCTTATACATGAGATGTATATGGACTATTAAGTAGCATTGCTAGGGGAGGAATTCGGTATTTCATCACATTCACCGGTTTCTTATCTAGATATGACTATGTCTATCTGATGAAGTCCAAAGGTGAATCGTTTGAGATATTTCGAATATTTCAAGATGAAGTACAAAAACCAATCTTGGCAAAACTATTAAAGTACTTCGATTAGATCGAGGTAATGAATATTTGAGCCAAGAGGTTGACAATCATCTCAAAACCGTGAAATCGTTTCGCAGTTGACTCCACCCTAACACCACATTGTATGGTGTGTTTGAGAGGAGGAATTGAACCTTGTATGACATGGTTCGTTCGATGATGTGTCAAGTTGACTTTCCTATTTTCTTTTGAGGATATGCATTAGAAATAATGCGGTTACACTGAATTGTGTCCCTACTAAATCGATTCCTAAGTCCCCACATGAGATGTGGCATGAAATAATGTCTTTCATAAAGATTTGGGGTTGCGAATCTTATGTAAAGAGACTTGTCTCTCATAAGTTAGCACCAAATCGACAGGTTAATTTCGGATATTAGTTTTACAACCGCAATGAGAACAAATTGTTTGTTGCTCTATATGATTCGTTTCTTGAGAAACAGTTTCTCAATAAAGGATCTAGTGGGAGTAAAATTGATCTTGAAGAGTTCAAGAACCTGAAAATAACGTGGAACCAAGAGTAGAGACGGAACCAAGTTCACAAGGAGTTGTGGAACCGGTTCAAGATACACAAGTTCTTCGCAGATCTGATAGGATACGATCTGAACCTGAGAGATATGGATTTCTCATATCGGAAAGTAATCAAGTGGGAGTCATTGAGAATGACGGACCTATTTCCTATCTAGAGACGATGTCCACTCCCAATTCGGATAAATGCTTATGAACCATGGAATCTGAATTGTAATCCATGTTTGATGATCAAGTTTTGAACTTGATTGGTCCACCTGAAGGTGTAAAAACCATAAGGGTATAAATGGGTTTTCAAGAAGAAAACCGACATGGATGGAAGGTGTATACTTTCATGACTAAGGATTGTAGCAAAGGGATTTAGGAAAATTCATAGTGTTGACTATGTTGAAACCTTTTTGCCCATTACAATGCCGAAGTCTATTAGAGTTTCAATTGTCATTATCGCATATTGTGAATATGAGATATGGCAAATGGATGTCAAAACAGCGTTTCTTAACGGAAACCTACTTGAGGATGTATACAGATACAGCCTGAAGGGTTTGTCGATCCAAGAAATTCTAATAAAGTATGCAGGTTGCAAAGATCCATAAGATGGGTTGAAGCAAGCTTCGAGGGGTTGGAATCTTCATTTTGATGAATCGGTCAAAGAGTTTGACATCATCAAGTACGAAGATGAACTTTGTGTATACATGAAATTCAGTGGGAGCGTAGTATTATTTCTATTGTTATATGACAATGATATCTTACTCATTGAAAACAAAGTTCCGACACTTAAGACTATCAAGTCTTGGTCAAGGAAAGGTTTCTCAATGAAAGATATGGGTGAAGCCGCTTACATCCTTGGTATCAAGATCTATAGAGATAGATCTAAAAGGATAAGTTGGTTTGAGTCAAAATACTCATATTGATAAGGTTCTTAGATGATTCTAAGAAAGGTAACTTGTCAATGGGTCATGGTATTACTCTTAGCGAGACTCAGTGTCCCATGACAACTGATGAGCAAAAGAGAATGAATGAAGTTCCATATGCTCCGGCATTTGGATTTGTCATGTATGCCATGATTTGTACTAGACCCGACGTCTCGTATGCTTTGAGCATGACGACTCGATACCAATCTGATCCTAGTGAGAACCATTGGATGGCAGTCAAGATGATCCTTAAAGTACTTAAAAAGAACTAAGGATACGTTCTTGGTATTTGAAAGATTGGAAGTTAATCTTGTTGTAAAGGTTACACGGATGCTAACTTCCAAACTGACAAAGTTAATTAAAATCGCAATTAGGATTTGTGTTTATGCTTATTGGAGGTGCGATTTTATTGGAAGAGTTCCAAGCAGAAAATCGTAGCCGATTCTACTTCTAAGGCTTAATTTTAGCAACATATGATGTAGCTAGAAAAGGCAGTTTGGATCAAAAGTTCATTAGTGTTTTGGAATTGTTCCAAGTATCACTAATCCGGTGGAACTTTGTTGTGACAATTGTGGTGTCATTTGTGCAAGCAAAAGAACCAAGGTCACATCAACGATCCAAACACATTTTGAGACGTTTCCACCTCATTCGAGAAATCTGTGAAAGGGAAGACGTTAAGATATGCAAAAGGTACCAACGAATGACAACATTTCGGACTCTCTCACCAAGCCTTTGCCACAAGCTAAACATGATGGTCATGTTAGGTCCATGGGTATAAGATACACGAATGATTGGGCCTAGTGCAAGTGGGAGACTGTAGGTGTTAGTGCCCTAGGCCTATAGAGATAGACCTTTATGTAATGTCATTGTTCATTTATATATGAGATTGCTTCTTTGATTATTATATGTGTTTGCATGTTTAGTTATAATAATCGTGTCCCTAGTACTTATGAAGCACTAGTATGAAGTCTAATGGATAATCATGTGATGATTATATGCATGGAGATGCACATTAGATTCATGGGTACTTGTTAGAGAACAAGGTACTGGACTTGACCCATTATGAGATCTATGTCATGGTCAAATGTCATAATTAGATCTCATATAGTCATATCATTGATATCCTTTCGACCCGAGATTATCATCGTCTTCCACTCGATGAATATCATGTTTGATATAGTTTAACGTTGTCTTTAACCGGATAACAATAAGGGCTATCATTGGCATGGTATGATTCTTGTTGGGAAGAATGATAAGTCAAGATGGAAATTGTCCCTCGTAAAGAGAGATGTTTGCTAGGCCACTCGTAAGTAAGATTGATGTAGTGCATGGCCATGCCCGAATGAATTAATGTGATTAATATCATTCGATTGATCAATTTACTTGGTAACGAGAAAGCATTGAACAATATGAGTTGACGTGGACCATGACTCATGTTCAATATAACATCGTGTGACAATGGGATTGTGATATGTTCTATATAGGAAATCGAACTTGATATTATATTATTTGGGTAGGCATGATGGCTTGCTAGAGTCCGCTCATGTCTTATGAGGATCGATGTGATCGAACTCATTGCCAACATAATATAGTCCTATGGGGTCACACGCATCGAACGAATTGTCAAAAATGAAGAATATGGAGTTTTTGTTCTCGGGACGACTCGTCCCTGTGCCGTAACCAACTATTCCCCTTAAGGGGGACGCCGTATTCGTAAGCCGGGTGCCGTGGGGACGACTCGTCCCCCTGGGGGACGACTCGTCCCCGGGCACCGGATCGACGCGGAATTGACTTAAAACTAGGGTTTTCACGAGGGGAAAAAGTTTTATAACGTATAAATACTTACCCCTGGTTGCCCTAGCCGTCAAGAGAACGTTTTGGCTTGAGAGAAACATCAAAAGTGAGAGATTTCAATTGAGAATTGAGAATCAAACACCACCAAATCCATTGTTCTTCATTGATTGAAAGGTGTTTCAATCAATAGGATCTAGCAATCCTCCTAGAAGAGTTCTAGGGTTCGTTCATCGCGTGGATACACATAGAGGATCTTCGCTCGTCAAGATCTTTGGTTCGTGATTCCCGTTCGTTCTTCAAGGATTAACAAGGTCGTTCAATCTGGAGTTGGGTCAAGTTTATCAAAGGCAAAAGCATTCAAGGTTGGTATTTCTATTTCATCTTTCTTAATTATTCATCTAGAACGGATTCTAGGGCTTGGGGTTTTTCGAGTTATTGCTTATTCCACTGCGCATGGACCCTCGGAAACCCTACACATTTGAGGTCACCGCCACTCTTGGCCTTGTCACGACTATCACTGCCTTCTTTTTACGGTCGCACAATCTCTCGATCGGCCTCTTTCATTGTTGACAAATCATTCGGCTTGGCCACCAAAAGCTAATTAATTAAATAGAAAAGAACATTAAACTTGATTTACATGAATGTTGGTGGTCCATGATGATCACAATATATAGGAAACTAACTTCATTGAACCACAGTACTAACAGTAACAAAATTTCTCAAAACCAAAATAAGAAACTAGAATTAAATATTAGAAAGGGTGGGAGGGTAGAATTCAAAGCTGAAGATAAAAACACTCAATGTCATCCACTTAGACATTTGATCAAACAGTTGGGGTGTAACCCAGTTCTAGCAAGCGATCAAACAGTTGGGGTGCAACCCAGTTCTAACAAGCAACAATTAAAAATCACTGTTAAACAATTTAGAGTTGACAACCATAAAAGTAGAACACCTTTCAAGGGTGATAGGCCAAATTTCTCAAACTTCTCTTGATCACTAAATCAAGCATTTAGCAAACACATAAACTAACCGAAGACAACAACATATTGTTGTGAAATGGTTATCATAAATGGGTTGGGCCTGAACAGTTAGGAGGGTTTGATAAAACCGATAGGCCAAGTAAGATGGGTAATAAACTGGAAATTAAGTGACAATTAAGCGATAATCGATACGTTGGCCCAGAAGATCGAGATAGCGCAATATGCGACAAACGTGCGGCGTATAGAGGAAGTCAAATGAAGGCGAGAAGAGTAACTGGCGAGAATATTAATTCGTCCCCATATTTTTAGGTACAAAAGGGGATAACATATGACGAGTAACCGGGTATGCTTTGTCGCAATAAAGGGTTTGTCGCCTAGCGACAAACATGACTGACGGTACAACCTTTGGGTGTACTGACACGTGGTTCCCACCCCCCATAATGTATAACAGTGTAGCATGATGGGAATGTCAGTACTTTTTTACTAACTCTGAGGGTAGTTGACTGACTTAGCATAGATGATTGACACGTGTCCTTGTAGGTATGGTCTATGATTACAAGGTGGTATAAATATGTGAAATTCTCCATTATTAAGTAAGTTTACTCTCTCTCTCTAAAATCTGTCTCTTCTCCATTACAATATAGAACTCTTCTTAAATCTGAACTGAGAACTGATTCTCACGCCGGAGGGGTTTCACCGGAGTCACCCCCGGTTTAGCTCATTGTTGCTCGTGTGTGTAGGTCCCATTGCAAACCATCCCAAGAAGATTAGCCGGAGTATCCTTTGAAGTAGTTGAAGATTCAACTCCTGATCAACACCATTTTCCATGGCAGCATCAGTTGGTTCCGTTGCCGGGACTTGAGCGTTTCTTCTTTGGGTGGCTAGGTGAAGTTTGGGAGGTTGTTGGTGGCTGCCGGAGGTGAGAGAGAAGATGGAGCACTGTTGTTGTTTTGTTGGTGGAGCCCGTAGAAGATTCTAACCGTCGGTTTGGTCAAAGGAGTAAAGGCTAGTTGATTAGAAAACCAAGGAGGATTCTCAGATAGTACTTGTTAAAGGTGTTTTTTTGGATTGTGGTATTTATTTCAGGAAGTCATAAAGTTGTCTTTGGCTATAAAGGTTGTAAGTTCATTAGTGCATGCATAAAAGGCATTTTGTTTTCGTAAAGTGACTTGTAAAGTTGTCGAAACTTGGTTTATGGTGAAAAGGTGTGATTTGTCTTGAAGTGTCCAGTAAAAGTATAACAGCTTAGTTGGAAGCAAGTTATGGTGGTTGGACAAGAAAAAGCTACCCCTTCTAGGGTGGCTCGTAATTTAACATTGGCAACCCCAAATGCAAAGGATGCTCGTGCGGAGCCGAAGCAGATCTCGAAAGAGAGGTGGAGGTCCATACGCCCGAGACTAACACCGGTGTTAGGCGGGCTAGGGTGGAGGAGGAAAGGGTGAGAGTGGAAAGAGCCAAGGCAAGTAGATGAAGGCCAAGTTCCCGCGAAGTCAAAGAATGCAGAAGTAAGAGAAAGGATTGAAAAGTTAAGGGCGGATAATGAGGCGTGGATGCATGTCCTCGCCAATAATCAACAATTGAAGGAGTTACATGTGGAGCCCTCCCACATTCCTGAGGATTTGCTAAATGGGCAAGCGAGAAGGTCCCATGTCGGCGGGCAAAATCGAGAGGGTAGCGCTAGCGTGGCTAATAGACCAAGACAGAATGTAGATTACGCCGCGCCAGAGATTAGCGGAAAATCGAAGGCGGGATGATGGCTTGGAAGCGAGAAAGAAGAGGAGAAAGAAAATATACCATAAGCCGTGCAACTCCAAAGAAGAATCTTATTACTTTGAATATGACAGCAATGAATCTAGCGGCTCCACGCACAACGAGGAACGCGGTAAGGAAAGGACCCAGATATCGCGACGTCATGATGCTAGGCGACATCGTGAGAGGTCACCGCGGGATAGGGAGCGACGGCGACAAGATAGGAAAGATAAAGATTATGATAAGGAAGGGGAGCGGAGAGCTGCAGAGGCGGTGAGGGCGGCGTGGTCGAGAAGCTCTTAGAAGCCATAAAAGCCGCAGAGTTGGCCAAGGCTAGTGAGGCAGAGAAGGCTAGAAGGAAGAGGAACAAAGGTTAAGAAATGAGATGGCCGAGATGGCGAAGAAAATTAAGGATTTAGAGGCAGAATAAAGAAAGTGGAAGGGAAAAAGCCTTTTTGGCTCCTTTCACCCAAAATATCAAAGGTGTTGCCCCAGACCCAAGTTTTCGAATGCCAACTTTATCAAGTTATTCAGGAAAATCTAGAGCAGTAACTCATGTAGGAGGATTTGAAGCAACCATGTCGCTGTTGACTGAGAATGAAGCAATTTTATGTCGAGCATTGGTGAGCACTCGGCGAGATCATGCATTGGATTGGTTCTTAGTACGGCTCAAGATTCTATAACGGGTATCAAGATTTCAGGAGAAATTCTTGGCGAGATTTAGTGCGTCAGATCACAAACCAGTTCAAAAGACGGAGTTGTGCGTACTTAAGCAAAAGGATGGGGAAGGGATTGCGACTTTCACGTACAGTTCATGGGAGTGGCCAATCAAGTTCCTGACATCGCACAAGGCGAGATAATCATGTTGTATAACACCAGTTTACAGCCGGGTCACTTCAAGCAGGAGTTAGGGATGAGATTGCCGAAGACTACAGGGGAGTTGTATGAAAGAGTGCGAGGATTTTGTAGTGGAGCTAGAGTTAAGACAAAGGGGGGTACAATTGCGAGTCAGGCCGTCAAGAAAGGGGCGAGTGAAAGGATGGAGATAGTGCGAGATGATAGAAGAGGGTTTGGCGGCAATAAAGGGGCAAGTCATGCGGGAGGAAGTGGAGGCCGTGGAGAAGGGCGCATGGGGGTCCAAAGAGAGTTCAAGCCAAAGACAGACATCAAGTATAGTCGGTTGAACACTCCTATCAGCGAGATCATGAAGAAAATAAATCGCCCGAACCTTTTCCTATTACACCGTGAACCGGTCCGTCTAGAGATCGAATAGTTACCGTGAATTTCACAAAGATAAGGGGCACAAGACTCGACGATTGTTATAATTTGAGGAGATTGATTCAGGGGAAGATTGACAGGGGTTTTCTGCAGGAGTATTTGGAGGAGAATGTTGGGCGGGATGATCAACGTAGGCCGGAGAGAAATTTGGTAGATGTCATTCACGACCCTTTACCCAGTGTGTCTCAACTGAATACCCAAATCATGACTTTGACGCATACGTTTGATGTTCCTCGCCCCCGCCGCCAAGACAGGGTGATCGCTTTTTCCAGCGAGAATTGGCCGTTACCAAAAGCCATGGAGTCACCAATTATCATCACTATGTATCCAGCAATAATATCGTGCAATGAGTCATGGTGGACTCGGGGCAAGTAGGAATGTGCTTTATTATGATGCTTTTAAAAGGATGAATTATACAGAGGCAAATTTGGTGCCTCATAAGGGATATCTTGAGGATTCACTAATCATTCTCGTTAAAGTTAAAGGGACGATTATGTTGGATGTTGAAATTGGTGAAGGAAAGTCGGCGAGATGCGAGAATGTCGAATTCATGGTGATTGATCTTGTGTCTCCTTATAATGCTATAGTGGGAATCCCATTCATGTTGAGTTTTGAAATGGTTCTCACAATTCCCATCGAGGGTGAAGTATCCCACAGCTAATGGGATAGGTTGCTTGAAGAGTGAGGCGGTCACTGTGATAAGAAAACAAAAGGAGATGTTGAAAGCTAAGGCCGAGAGTACAATTTCGATGACTTCCAAAGTAGAATCTAGTCCACTAAAGATAAATATGGTTAAGATTGTAGAGGTGGAGAATGGTGAACCAGATTGGATCATAACGGAGAGTATGAGAAATGGAACTGCTATGGTAGCCGAAGCGACAAACCAAGTGTCAGGGCGAGTTTCAGGGCGAGAAATATGTATGTTGGAAGAGCGGGAATTAGATTGGCGGGATGTAGACTCCGATATGGTGGGAAAGGGTGATGATGGTGAAGAAAATTGTTGGGCGATGGAAATAGTGAATGCCACGCCCCATATAAGTTATGCCAGGGTTGTAAGGCTTGTTAATATGGAGGAGCCAAGGATTGAAGAAGTGGTTGAGGGAAATGTTAAAGTACTTATGAGCGAATCTGATGACGATTATGAAGCCATTGAGGTAGAGGACGCTCAGGGGCGGCCTACTGGTAATGTCTTTGCCGATCTTAAAAAGCCCGTTCCTGTTGGTATGAGGAAGAGGAAAAGAATAGAGGTGGAAACGCTGCAAGTGCGGGATGAGCCAGATATCAAGGCGGGAAAGAGTTGGAGGAGGTGGAAATCAATTGTTATTTTCCTGAGCAGAAGGTGAAGATTGGCAAGCAACTGTCGCGGGATGAGCGAGAAGCTTTGGTTGATTTTTTGAAGGAAAATTTGGATGTATTCGCTTGGAGACCGGAGGACATGAAGGGTATTGATGAGAGTGTTGCTTGCTCGCATTGTTTGAATGCCTGATCCTAAGGTGGAGCCATTTAAGCAAAGGGTAAGGCATTTGTCGCCGGAGAAAGAGATGGCGATTGGAAGAAGTGGAAAAGTTGTTGAAGGCGGGAATAATCGAGAAAATTCAATATCCGGTGTGGTTGGCCTGTCCCGTAATGGTTTTGAAGTCAAACAAGAAGTGGAGAATGTGCATTGATTTTACTGATTTGAATACAGCATGTCCCAAGGATTGCTATCCTTTACCCAAGATTGATAAGTTGGTGGATTCCATTTCAGGTCACAGAGTGTTCAGTTTTATTGATGCTTATCTCAGATACCACCGCATTAAGATGGCGGAGGAAGACAAGGCGAAAAATGTAGCCAAGACTCCAAAGGGAAATTTTTTTTACAAGATGATGCCGTTCGGCTTGAAGAATGCGGGTGCAACGTATCAAAGGATGGTGAACGAGGTGTTCAAGTCGCAGATTGGGCGGAATATAGAAGCGTACATTGACGACATGGTGATCAAGACCAGAGAGAAAAACCACTTGTTGGATCTTGCTGAGACTTTTGAGAACTTAAGAAGGAATTCAATGAAGTTGAACCCTAGTAAGTGCACGTTTGGTGTTACGGCGGAAAATTTCGGGATTCTTGGTCAACAAAGGCGCGGATTGAGGCCAACCTTAAAAATTCAGCGTTATTAGACATGTCGCCACCTAAGTCTATTCGCGAGATTCAGCGACTAAATGGGAGGATCATTGCCCTGGGAAGATTTATTTCGAAGTCGGCGGAGAGATGTTTGCCGTTCTTCAAAGTTTTGAAGGGCGGAAAGAAATTTGAATGGAGCGAGGAGTGCGGAGCAGCTTTTGAAGAAATGAAAGCTTACTTGGGGAAGCCACCATTGTTGAGCAAATGTGGAGGGGGAGGAATTGTTTGTTTATTTGGCGCCTTCGACTATGCAGATGGCAGTTGTTGGTGAGGGAAGACGGAGGAATTCAAAGGCCTGTATACTATGTTTCCAAAGCATTAAGTGAGGTTGAGTCGAGGTATTTTAATGCCGAGAAGTTGGCTTATGCGTTGGTGGTGGCGGCAAGGAAGTTGAGGGCCTACTTTGTCGCTCATACCATTGTGGTGTTGACAGACGCGCCCTTAAGAAAGATTCTGCAAAGAACCGATTCTCGCGGGAAGGATTTTGAAGTGGTCAATTGAGTTGACGGAATTCGACATCGATATGAATCTCGTCGAGCTATTAAGGCGCAAGCGTTGGCGGACTTTATAGTTGAAACCTCATTTACCAAGTCTCAGGCCGATGTAGTTGAGGAACGCGAGAAAAGGAAGATGGCAAAGCGGGCTGAGCCAAGTGTGATTGAAGAAAAGAAGAGGCCGGAGGATTGTTGGATCCTACATGTAGATGGTTCGTCAGCAAAAAACAAAGGAGGAGCGGGAATGGTTTTGATGTCCCCAGATGTGAGTATAGGAAAGCATTCAGTTCAAGTTCCCAAAGTGTCTAATAATCAAAGTGAGTACGAAGCATTGGTGTCGGGAATTGAATTTGCGCGGATGTTGGAGTAAAGAGGATTGTGGTCCATTCGACTCTCGCTGATTGTTAAGCAAGTGAAAGGCGAATATGGCACGGTGAATTCATTTTTAATAAGATATTGTGATTTGGTGAGAAACATCTTGAGTCATTTTGAGTTTTGGGAGTTGGTACAAATTGGGCGAGAAGAGAATTCAAAGGCGGATGCACTGAGTAGGTCGGCGGGAAGTGGAGAAAAGGAAGCAGCTGTGGATCCCTTGGTGGAGTATGTGGACACGCCGGCAATTGATAGATCCAGGGTAATGGAGATTGGAGAGACGGAAGCAAATTGGGTTACTGACATGAAAGATTTTTTAGAGAAGGGTGAATTGCCGCTTGAGGAAGAAAGGGCTAAACTAGTAAAGGTGACTTCCCCGCGATTTACGATGCAAGATGGAATCTTATATAGAAGATCTTTTTCAAAGCCATTGATGAGGTGTATAGAGCCGGGGACGGTGGCTAAGGTTTTGTTTGAAATCCATGAAGGCGTCTGCGGAGGTCATCCGGGGGCAAGATCTCTTGCGGAGAAGGTGTTGTTCCATGGTTATTATTGGCTAAGCTTGAAGAAGGATGCAGAAGAGTATGTGCGGAAATGCGAGAAGTGTCAAAGGTTTAGGAATATTCCGCGCCAACCCGCCACTGAGCAGACGCCTATTGTCGCAACATGGCCTTTTGATATGTGGGGCATAGATTTGATTGGGCCATTTCCAAAAGCCAAGGGAGGATGCCAGCATGTAGTCGTTGCAGTAGATTATTTTACGAAGTGGACTGAAGCGAAATCCTTGGCAACGATAAGCGAGGATAATGTGATTAAGTTCATTCAAGAAAACATTTGGTGCAGATATGGGTTACCCAGGGCCATTATCTCTGATCATGGAACACAGTTTGGTAAGAAATTTGCCGCGGAATGTCAAAGGATGAATGTGAAGCATTGGATGTCGGCGGTATACATGCCGCAGTGCAATGGTCAGGCGGAGGCGGCAAATAAGCAAATCATTGCCGCATTACGCAAAAATTTGGAAGGAAGGGGCGGAGCATGGTTAGAAGAATTGTCTACTGCATTATGGTATGTAAGCACCACAATAAAGGGCTCGACTGGTGAAACAGCGTTCGCTTTGACTTATGGATCTGAAGCCATGGCACCGGCCGAGATGGCCTTGCCGACATATCGAGTGACTTATTATGATGAGGCAAGAAATGGTCAGAGGCGATGTAACGACCTGGATTTGGTTGATGAAAGGAGGCTGCAAGCGAGAATGAGGATGGTAAATTACAAGCAGAAGATGAAGGCCCAGCATGATAAGCGGGTTAGCAAGAGGTCTTTCAATGTAGGTGATTGGGTACTAAGGAGTGCAGAAGCCACGGGACCCAAACCAGGCTTCACCAAGTTGAATGAAAAATGGGAAGGGCCGTTTCAGGTATCTCAAATTGTTCGAGAAGGGACCTATCGGCTGAGAAAGCAAGATGGCGAAGAGTTGAAGAATGCCTGGAGTGTTGATCATTTGAAGCGTTTTTATCAATGAAGTTGTAGTAACCTTTTGTAGTTGCATCTTTTGATTTTGGTTCTAGATGACAAAAGATACGTAACTTTTTCTGGGGTCATGTGTTTTTGTGTTCATCGCATCGACGGGAAAGTTATGTAGAATTTGCCAATCTAACACGATGTAACTTGTCAACGTGATGGAAGAATGAAGGAATTATTCAGCAACATAATGTTTTGTGATCACTATTTTCATTAAAAATTTGACAAGTGTTATGTTTTGTGAAACAGTTATTGGAACGGCGGGATTAGAAGAACGACGGTGATCAAGGAAGCCGTTTTAATAAAGGATAAAGAGCTTGGATAAAGGAGGCGACAGTAGAAGCGCGCTAAGAAATGTGAGAAGCAATCGTCATCAACACTCACGAAAAGGGATGTGGTGTCTTGGTTAGAGACTAAGGCACCTAATGGATGTGGCGGCTTGGTTAGAGACCAAGTCGCCCAAAAGGGATGTGGTGTCTTGGTTAGAGATCAAGGCACCTAATGGATGTGGCGGCTTGGTTAGAGACCAAGTCGCCCAAAAGGGATGTGGTGTCTGGGTTAGAGACCAAGGCACCTAATGGATGTGGCGGCTTGGTTAGAGACCAAGTCGCCCAAAAGGGATGTGGTGTCTTGGTTAGAGATCAAGGCACCTAATGGATGTGGCGGCTTGGTTAGAGGCCAAGTCGCCCAAAAGGGATGTGGTGTCTTGGTTAGAGACCAAGGCACCTAATGGATGTGGCGGCTTGATTAGAGACCAAGTCGCCCAAAAGGGATGTGGTGTCTTGGTTAGAGACCAAGGCACCTAATGGATGTGGCGGCTTGATTAGAGACCAAGTCGCCCAAAAGGGATGTGGTGTCTTGGTTAGAGACCAAGGCACCTAAATGGATGCGGCATCTTGGTTAGAGACCAAGCCGCCTAAATTGAGGTATCTTGGTTAGAGACCAAGACACCAAATGGATACGCCGAATGGCTACGCAGAAAATTGTCGCATCAAATAGTTGGCGAGAATCTACACTTGGGAGTGAGGCTGCCTAAAGACAAGCCTCACTTTTTTGAAGGGAGTAGTATGTGTATAGAGATAAGATGGAAAGATACAGTAAGAGGTACAATCTTTGATGAACTATCAAAGCAAAATCAGAATTACCAAAAGAAAAACAAGCGACATGAAGAAGTTATGATAAACAGAGATAGTGTCAGAAGCAGGTCAAAAGAAGTAAAGCAATAGATAAAAGGTCGCAACAGAGCGACAAGAAAATAGCTACAAATTGTCTTTGGCGCGAAGGCCGGGAACAGAAATGAAATTAATTGTTTGCAACAAAACAGGTGGCGAAATTTAAAAGAAGGAAACAAAAATTGTTTGATTACAGGCCCAAAAATAAAAGTTGATAGCAAGCATGGAAACGAAAGCGCCAGTTCATTGGGCGTTGTAGGCGGCATTAAGGGCGTCCTTCTTTGCTTGAGACAGGTCCGACCATGCGGGAACAATGTTGTCAGGACGAATTTCGGGAACTGGCCATGCGGCTTTGCCAAGGACGGCATCCTCCGATGCTAGCTGCGCCAACTCTTCTTCGCTGTAAGGAACAAGGGGATGTCCCTTGCGACTTTTGTCGCTGAAAATTGTTTCAGAGCCCCATCTGGCCAGCATAGCGGGGGTAATGGCGGGATTTCCTTCGGCGGCAATTGTTCGGAGAGTATGAAGGATAGCGTTATCAAACGCATCCATTTCATCAGTCTCTGCTTTGGTTTTAGCGGCTTCAAGATCTTCACGAAGTTTGGTCACTTGGTTAGCTCGCACGAAGTCTGTATCTCTAAGCCGTTTATTCTCGGCCTCAAGCTCGGGAAACTTAGCAACAAGTTCTTTATTCTTCTCGCTCTCAGCAATAAGGCGAGCAAGCTTCTCCTCTGAATCCTTGTTTTTCTTTTCAAGTTCTTCTAACTTCGCCTTACCCTCCGCCAGATCAGTATCAGCTTTGGTTTGCAAGTTCTGGAGTTCTTGGATAGTGGTATCCCGCCTGGCAACCCTGCGTTTGTAAAGATTCCGCTCACGATCAGCTTCAGTGAGCTCTCCCTCTAACTTAAGGCATTTGTTGCTTAAGCCCAGAAGAGTGCTACTGGCCTGCGAGAAGTAGAAAGGCAAGTAAATGTTATGGTTTAAGGTTAGTTATAAAAATTTAAAATGAAAAGGAAAGCGAGTAAAGATATCTTACTAAAGAGAGTTGGATCCCGGCATGATAGGCGGAGTGGGCAGGATTCTCTTTTTCAACATAAGCGACTTGTTCGGCGTCGCTTGACCGCTTAAGAGCGGTGGAGCCTAGCAAGCAAGAAACTGTGTCTAGCCGCTCAGTTATCAATCCCTTGAGTTTGAGGATATCGTTGGCTTCCCGACAAAGAGCCACCATACCCTCCTCATCTGCCGGAATCTGGAACCCTTCTTTTAACCAGCTGGGCTGGCGACGGGAATGTGGGCGGGAAGACGAAGGGCGTGGCGATGAGGCTGTGGGATTGGAAGGAGGGTCAGTCTCGTGTGCAAGGGGGGAAAGCGGGGTGTTGGTATCTATAGGATCTTCATTTTGAACCCCCCCAACTTCGGCTTCAGGATCCCCATGGGGAGCGAAAATCTCATCCACGTCTTGGGGTTCATCATTTTCATCATTATCTTCTTCCTCTTCCTCATCTTCCAAGATTAAAGTTTCAGGAAGGTTCTCTTGGGTTTGTGCGGGAGCGGGAGCGGAAGTACGTTGTCTTTTGTTTTGACGAGGGTTGGTAGAAGGGGCCCGCCGGCGGGAACTTTCGGGAACAATCTTGTCATCAGCTCCAGTAGTGGCAATGGGAATGGTTAAGTCAGCTGGCAGGGCCTTGAGGCTGGCATTCCTAGCCGCGGCCAAACGTCTGGCCTGTTGCTCAGACTGCCCGTGTGCTAACCTCTTTTGATTCATATCCATTGAACGATGAACTGCGACAAAAAGCAAAAAGTCATTATTGACATTATAAGATTAAATTAGTAAATGAGGGAATGCAGAAATTAGTAAAGATCATACGTAGGACTTCTCGCATTGAGCGACAAACATTGTGGCCGTTCCCGCATGTTGTGCACTCAGAAGCAAATTTCGCGCCCGAATGAAGCTCCCATCCCGACCAGGAAACTGTATGCTCAATGGCCACCCTAGGAGGCAAGGGCGGGAAGTTGTAAGAAAGTCCTACTTGGCTCAGCAGGGCATCGTCAGCTAAAATCTCGCCGCCACGAGAAGCGAGGAATCGAAGGATCGGCGGGATTGTTGTCAGTAAGAAGCTTGACCATCAATCTTTGTAACCTTTTTTCATCCTCATCCAAGGACCACTTCTTGTCAACTTTGGGATGAATCCCCTCAAGATCAGTGGGGAGTGTCCAGCCTACGCGAGAAATGATGAATAGCGGGTTGTTCTGCCAATTATGGACCTTGGAGGGAAGAGGGGTTAGGATTTTGGGTTTTTTGAATTTCAGAGACATACGGAGCTCATTTGTTTGTTTGTCTTTTTGTGCGTAACCCGTAAACATGTCCATGAGAAGATGAGTTGTGGGTTCCCGCCTAAGTGCGCGACAAACGACTATAAAGCAAGTTAAAACCCTTATGGCATTGGGGTGGAGCTCAGCTATAGCCGCATGAGCTTTGAAAAGGACCAAAGAGATGAAAGGGTCAACAGGGATCCTAATACCCGCTTCTAACTGCGACGGGAAGACCACTATTCCGTCTTGTCGCTGACGGATGGAGAGTAGCGACATGTCACCGTCATAATTAGCAATATGGTAGTTTAAGTGATCTATATGGTATTGGGTATGAAAGGGGGTGATGAGGGAATTTGTTGGAGGATCTCTTCCCGCCACATTAGAAGTAGAAGGATTAGTGGGTAAATTGGATTGTCCGCCAGCAGAGGTTGAGGCGCCAGGTGCTCCAGAGTTAGACATCTCGCCTGAATCAGAAGAAGAGATAACTTGTTTATAATGGTTCCTATGAGCTACAGATCTCGCAGCGAGAAAGTCAGTGTCTGAACTGTCAGAATAAGTAGGGGGACCATAGAAGTGACAAAGATGTTCACAAAGTTCGCTGGGAGTGAAAAATGTTTTGGACATGGGGGCTGAGGAATGAAGAAAACATTTGCCTCTAATTTCTACTGCGGCAATTATTGCGGGATCTACCTAATTTTTCTAAGACAGTTCTTAAACCTAGCCATGATAACAAGTAAAATTTGAGAGAAACAAAGGAAACTAAAAAGCAAAGAAATTACCTGGAAAATAGGAAGGATCGTTGATGAAATCAAAGATGGATTGTAAGTTCGCCGGAATGCTCAAAGTCCGGCCAAAGAAGTGATTTTCCAGGATGATTTAGTGGATGAATCGAGGCAAGGAATGAACGTTTATGGCGGAATTTCAGAAGGAAGTAAGGCTTTAATCACCAGGAGGAAAGAAGGGTTAAGGAAGAAGGAGGATGGGTTCGCCGGAAAAGGGTACCAGGTTCGCCGGAAATCGCCTAGAGAGGTTTTCAGATGAAGGAACGAAAAAAGGTAAGGAGAGGAGGGAGGTGGCTATTTATATCAGCAGAATATGAACCGGCTCATTGAGGGTAGTACAAATTAATTATCCCCAAAATTTTGAAATTCCCTCCCATTTAATTATTTCAAAATTCGAAAGGTCTTTTCATTGCCTCATCACAAACCGTGTCGTGTAAGTTGTGTCAGAAGATGACACGTGGCCTATAGGTGTCAATTTCTTAGGCATTCCGTAAATAGGATCTATTTCAGGCGGGAAGTTGCGAGGAACTGAAATTTCTCGCCTGGAACATGAATGATCCAGGTCTTGAAATTGGGGGCTACTGAAATGGTTATCATAAATGGGTTGGGCCTGAACAGTTAGGAGGGTTTGATAAAACCGATAGGCCAAGTAAGATGGGTAATAAACTGGAAATTAAGTGACAATTAAGCGATAATCGATACGTTGGCCCAGAAGATCGAGATAGCGCAATATGCGACAAACGTGCGGCGTATAGAGGAAGTCAAATGAAGGCGAGAAGAGTAACTGGCGAGAATATTAATTCGTCCCCATATTTTTAGGTACAAAAGGGGATAACATATGACGAGTAACCGGGTATGCTTTGTCGCAATAAAGGGTTTGTCGCCTAGCGACAAACATGGCCAGACCCAACTGACAACCTTTGGGTGTACTGACACGTGGTTCCCACCCCCCATAATGTATAACAGTGTAGCATGATGGGAATGTCAGTACTTTTTTACTAACTCTGAGGGTAGTTGACTGACTTAGCATAGATGATTGACACGTGTCCTTGTAGGTATGGTCTATGATTACAAGGTGGTATAAATATGTGAAATTCTCCATTATTAAGTAAGTTTACTCTCTCTCTCTAAAATCTGTCTCTTCTCCATTACAATATAGAACTCTTCTTAAATCTGAACTGAGAACTGATTCTCACAGGGAGGGGTTTCACCTGAGTCACCCGGTTTAGCTCATTGTTGCTCGTGTGTGTAGGTCCCATTGCAAACCATCCCAAGAAGATTAGCCGGAGTATCCTTTGAAGTAGTTGAAGATTCAACTCCTGATCAACACCATTTTCCATGGCAGCATCATGTTGCCTCATATCAAACACAAGAAATCCATATTCATTACATGTGCTAATCAACAGAAACAAACAACCAGCCCTAATGAATAAAACAACAATACATTTCATGAGCAAACACGTAAACCGACTTCTTAATATTGGCCAAATTTTTAACATGTAAACCAACTGCATAATATTGGGCAAGTATTGCACTAAGAGATCTTGAGCATTCTCTCAATAACCTTGCAGTAAATTTGTTGTAATCAACTGCAAAAACATGTAACTGTTTGGATTCCCGGTGACAAAAAATCATCATCGTGGCCAATATCAAATAATATGGAGATGTTGAATACTTTCGGTGTTGGAAAATTTGAGAAGTTAACCTTGCATTAATTTTTTTGTAATCACTGCAAGAACATGTAACTATTTGGATTCCTGGCTACAAACAATCATCGATGCGACCATTATCAAGACGTGATGGTTGAGTGAGAGTTGGCCGGAAGGTTTCACCAATTTATAAAGAGAATAGTGAAAGAGGAGAAGACGATAAGAGAGAAGACTGACGGGGAGAAAACAAATAAATCTTTGCATGTTTGAGGGCGGAGAGGTTATGTAACTATCATGATCGGTTGATTATTTGTGTTAACTTAGAGCCGTCAGATCATTTTGTGAAATTCAATACAGACCTTTCTTTGTCTCGGCGGTTATTCTCATTGCCTGTTGTAATATAGACTAGTACTCAAATGCCCATCCTAATGGCATGGGATAGTATGAAAAATAAAAGTGAGGAAATTGATAGTTACAAAAAAAAACCAACTTCTCTCCATTTATTTGATTAACTCGAAATGAAAATGACGAATTATTGTATGTATCAAGTGTTGAGCACTCACGTAATCGAAGAATTGAAGTTGATATAAGGTGGGTTTATGAAAGAATCAGAAGTGATTCAAAGTCATAAGAGATTAAGAGATTAGAATCCGAAGGAAATGAGCCATCCTTGGCTGCTAAATTGATAGAACTGATGGAGAGGTATTTGAGTCGCTGATGTTGTGGAGATTGTGTTGAAAATGACAATTGGAAAGGAGGGGGTGGTAAGAGTTCACAAAGAAGTTAAACTTCTTTCAAAATTAACCCCACCAAACAGAAAAGGCAAATTAAGAAGTCCAATACCACAAAATTGATCAAATTCTAAGTGTATCTTAAGAAAAGAAAGAACTCAAAATAAACATCCATTCGAAACTCAAATTAAATCAAAACCAAGGTTTAATACAGCAGCCCCATAGAGAGTATAAACAAAAATTAAGCAAATGAATATAAACAATTAAGCATAATCAAAAACTCAAATTTGGCCATGTAGATGAGGAGAAAGAACCATTATATTCGAATGCTCATTATATTAATTTAGAGGGGGGGGAAATATACACAAATTAGCATAATTGGTTCATCACATTAATTCTTTCTAGCTAAAATGCGAAAGGGAAAATACACTATGATCTCAACAAATTAGTACAATGCGCCAATCCAAAATCAACTTTTAAGACAAACTTCATTGAAATTTCCTTCACATACAATTGATGACAGCCTAAACTTCAGAGTTTACAAATAGTAAGTAGGAATAACCCCCCTTGATCTGGTATGGGTTGTCTCCAACACGGGTACTAATAATGGCTATAAACAAATAAAAGAAAAATGGTGAGTAGTTTAAGGTTTACAAAAAAAAAAAAAAAGCAGTGTATAAAAAGGTTATGTGGATTGCTAAACCTTATGAATCATGAAATAATAGATGATGGACTAAACACTATAATGGTAAACGCAACATTTAAAAATAATGTAATATAAAATTGAATCCACAATACGCATTCGCCTCCAGAAAAGAACAGTTGCTAGGGCGAAACCATAAAGTGAAGAAACTTAACACCGGTTAGAACCGGACCAATACTTATGGTCCGGTTCATTGGGAGTAACAACTCATCCAAGAGATGATCCAAAATCTCTTTGTGCAGGATGTATGTCGGAGGAAAAAAAGTGGAGGTCCAAATAGTTGAAGAATGAGCTGCTAAATATATGGCATTAACTCCAATGTAAGAGGCCTCTCATTTAATTGAAATGGTCTAATATTCATCTCCTCCAACTATTACAATGTATAACTCCACTAAAAAAAAATCAAAACGGGCTGCTTCTAAAACCCTTTAAGAACTCAGGCCAAAATAAGCTTGAAGCCACATTTAACTCTAACACTGCACCTTCTCTAACATATTCACCATCCTAATACGTATCTATAACTATCTCATTCCGCAAAATTTGATATAATTAGTCTTGACATTTTGATTTCCAGGATTATACTACCTCAACTTAATTAAATCTCCAAAAAATTGATATAATCCATCTCGAAATTTTGAAAAGATAGAACAAATTGATGTTTTCTATGGAGTCAGGTTTTTCCCTCCCCCCCAATTTTCCTTGTGTTAAAGAGGTCAAGTAAAACAAATATGAAAAAAGAAAACATTAAATTTGGAACTGTGAGAAGAGAAAAAAAAAATCAGATCCAGATTCAATTAAACCATGATATTCAGAAAGACATATACTAAATTATTACCCACCTTGAACAAATTACTCCCTGTTGCCTTCACCACGGACCACAGATTACAACTTGAAATATCTGAAAATGTTTGGTAGCAAAGAGTGATCAACTTCCATATAAGTATTCTCCTCGTCCTAGCAATAGAACAAACATTGGCAGCAAACCATCAATTACACAATTATGCTAATATGACAGACGACAAGGGATCATCGAAGGAGTTACGAACATGTTTGCGGAGGAGATGAAAAATTGGTTGAGGGGAATGATCGATTATTGGCTTGAGCTTAGGAGTATAGAGGAGGGGGGTTAGTGATGGAGGTTAGGGTCTCATATTTAATCCTGTTTGTTCTTTGTCTTTTATGAAATTGAATCTCAGCCACTCTTTGTGTGGTGGTTAAAACCCACAAGTATTGTAATATAGATGTATTATTGACCCGGTCCGGTTCTAACCGGTGTTAAATTTCTTAAAACTAGGACCAGACCAATATTTCAATCTTACGAAAACTTAGAATCAGGACCGGACCATAAGTATTGGTTCGGTTCGGTTTTAATTGGTCGAATCCGGTTTCGTTGTTCCCATCCGGTTTCAACTTCTTTTTTGCACACCTCTAGTCACTATGCTAATGAATGTGCTAACATTCGAAAGAGAAATAGGGTGAGCTTTATGGTGAACCTAAGTGATAGTGAGGATGATTACGAGACCATAAATCTTGTCAGAATTGACACTACGAAAATTGTGTCTTTTGTGAGGCTAGGTCAAACTGTCACAAAAAGCGAATATACAATAAAAAAAAAGTGTCACGGTTTAGCATCGACATATAGTCAAAAATACTCTTTGACAGTTAGGAAACTGACAGTTTTTTCGACTGTTATGAATCGTCACATTATGTGTTGAATTTGCACATATACATCTGCAACGGTAAGGTTTTTGGACCTGGTAAGATATTTTTTGTGACAATTACTAACTATCATATTACAAATAAGGAGAACATCAATTTATTCTTTTGTTACAATTCAGAACCATGAGTTTCATCATTTCATTAATTCAAAATATCAAAATACTAGCACAAGCAACAATATATATACTCCCTCCGTCCCGCTAATATTAGCACACTTTCCTTTTTGGGCGTCCCGCTAATATCCGCACATTCCCAAAAAGGATACTTTATATTAATAAAATATTCACCCAACCCCACTCATTCTCTCTCCTACATTATTTTAATACTCACAACGCCATTATAATTTATTACACCCTCCACTCATTCTCTCTCCACTCATTCTTTTACACTCACAACATATTATTAAAATATCATATTCCTTAATTCCCGCGCAAACAGTGTTTGTGCTAATATTAACGGGACGGAGGGAGTATATATATATGGTCACGCTCCAATGAGAACCATATAAAATGAGAATCGTGAGAACCACTTGTATACAGTAGATATTTAGCTAATGTATGCATATACAATAGACTGTATACATATACAGTAGATACTTAGCTACTGTATACAAGTGTATACGTGTGGTTATTGTTCGGTCGAAACCTAACAGTTTATTTATATCCGCAAGCGCACGGGCTTTTGTAATATAGCGGGTGCAAGTACGAGTCGATCCCACAGAGACAGGGTTTACTTAGGGGATATTTTTATCTTTAGAAAGTATAGAAAAGATTGGGGGGAGATAAAATTTGTTTTTAGAAGAATAGAGAGAACGTAAACAGAAAATACTTTAATTATATTCTTTATAAAACGAAGCATTCTCGGGATTGGAAATCATACACATAATCTTATTCATCAAATCGTCATTGTCTTAGAGATAAAAGGTTTTCATAAAAAGCAAGGATGGTATGTTAAGCCTACGCTACTTCGGGCTAAGACATTAGCGTTTGTATTCTTCACTAATTATATCCTAACTGTTTGAGATTTCCGTTTACGTTATTCCCGCCCTGTCACAAACGGGCTTTCCGGCTTATCTCTAGCTGACCATAATTAGTAAGAATCCATTAAGGATGAGAGTCAACATACTTTCCATTAAAGGAACATCCCTAGGCCATTGAACTACTCTCGTGATCAATGAAACCTAGTTTCTTTATATGGTTCCGTCAATCGAGATTCTCTGCTAGGTACTTCTCTCAATTGACTGAATCATACAAATTGGACATCTCCAAAATGTAAGGCATTTAGAGAATAATATAAAGAAATTATTTTAGATGAAGGAAGAAGACAAGACTTAACATTTTTAGATGATGAATAAGTATGCTTTTGAGTTTCCAACCCCAAGAATAAGGGGGATTACTCACAAGCCATTTATAAAGTATAAGCAATAATAAAAGATTGAGTAAGAAATACTTATGAATATAGAAGGCAAATGCTGAGAATAATGCTTCACTTTTATTTCTTTTCCTCCAAGGTAATTCCAAGAACAAACAATGAACTTGATCTTCAAATCTCTTTGGAAAATTGATGTCACAAGTAATTGTATTATCTATCTATCAAATATCAGTGATTTCTCTCTAAAAATTCGTATCTAAGATTGATTACAAGGGTCCTATTTATAAAAGGGAGGAGACTCTTCAATTGGGTGCCATCAAAAGGTGCCTTTACATCTGCAGTCACGATTTGCACGACCGCGTCAAGGAAGTTGCACGGTCGTGTGACCCTTGGCGCCAGATTTAAATTTGAGTCTTGACACTTCACACGGCCGCTCCACTCTAAGCTGCACGGCCGCTCTGTATTTTGGCACGGCCACTCAATCTTCAAGACACGGCCGTTCTATATTTTAGGGCCAAAAATGGCCTGAGAATGGCTAAGTGCACGGCCGCTCTGTCTTGACCGCACGGCCGCTCCATCTGAAATTCAACTTTGCGTGCTTGATTTGGTTGGTGCTCTTCCATGCCTTTTGCCTTAAAGTGTCCAAGCATCCTTTTGATAAAAAGAACCTAAAACCTGTCTTTAAATGCAAGAAATATACCAAAAGCGTAAAATCTAGATAATATGAAAAAGGAACTAAAAAGTACATGAAATGAAATGAAAAATGATGTTTTATGCAATAAAAAGTATATAAAACTAAGGATAAATGACTATATAATAGTCACTTATCAAACTCCCCCACACTTAAGCTTTTGCTTGTCCCCAAGCAAACTTAGAATGAAAATACGGAGAGGGAGAAAAAGCAAGATTGATCCCTCAGAAATAAAGTAGCAAGCCCTAAATGCCTTTTAGATAATGTCTTTATTTTTCTAATCATATTTTGTATACCTTTAAAAATTTATTAGGAAGAAGCATTTTGAGGATATTTATAAAGAGATAAAATACAAGACAATAACCTAATATAGCATATATAGAATTTTGATCAAGTAAAGCATGCTAGAAGGATAAATCTTAGATTTATTTCTTGGTAGAAGAAAAACTTTCACTTTTTTAGAGTGATTTTTGAGAAAAAATAAATTTATTTCTTTAAAATGTACAAGAGAAGGTATAAACATTTATTCACAAATTAGAAGTTCACGAAAAATTGAATTGCATTATTGAATCACAAGGGTGAAAAATGGATGATGATAGTGGAAAAATCCCATCAAAGTTAAACAAATTTATCTTATTTTTGCACGTGTTATATTTTTGCAAAAGACCTAAGTTATTTTTGATCCTTTCAAGTAGGAGACATTGTGATCGCGAACCCCATGTTCCTAATACTTAGATCAAGAATACTTTTGGATATTATTCCCGTTTGTCAAGGAAGCATCGTCGCAGCGAACGTCGTGCCCCGAGTTACTTTAGGAAGTAATAGGTTTCTTTTTGCTTTTAAGGATTGGTGACAAATGTCACTCTTTTTAGCAATAAGATAAAGGTGTTTTACTTTGATTTGATTTGAGATATGGAAAGATGGAATTTTTGATGAAAGGGTGTGATTCAAGGGATGCAAACAAAAGGTGCTTCTAAAAAGGGAATAAATATTTAATAAAGATAAAAAAATGTACAATCTTAAAGAAATATTCTCAATACATTTTTTTTTCATAAAATGACCAAGTGTAGATTTAAAGATTCCTTCTAATCAAATGCATTTTCCTTGATGAGACTCTATATTGTGCTATACTAAATTATGAGGCTTTCAATTATTTCTTAAAAATATCCTTAAATTTTTCCTTTTATAGATTTCTAAGTTTATAGAAAATATGAGAGGAAAGATAAATAGGCATTATACTAGGGCAAATGGCGAGCATAGAAATAATGATTATGGATCATCATAGGGATTTATATATATATATATATATATATATATATATATTATATACTATTATACATGCATAAAAGAAAAAAATGCAACTAAATTAAAAAGAAAAAATTACACTAGAAAGCAGTTAAATTTAATCTAGAAAGCAAGTAAAAATTTAAAATTAGAAAGCGAAAAATAAAATAAAAGGATAGATATACCCTCCATACTTGAAATGAACATTGTCCTCAATGTTTCAAGGAACAATGCCAAATCTCGGGAGGGTAAAGAGAAAAACTTACTAAAATGGTGGTGGTGGTGGTGGAAAGTTGTCCCAATAATTTGCCCCATAGTTGTAAATGTCGTCAATCCTTCCTTGAGCATGTTGAATACGACCATCCATTTGGCCGAGTTGTTGAAGGATTTGAGCGTTTTGCTCAAGTAGTTGACCTTGTTGGGCAAACATTTGATCGAACCTTTGGTAGAAATCGGGTGGCAATGGGGCTTGAATCTCTTCTTCTTCTTCTTCTTCTTCTTGGCCTTCTCCTCCAATGGCATTTGGGAATATCCAAGTCTCGGGCTCTCTTATCCGGATGGTGGGGAGATTGTTGCTTGGGAGTACAATGTAGGGCGTTTTTCCCGCTCCTACTAACCAATTATACTCATTATTCCCCCTCTCCGAAATGAGTTGCATAGTCCGAAGGGTTGGAATATCCAGTTTTGTTGACCCTCTCACCTCAATCCAATTATTTGGAATCTAAAAATTAAAATGCTTGGCAAACAAAGTAACAATTCCCCCCATATGAATTTCTCCATTAAAGGTGGGAGAAACGATATCACCAATCAACTCAAAGAAGAAATTGCAAAGATTCATCCTTCTTCGCTCCCAAACAAAACACCACAACACAAACAACTCCTTTCTATTCACGGTTCCCTTATCCTCCCTAGCAAAGATGGTACAGGCGAACATCCTATGTATGAGGCGGAGGGATGGGTGAATGATAGAAGAAGCTTTGGCACTTCGGGATGTATAGGATGGAAGGCCGGAAATTTGGTTCCAAAAGGCAGTCTCATTATATTCAATGGGCATGTCGGGAAAAGACTCAGTTTGGAATGATAAACCCAAAATTCTACTAATTTCAGCCCCGGTCAAATGAAGCTCTCTTCCTCCAAGGCGAAAGTCCAAATGGAACTGATTAAAAACCCTTCCTGTTAATCTACAAGTTTCCTCCACAATTTTCATCTTTAATGTACTCAGAAATTCTAAGGTAAGGACCTCATAAGTTTTCTCATGCTTCTGAAGGAAGCTATCGGATCTCAATCCCATATAAAGAGTAAGAACATCCCCATAAATTCCTAATGCTCTCAGGGCAAGCCTATCAGGAAACTGGGTTGGCCTAATCCTTTTAGAACTTAAGGCAACAAAATGTGTCGTCTCCCTTGGACTTCTAAAATCAATCCCCAAAGTATTGAGAGTAGGATTCAAGTTAGAGGAAGAGCCTTGCTCTTTTCGAGACTTCTTTGTTACTCTCTCTGTAGCCTTCCCTTTCCCCTTGGTAGACATTATCTCAAAAACCCAGAAAAAATTAAAAGACAAGAGAAGTGAAAGAGTTTTTTACCCGAAGAAATTTCTAAATAAACCTGAAATCTTTGATGCCCAGCCACTGAAATGTCCAAGAGCTTCCTACTTAACCTTAATCTTGAGCAATCCCTTCAAATTTTATGAAATGGGTGAAGGGTTTTGGTATTTTCGGAATTGAGGTTTTAGGAGGGTTTTGGACTGATTTTGGTGGGGGAGAAATGTTTGAGAGGTGGATTTGAGGATGATTGAGGGTTGTATTGTGGGTTAGAATGGTAGATAAATGGGTATTTAAGGTGGGTGGGGCGGAGGTATAGAGAGAAGAGTGAAGGAGATGAAGTGAATGAGGGAGGAGGGAGAAGGGTGCATCTTTTTTACTGAAACGACGCAACTCCCCAGACGTTTTGCACGGCCGTGTCAAGGGACTTGCACGGCCGCTCCCTTTTGCTGAGTTAACCCGTTCTGACTCGATATGAACTGCACGGCCGCTCCAATCTGTACTGCACGGCCGTGCTAACCAGAATTTCACCATTTTTAAATCTTTTTCTTTTTCCCTTTTATACCTACAAAACAAGGTTAGCACAATAATAATAAAAACTAAAAATAAAAAATATAAAATAAAGCAAAAATAATCCATCGGTTACCATCCCGATGATGCTTGTTTTAGGTCCTTAGCTTGACCCCTTCCCGGTAGTAGGAGATGCATGATACTTGGTTGGCCTTTTGTCATTGACAACTTGCCATTGCAATCCTTCCGGGGTAATGAGTATCTTTTGTGGTAGACATTTCTTCCATCCCGATTTCTTAGTTAGAACAAGCGACCTATAGTCTTTGCACTTTCGGAAATTCGAAGTGACCTCCTTCTTTGTTCCTTTTGGCTTTTTCACTGCATTGTTAGTTTTGGGACATGCAGAAATATCTATAACATCATTGCAAATCAAAGGTTCAATATTTATGGGATCATTTTCTATTCCTTCCTTTGATTGCGGTTCCTCACCCATTAAATCTTCTTCACTTGGAATCCAATTTTCTTCGCTAGGGGTGTAGGTCTCTTCATTTGGGGTCCAATTCTCTTCACTAGGTGTGTAGGCCTCTAAATAGGGATCTTCAAGAACTGGCCTATGCATACTAAATTCGACCCTTTCTTTCCCTATATTTAGGGAAAATGTGCCATTTTTCACATCTATAATTGCCCCCTTGATGGCAAGAAATGGCCTTCCTAGAATGACGGGAATATAATGGTCTTCCGCCATATACAAGATAACAAAGTCGACAGGGATGATCAAGCTCCCTACTCGACAAGGCAAGTTTTCCATAATACCAACGGGGTATTGAACGGATCGGTACGCGATTGGAGAGTTATGGTTGTGGGCTTTAGTTCCCCTATACCAAGCTTCTCGCTAACCGATAATGGCATTATACTAACGCTAGCTCCTAAGTCAAGGACAGCGTTATCTATGTTTATTCTGCCAACACAACAAGGAATGGTGAATGTACCCGGATCCTTTAATTTCGGAGGGTCTTTATTTTGCAAAACAGCGCTTACTTCCTCCGCCAACATAACATTCTCATTTTCTTCTAGCCTTTCTTTTTCAAAAATTAATTTTTTCAAAGGTTTAACGGCTAAAGGCATATCTTCATCTTTTCTAAAATATGGAATGTTAACATCAGTGTTCTAAAAGACCCCGCCTAAGGCCGCCTAGGCCCCGCCTAGGCGCTAGGCCCCTCTCCAACGCCTAGTTCTAAGCCCCGCCTAGGTCCCGACTAATCCCGACTAGTTCCCGCCTAGGCGCTAGGCCCGACTCCGCCGCCTAGCATCCGCCTAGCGCTTTTTAGAACCTTGGTCAATATTAATGGCATCTAGGTTATCAAGGAATTCATCATAATCCTTGTTTTCCTTTTTAGGGGATTTCGTCCCCAAACTAGTCTCAATCATCGGAGGGATTGGACTATGATTATTTCTAGGGCATTCATTTATCTTTTCTTGCCCATCCCTAGTTTTTACCATATTAACTTGCTCATTTGGCCTTTGAGGTTGACCGGGAAGACTCCCTTGTGGCCTATTCATTGGGGCAGCCTGTTGAGCTTGTTGAGTTTCTAGCATCTTATTATGCGCTGCCAAGTTATCAAACCTAGCATTAAGCAGTTTAAAACATTCCCTAAATTCATTATTGATCTTTTCTTTGGAATTTTTATTTTCCACTACAAAATCCATTATAAGATCCAATTTAGATTTAGGGGGGAAGATACTTGCATTGTTGTTGAAATTCTTAGGTGCAAATCCCGGGGGTTGTGTAGATGGTTGCGGGTTAAGAACATTGTTATTCTTATAGGAAAAATTGGGGTGATTCCTCCATTCGGGATTGTATGTATTAGAATACATCCCCCCTTTTTGTCCAAAAGAATTAACAAAGTTTACTTGATCGTTAGAAGTAACGTCAAGTAACTCGCAGTTATCCGTACTATGTGAGTTAGACCCACATAGTTCACATAACACATTTATACTAGCAATGGGATTGACATTAAGATTTTCAAACTTTTTCAAAAGCATGTCAACTTTAGAAGAGAGAAGAGTAACTGCATCAACATTATATTTATCGGGCGTACCTTGTTGTTGCTCCCTCTCATTTGACCATTGGTAATGGTTCAATGCAATGTTCTCGATAAGGTCGTATGCATCATCGACTCCCTTGTTCATCAATGCTCCTCTGCGGCGGCATCAATGGTCTCTCTTGTTTTGAATATGAGACCGTTATAGAAGGTGTGAACAATCAACCACTTTTCAAGCCCGTGATGGGGGCACATTCTGAGAAGTTCCTTGAACCGCTCCCATGCATCATACAAAGTTTCACTATCTGTTTGACAGAAGTTAGTGATCTTTGTTCGTATCTAGGCAGTTTTGCTTGGTGGGAAAAATCGACCAAGGAATGCTTCTTGAATTTGGTCCCATGTTGTTAATGAATTCTGGGGGACCGAATTCAACCATTGTTTCGCCTTATCCTTAAGAGAGAAAGGAAAAAGGCGCATCCGGATTGCTTCCACCGTAACATTTTGAATACGTGTGGTATCACAGTATTCAAGGAATGTTTGGATGTGTAAATGGGGGTCTTCGAGAGCGGTGTCGCTGTATTGGTTATTAATAACCATATGCAATAGCTGCGGCTTTATCTCGAAGTGTGCCGCTTCGGCATTTGGCACAACAATAGGGGATCTAGTTCCCGGGGTACTTGGATTAACAAAGTCCCGTAGGGTCCTAGCGGGTGTTTGCTGTTCTCCTTCCATATGTTTCTTCAAAGTTTCTCTAAATCTTCTTAATCTCTCGTGAAAGCTTCTTTCGGGTTCCGGATCAAAGTTGTCAACGTATGTCCGAGTCCGTTTCATAAACTATTAAAAAACACTTAAAGAGAAATTAAACGCAATTATTTATCGGAAGAGAAAGCAAAATAGTAAAAATAAAACAAAAACTAAAAATTATGTAGTAAAGACAAAAATAAAAGTAAACCGTTGTCCCCGGCAACGGCGCCAAAAACTTGTTCGGTCGAAACCTAACGGTTTATTTATATCCACAAGCGCACGGGCTATTGTAATATAGCGGGTGCAAGTACGAGTCGATCCCACAGAGATAGGGTTTACTTAGGGGATATTTTTATCTTTAGAAAGTATAGAAAAGATTGGGGGGAGATAAAATTTGTTTTTAGAAGAATAGAGAGAACGTAAACAGAAAATACTTTTAATTAAATTCTTTATAAAACGAAGCATTCTCGGGATTGGAAATCATACACATAATCTTATTCATCAAATCGTTATTGTCTTAGAGATAAAAGGTTTTCATAAAAAGCAAGGATGGTATGTTAAGCCTACGCTACCTCGGGCTAAGACAGTAGCGTTTGTATTCTTCACTAATTATGTCCTAACTGTTTGAGATTTCCGTTTACGTTATTCCCGCCCTGTCACAAACGGGCGTTCCGGCTTATCTCTAGCTGACCATAATTAGTAAGAATCCATTAAGGACGAGAGTCAACATACTTTCCATTAAAGGAACATCCCTAGGCCATTGAACTACTCTCGTGATCAATGAAACCTAGTTTCTTTATATGGTTCCGTCAATCGAGATTCTCCGCTAGGTACTTCTCTCAATTGATTGAATCATACAAATTGGATATCTCCAAAATGTAAGGCATTTAGAGAATAATATAAAGAAATTGTTTTAGATGAAGGAAGAAGACAAGACTTAACATTTTTAGATGATGAATAAGTATGCTTTTGAGTTTCCAACCCCAAGAATAAGGGGGATTACTCACAAGCCATTTATAAAGTATAAGCAATAATAAAAGATTGAGTAAGAAATACTTATGAATGTAGAAGGCAAATGCTGAGAATAATGCTTCACTTTTATTTCTTTTCCTCCAAGGTAATTCCAAGAACAAACAATGAACTTGATCTTCAAATCTCTTTGGAAAATTGATGTCACAAGTAATTGTATTATCTATCTATCAAGTATCAGTGATTTCTCTCTAAAAATTCGTCTCTAAGACTGATTACAAGGGTCCTATTTATAAAAGGGAGGAGACTCTTCAATTGGGTGCCATCAAAAGGTGTCTTTACATCTGCAGTCACGATTTGCACGGCCGCGTCAAGGAAGTTGCACGGCCGTGTGACCCTTGGCGCCAGATTTGAATTTGAGTCTTGACACTTCGCACGGCCGCTCCACTCTAAGCTGCACGGCCGCTCTGTATTTTGGCACGGCCACTCAATCTTCAAGACATGGCCGTTCTATATTTTAGGGCCAAAATGGCACGAGAATGGCTAAGTGCACGGCCGCTCTCTCTTGGCCGCACGGCCGCTCCATCTGAAATTCAACTTTGCGTGCTTGATTTGGTTGGTGCTCTTCCATGCCTTTTGCCTTGAAGTGTCCAAGCATCCTTTTGATAAAAAGAACCTAAAACCTGTCTTTAAATGCAAGAAATATACCAAAAGCGTAAAATCTAGATAATATGAAAAAGGAACTAAAAAGTACATGAAATGAAATGAAAAATGATATTTTATGCAATAAAAAGTATATAAAACTAAGGATAAATGACTATATAATAGTCACTTATCAGTTATACACTTGTATATAGTAGATACTTAACTACGTATGCATATACGATGAAGCATCGTATATGTATACAGTAGCTAAGTCACATCTGTAAACAAGTGTATACGAGTGTGGTTCTCACGGTTCTTATTTTGTTATAGTTCTCATTTGAGCACACACACACATATATATATATATATATATATATATATATATATATATATATATATATATATATATATATATATATATATATATATATATATATATATATATATAATAATGCATTAATGATCCATATGTATATCATTACGGGATCAAATGATTTCAAAATCAATAAGCTTTTTCATGCTTTTTATAGTTTTAATAAAGATGACGCCAAGCTATTTAGGTCAAAGCGGTTCGGGGATATCTCAGCAGGATATATTTAGTGGCTTGATGTACTTAGAACACAATACAAATGAAGCATCGTTAAGATCAAAGTTGGATGTTACTCCAACTCAGGCCCTCGGGTGTGAGAGTAAGAATACTGAGTAATATAAGGCTTGGAATACCTTGAATGTGTGTGAGTGTTTAGGGTTTGAGAATAATATGGCTTACTCAATATATTTGGAACTTACCTTATCCCAGGGGACAAAGGTCTTCTATTTATAGGCAATGGGGAGCTGCTCGCTGACGTAAGCCATGAGGTCATCCCTAAGGGGTACTTTGGTATTTGACCGCATACACGTGTCCGCATCTGATTGGGTCTGTCAGGGAAGGAAGATCCTCTGTCAGAGGGGATGTCGCTGATGTGGACAGGAGCCGTGTATTTGGCTCGGCGCATTTAGTGCCATTGTAGGCGCCTGACTGAGCCGCATTGAATGCGATGGGAGTGAGCCAGCCACTTGCATGTCAGAGCCAGTAAGCTAACTTGCTCAGTAAGGTTTGCCCTTAACCGGGAGGCAGGTGAGATAACTGGGAGGCAGGTATGAGCCCGCGATCAACATCTTAGCCGCGGTCAAAGGTATTTGACGCGGGCACGGATGGAGCGGTCATACCTCCTGCGAGCACCAATCCAGCGGTCAGGATCCCTCCGGTCTTGAGTAGGAGGATGCAGAGAGGAGCGCGGTCTTGACCTCAGGGATCTCTCTGTCCGCGGTCTTGACTTCAGCTGTCAAGGGAATGCCACGTCACTGGTTCCTTGGACCAGACCGAGCATGGGCCCGGTCCAGCAGGTCCGGGCTCATCAATGGCCCCTAGCTCCAAGTGTGATTATTTATGGTCTGAGCGAGGAGCTACTAAAGCTCGGTTCTCCCATACCGCTCCTCGAGCGGGCACCAGTGTTAGCATTTTTTGTTGGTTGTTGCTCTGCCTCCCATGCATATAGGCACGTTCGGGAGGCACTTCAGGGAGGCACGTGGCCCCTGGAATGCTCTGCCTCCCGGTTGGCAAGTGGGCCCCTTGGCAGAAGAAAAGACAGCGCATGACACATACGAAGGGTACGTGTCAGCCATCCAAGAGGCGCCATAAATGCCAACTGGGGAATTTTTTGAATTTTCAAATGTTTGGCGTCGGTTCGAGGTTCGAGGGACGGCTTGTGGGCTAATTAATACGGGTTAAACGGGTTAACCCGTATTGGTAGGCCTTATAAATACCAAACCCCTTTTCCTCAAACCTTTTTACCGTCTCCAAACCTTCAAACTGCTTAAGAGAGAGAATTTATGCTGCGAATTTTGTGCTTTCCTTCCTTCAAATCTACCCTCGATTCCACCCTCATAAGCGTTTTTTGATTTTGTTTCTTTCTTCATCTCTTTCTATTTCTTCTGAATTTCGATGACTACCCGTGAATTTGGGCCTCGTCGTCCACTAGAATTAGGTGATGGGAGCACTCCGGATTATTTTGCCGTTTGTAAACGGACAGGAGGAATTTATAGGAAGGTAGCTATTGGGTGGCTAAGACTATCCATGGAGTGCTTCCAATACTTTTGTGAAAATTCCAATGGGGGCCGTTTGTCCCACCCCGGTTGTGGGAGGCCAAGAAGAAGAAAATAATTGTGAACGGTGATGTATTGATGTTGGGGGATACGAGTAGGTTGAGAAATTTTGTGATGGGGGTTTTGTGCAGGTTTCCCCGTGAGAGAGATTCGGCCCTGAACACCGTAGAACTAGTGAGGAGAGCGATTTGTGTCCCCGACCAGATAGTTGACTGGGAGAAGTATGAACTGATGGATCCCCACCAAACCAATGAGAAGCGGGCACAGGACACCGCGGATCTGAACAATCCCCTGGATGTTCTCCCCCTGAGGACTGTGTTCCCTGATGTTGTGCCCGGGGCCCCTGTTGCTACGGTGGAACTGAGTAGCAGTGAGGAGCTTGAGCCTCTGAATTTCGAGGTGACCGAAGGCGGGAGAGTGATTCTGAGGTGGCCCCTGCCCGTGGTTCATTCACCAGTCTCTTTGGCTCAATGAGCTCGGAGACCGAGGATGATGACCGCGACCAAGGTGACCGGATGGCTGCGGGCACATCCCAGAAGGCAATAGAAATTGTTGATGCTTTTTTGAACTCTGATTCTGAGGAGGAGGTTGTTGTCCATGCCCGAGGGAGAGGCAAGAGACCTGCCGCTGAGGCCAATCCTGGCTGAGGCCGTAAGAGAAAAACCAAGGAGGTGGAGACCATAGATTGGGAGGAGGAGATATATACCCTCTACAATGTGGACCCCAAAGAATTCAGTGTCCGCACCCTTGGGCACGTTAAGATAAAGGGGAAGGACAAACTGCGGTTGGATACTATAGCAGATGTCCGCGAGGACAATAGGGCATGCATTTTCTATGGGGAGTTTGTGACTGGCCTGAGACTTCCCCTAGATCCCTTCTTCTACTTTTTTCCTTACCTTTAACAACTGTCTCCCCATGCACCTGACTCCAAATGCCATTAGGGCCCTCGTTTCTTTCATAACAGTTTGCAGGGTCATGGGCTACGAACCCACCCTTTTCGGGCTTTATGCCTATTACCAGAACCAGATCAGCAATGGTAACCTGAGCCTGAAGGCTAAGAACTATTCTGCCCGGACCTTCTCTCCTCCCTCGAACAAATTTGACCAATGGAATCAGAAGGACATTTTGGTCATTGAGTATAGGTCTGGTTGGCCCTTCCCAAAACCCTCAAACTCAGTTCCAATGAAGGTGGCCGCAAAAAACTATCCTGAACCTTCGCTGTCCGAGGACCTGTGCATTGCCCTGGAAACCCATCTGGAAAAGTACATAACCAACGGGGAGCAGCCCGTATATGACGTGGGAGCCATAGTTGAGTTTGAGCCCCTACTAATCTACTCAGGGGTGGCTCCTCAAAGGGAGGGTGCCCCTTATGCCCCTAGAGTAGATACAGAGCCCCAACCTCGTGACCCTGACTGGAGGATGCATGAGTTCTATCAATTTGAGGTCGAGTGTAAAACTTGCATGCTGGGCGCTGAATGCGAGCCTCCGGAACTGATTGGTCTCTATTCTTTTTGAGAATTGTTGTGTATTTTTCTTGCTTTTTATTCTGCGGGCTGTCTTTAACCCATTCTGTTTTCTTTCAGAGTAGACCCCGAAGAATATAACTTCTGATGGCTCCCCTGAGTGCCAAGGAACTGAAGACCCGGAACATGCGGGCACAAAAAGAAGCTGTTGCGAAGAGGCAAACGGCCTTAGGAGCGGCTCCGGGCAAGGAAGCCATTTTGCCCGTGACTAACCGGAAGGACGGCAACACTCTGACTGGTCCCAAGGTGACTCTCACCAAGGATCTGCCTCCACCCCCAAAGGGTCCTCCTCCTGCCAATGCTATCCGTACCTCCTACTCTCCTAGCCGCACCATTGCCTCCGGGCATAACCAAGAGTTCAGGAAGAGGAATGAGAGAGATGGGGATATGGGGGACAAAGAGAGGGCCTCCAAGTCCCAAAAAGGTGGGGAGGCACAAACTCGTGCCTCCACTACTTCTGCCGCGGTCTCCTACACTTCTCCCCTGGAAGGAAGGACACTCTGCTCGGCTTCTTACCCGGTGGCCTCCCTCAGCACTCGTGAGGAGACGCTGGCCATTAGGAAGAGGCTATCTGAGGTGCCCGCCATAACTGGGGTGGACATCTATGCCAGATCTGCTAATAACTCGGCCGCGGGGATCGGCCTTCTGAACCGGCTCTACTCCCCGGACTTTTACCAAAATGTGGTAGCGAAGGAGAATCCGTCTGCCCTCATGGGTGATATAGGCCTTGCCTTTACTGAGGTTTGTACTTGTCCTCTCTTTCACTTCAACCTTTTGAATTTCTAATTTTTTTCTAACTTTTGATCTCCCTCCTCACAGGCGGGCAATAAGGTGATGAGGCTGCGGGAGTGCTGCGATAACCTGTCCGCTGAGCTTAAGAACAACACCAAAATTTTGGCGGACAAGTTCCGCGAGCTGGCTCAGGCAGAGGAGAAGGTCCAGACCTTGAACTCCGCTCTTGATGCTAAGGAGAAGACCCTCTCCGAGAAGGAGACTGACTTGAAGGAATTCTCTGACCGGTTGGCGGTGGTGGAGAAGGACTTGGAAAAAGACAAAGGCACGCGGGATGAGATTCGCGGGCACAAGACCGAGCTTGAGAAGAGGAACGCTGAGCTCGTGACCAAGTTGGGGGCCACTCAGAAGCAGGTGTCAGTGCTGGAGGCCAAGGTGGATGAGCTCTCCGACCAGCTGCTCCCATATAAGCAGTTTGAGTTGGAGAGGGAGACTGTGCTGGAGGCTGCTTGCAAGGAGGCAGTGGAGGAGTACAAGAACTCCGAAGAAATTAAGAACCTCCTTGTTGCTGATGGCTTGACCCAGTACGAGGCCGGATGCCGGACACAGCTTCGGAATTTTGCTGCAACAGGCAAGTTCTCCACTCAGCAGTTGGCCATTATTGGCTCACTTGTTGCTACAGATGCGGGGTGCCTGCCCGGGCATGCACTAGTTCCTCTGTTCGAGGATGACATTAAGGGGTTAGAGCTATCAGCAGCAGCCTCCTTGCCGCCCGTGGCCGAATTCACAGCCACTACTCTCATCGGGGAAGTGGACGCCCTGAGATTCGGGGATGAGGAGTTGTCCTACGAGGATGTCATTACTCACGTCCTTCCCAGCGGGCTGGTCATTAGTGATGTTTGTCCTGCGCGAGCAGCTCCTATCGCTGCTTCCACTGAGCCCCCTTTTGATCCCATTACCGATCTGCTCGTGACAAGCCTTCCTTTTCCAACCCAGGCCTCCGAAGCGGCCACTGATGCTCCCAAAGATGCAGCTCCTCTAGCTTAGGATTTTTCTTTTCTTTTGTTGTAATAGATTTGTAAGACATTTGTAATTATTTTTCATCAATCAATAGAAGTATTTTTCTCTTAATTGCTTGTCCTTGTAG